>JACSYO010000025.1:0-75000 GCA_016806645.1 Ophiodon elongatus | reverse complement strand
ATTCTAGACTAAAAAAAGGAAAATGATTCAGCCTGCACCCCCACCATCCCACTGAAGCAGACTGAATGTGGCCACAAGGAGAAATGCCTGCAGGCTCTCTTGCTCGCTCAGAAGGACACATTGCATCCATGGGATATCTTGGACACGATCTTCCTGGTGATCGTGCTTTATTTCTTCCCCCACAGTGGGAATGTTTGGGAGGGTTTACTCAAAAACCTTTGGCAGTGCAAATAGGCGTGACACGCAGTTTGTTTTACTGCGAACCAAAACTATACAGGGAACCGAGATTCCTGCACGTATAATGGGAGCGATTGGCTCAAAAACGAGCACGCGATCGCCAGTTGTTGCAGACAAAAAAAAAACCCACGACGCAACATCGCGTTGAGACGAAGAGACCTGGACACCTACGCGGTTGTTTTTTTAGGAGGGGGGGGTTGCCAAATAGCTGCAAAACAAACAAAAAAAATTCCAGAGACTGTCGTGTTTCTGTCAAATGCCAAGGAATGCATTCACAAACTATTTTCAAAATATTTAAAAAAAAACTAAAAAAAACACGCTTGACCACCACCATGCTTATTAGGCATGCACCTGGCAGGGAGCCCGAGGAAGCGCCTCAACACTGGATGCAAAGCACACATTTCGAAACTCAACTATTTTAATGCAAGAAACACAAATAACAGGTTTTCCGCGATGCGTCTACATTCATTATTTAACTATAAAAAGTTGTAAAACAAAACCCGCCTCGCAGAAATGTTGCACATTATTTAACGTTAATTAAATAACACTTTAATAATAACAATAAAGGGTTGGAGCGACTTCCTCATTACGAGGTGGTGCTAATTAAAACAAAATAAAAGTCCCTAACTTACCTATCGGAGACGGTTTACTTCGGGTTCCGCAGGTGAAACGTGAACGGTGTCCAACTGCGTCCGTTAACTGGAGGAAGGAGAGGAAACCGACTCTTTAATCCGGAGACGGTGAGAAGTACAAGTGAGTCTGCGGCTGGTTCAGAGAGGACTTTATTGGACCGAACTCCGCCTTCAAACAAAACAAGCGAGCGTGAAGCGGCTGTCTGTCCGCGTCAAGCGCAACAAAGTAACACATTTAAGTGTCTTCCGGTAGAGTTTCAAAATAAAAGACCAAACGAATTAGCGTCCGTTTGACACGCAAATACAGTTTCACGTCATTTTACACTCAGATACATTTTGTCGTTGTACTTTGCAGAGTTGTTGCTCCTATGTTTGTAAGAAACAAAAACAAAATGTATTTAATTTTTTTGACGTCCGTGCGTTTACTTCCGGTACGTTTTGCCCAACTTGACGCAGCTGATAACTTGTGCCTTGTTTACAACAGGAAGTGACAGTGATGGGGAATGTTTAGAAGCAACATGTGAACAGCACTAAGTTATGTTTAGACACATTCAATGGAAAATCACTGAGGGCCTCAAAATAAAATAAAAAGCATGCACACGAGTATTGTTTTTGCTTTAATGTTACTCTTTTTGCTGAACAGAACATTGATGAACAAAATAATAAGTCATGCTAGATTAACACGTTTCTTATAGAGGAGTTTGGTCTTATTCCATTTTTTTTAATGTGATTTTATATTTACATAACCTCCAAGTATAACTTGCCCACAACTTACGTCCATTCACAAAAGACCACCTGATGCTCGTCGTCTCTCTCACACACACACACACACACACACACACACACACGAGGCTGAAGCTCAATTACATCCCTGCTGCAGCCAAAGAGGATTACGAGGAGGCGCATGGGGATTTGAAATGAGAGTGTACGAGCAATTATGAGCAAATCCAACTGTAAACGTTTGCCTCCACAAAGACTGGATTGTTGGCCTGCCATGATAATTATATATATTGCACGTGTACATTGTGTGGGCTGAACTCGGCTTTAATGGATTCTGTTGTTTATTACACGACCTCCGACTGAATGAGACACCCACGGCTGAATCCAGAGCAGGGTTTTGGGTCCATAGTTTACAGTGTGTGTGTGTGTGTGTGTGTGTGTGTCGGGGGTCTTGCATATCCAGCTGAGATACAGTGATGGGACTGACCGTAAAAATAAGCAAAGTGAGGGTCACCGTGTGTGTTTCGGAGGTACTAAACGAACACACAGCTGTCTATTCTCACCGTGTCGTCCAAGGCCACCTTCTACTCCTCTAAACGCAGACTCTGCTTTCAAACCGGATCTCTTGACTTCAAGACAAAAACATCCCAATGACACAATTTCCCAAAATAAATTGTTGGTTTTTTTGGGCCCTGCTGGAGATATCATCGTGCTCCTGTTGAGCAGCCGAGACGGTACTCTTATCGTCAAACGAGACCAAACTTGTTGGCCGAACACGACCAGGTGTGTGCGTGCGTGTGTGCATGTGTGTGTGTGTGTGTCACGTATATATAAACACATGAAATCGAGGGCCGATTCCGGGCCAATTCCCTGCTGAGAAGCGTTGCCTTTGTCTCGTCGCTGCCTGTTTGAACACGATCGACGGTGAGAGGGGAAATGTGTGCAGTCACGATGTTGAGGAACTTTCTTTACTAAAGTTTTGCTGTGAAAGTTTCTCAACATGAAATGTTATTTGTCAAGAGTTGGATTGGTCAACAGCGTGCAACAAGAAGGCAAACGCAATGCTGTGAACATTTAAAGTTCACATACTTAGATAATTTCTTTTTTTCTCCAGTACACATGAAATTGTTCTTCCGAAATGATTGAGTGTAATGAAGTATTTCTGGATGGTGCAACTCATTTGTCTTCGACTAAACAGTTCAAAAAGGTCAGTTCATTTGAAGTTAAACCTGTGTCCTTAAACAATCAGCTTAACAGGACTCTGCCCAGAAGTGCACCACATTAACTTTTGCAACATTGACTCAAACTGAAAATGCAGAGAGAGGAAAAAAAAGCTCCTTCAGTCATTAAAAAAAAAGTATTATTTATTCATCTGCTCAAAATTGTCTCATTCATTTGTAATACCTGAACCTTGTGCCATCCAACGCTTGCGTAAAGTGCCTTTTTTTTTTTTTAATGAAAATTCATCAACGTGGCAGTAAAAAGAAGAAGTCTCACTCCGATGTCAGTGATCGGGACAAAATAATTAATTTGTTTCTCAGAGCCATCGATGAAAGCCATCGGCCGCCGCTCATTGCTTCAACCACCTCTGGAGAAGCAGGGAGATGTGATCCCGGGCCAGAGCCAGATGGGAGAGATCCTCGCTCCTGGCAGGGTACATGTTGGCACAATGGGCTGTTCCTGGATCAGAGAGGGAAAGAAAATAAGATAGATAGAGAAAATAAATAAATAAATAATATAAATATAAATATATATATATATATATATATATATATATATATATATAGATATATATATATATATATATAGTTGCTTGGCTTCTGTGATGTGAAGCAATCACAAAAAGGAAATCCAGTCTTCAGTTAACTTGTGTGACTCCACAGATTTTAGATTTAAAAAAGTTCCTCAAAAGGCTTATTAATGAGGAACTGGATTCAAAGGACGGGCTACCTGCTACACGTAAACAAGAACAGAGAAAACTGGACTTACTGTAATCAGATATATTCTCGGCAGGATTTGGGCTGAAGTTTTTCGACTATGTACATCTTTTAAAAATCACATTCTACTGATATCAACGTTGTACAATTAAAAAGTTTGCAGATGTAAAAATCTGTACTTGGTGATTGGACATCCACATAAAGAGGTGGTGAAGTTTCCCCTTTTAAAAAGCACAGAAGTCTTTAAACCTTTCACTTTTCTTTTTTTTAAAAACTATTTGGATCAGTAGACACACGCTTATTGGGGATAAACAGCATGCTAGATAGCAAAGATGTGTGGTGAAACTACTGAACAATGGAGGGGGCTTTTTTTTTTTTGGTTTGTTTCCTTTGAAAATCAGACTGATGAAGTCTCTCACACTCACACACACACACACACTCTCACACACACACACACACACACAGACCTTTGATGAAAACAGCCGGGAGGTCCGGCGTGATGTCCTGGGTGACGCCCAGGGCGTGCCACGGGTCGATGGAGCCGTTGGGCAGCACTATTCTGGTGGAGCGGATGTCATAGCCTCCGTAATACTCGTTGGTCTCGGCCACGGCCGTCGCCAGCTGCTCGGCGCTGACGTTGTAGAAGTCCGCGCACTGTTTCACGTGATACCTAGAACGAGAAGACGCGGGTCAACAACAACAACAACAACAACGATGACGACGAGACTGGGAAGGAAACGTGGCCGCTGATCAGGCAAGGGAGGCGATGTTTGGGGAACTCACCAGAGAGGGAAGCCGGAGAACGGCTGGTTGGGCGAGTCGGTGCTCTGGTAGAATCCAAATTCAGTGCAGGTCTGGTAGACCCACTGTCTCCCTGACAACACAGAGACAACATTCACCCGTTAGCAGTTGGTTGGTATAAAAACAAAAGAAAGGCACCAACTAACACGGAGCAGGTAAAGCTCAAAACAGCCCAAAGCAGGGGTCAACATGGAATATATCTATTTTTGGTTAAAATGGGCAAAGTTGGAACTCAATACCGATAGTGCCCCGACATGACAACATTCTAAAAAAACAAATAGCATAGCACCATTTGAGTAGTCTACGTTCTCAATCAAAATAAACCTTGTTGTTTTAAAGCCTGATAAGAACTTTAGTTTAATTTAACCCTGAGAAGAGAACATTTTGGGATTTTCACCTCGTTCTTTGTTTTTGTAGTTTTGTGAAGCAATTACATTGTTTGATGGATCTACTTAGCCAGAAATTGCCTAGTTTATTTTTTGTATCCTAAAAAAAGCCTTTCAACAACACCCTGAAATGGGGTTTTGCTCCGTCATGACTGTAACCGCATCCCAAACTCAACACATGACCCGTCTGGTCGCTGCGTTTTATTCTAGTCCCCTGAGGCTACTGTTGTCTCTGCCTTCTGCTGCAGCTGATTGCTCCTGTATTATCTATTACTGTTGGACGACAGTGGAAAAACTTCAACGTGACATCACACGGTCTCTGTTATTCAACAAAAAACACACCAACCTGCAAAGAAAATACAAAATACGTCCAAAATAGCTGGTGACGTTCTAAAATAACCACGTCTGCACACACACAGACAGACAGCACTTCCCAGTAAATACCCACCTCCCTCTGCAGCCGGCCCGTTCCAAGACGTATCGGTCATGTCTCTGAGGTAGCTTTCGTAGCTGACGTTCAGGCATTTGATAGACAAGGTTTCCATCATGAGGCGGGCCACGGCCACGTAGCGGGCGTAAGGATCCCCGAGTGAGGCGTCACCCATCACGCCACACAGCACCTTGATGGTGATGTTGGTGCCCGTCACGCCCTGAAGAAGAAGACGCAATTAAGTTATGTAAATTTATAAAATAATGTTAAGATTATCTCATGATGAATGGTCCTTTTTTTTTTCTGTGGGTGAAAGTGTTCCCCAGGCTTTTATTGTGAAAGGACACTTGAACTTGTGACATATACTTGCACATCCTCCCAGCTCCATTATTTGGCCCCAGTTTAAAAAAAAAAAAAAAAAAAAAGACATGCAACTTAAACCCACAAGACAAAAAGGGACCCCGCTTGTGTTGTGGGTTTCATGTCGGGGGGAGTTTAATGCGGACACATCCCAGTGGCTTTTTAAGAGACCACTTCCTGTTCCAGCTCATGAAACTGAAGCTGGGAACCAGTCACCCTCCAAGTCCAGTTTGAGGGCCAGTGTAGAAATGAGGGGGGGGGAGGGGTAAGGGGGGCAGAGAGAGAAAGAGAGAGGGGTGTGACATGCAACAAAAGGTCCCGCGGCTGGAATTGAATCTCTGCTACCAAGATGCCCACACAATTAAAAAAAAAAAAATTATATCTGAACTGTGTGGAGAATTTATTTATTTTTATTCTGATTTGTCAATCTGTATTTATTTAATTATTTATTGATATAAAAAGTATTTGTGTACCCTGTCCAAGAAATTGTGCATACAAACAATAAATGAACTGGTGACAAAATGCATACTATAAGATGAATATAAAAATGAAAAGGTCTAGACGGATTAAAAAAAAAATATATATATATTTTTTTTTTTTTATTTTTTTCATGAATCCAAAGAAACAGAAGCTCTCGGACTGTTGGATAATTGAATGATCCCTTGCTCGTGTAACGACCCACAATGCAATTCCAGGTATAAATTTGCATAAAAGCAACTGTAGTATTGGACCCAGTTGGCAGTTGTTCCTACGCCAGCGAAGCCTCGTTAACTCTGAATGCATCCCTATCCCTGCATCGCTCCCTGCATCTCTTCCTGCACCTTTCTGTGTCAAAAGAGGAACTTGTTCCACAAGCTGTAGCGTTACATAACGGCCTTTCCCTATTTTATAAAAGCCACCCATTGATAACCCCTCAACTGTGAAGCCACCGCGCCGCCTCTTCCGATTGGGTTACACCTCGGTCCTCGTCCTTTCCCCAAATTCCTCAGTGGTACCTAAAACCTGCTAGTCTGCTCCATACGCGGCCCCCTTTGTGTCGGAGGGGCAGCTGTTTGGCTGCGTCGGTCCTGGTCCTAGTTGCCGTGGACTCCGCGGCCCACCGCTCCTCTCAGTTCTTTTATAAGCGCCTCTTTAGCTCGGGGGCGACAGGAAACCAGAGAGACCACAGAGGCTTTTGTTCCTTTTTCCCCCCACATCGGCTTATTGGTAACCGGACTCACGTCTCCCTCGAGGCACCAGGGGAGACAGAGAGGGAAGGGGACTTCTTTTAAAAAAAAAAAAAGGAGCTGTACGATATCTGGGCAATACAATTCCATATAATTGTAGTATTTCTTTACAATGTGAATTATGATACACAGTTTGGAATATTACGGATTACTTTTATTGTCTCCTGAAAGAAAGAAAAAAATGCCTTGGCTTTGCTGCATAGAGAAAAAAAAAAAAAAAAGACACTTAATCAACTGTTCATCAGTTATCTGATATGGGGGGGGGGGGCACCTTTTTAGCTTGCTTATAGTGTTGTTGTTGTTGTTGTTGTTAAACACGGCTTTCATTCACTCGAGTTCTGTTTTTTTATCCTTTGTCCGCCGTGAAGGCATGCGATTAAAAACAAAGAATTCAAGGTCACACGAGGGGAGTAACTGACATACAAATGGTCATTTCGGGGGTAAAGTATTCCTTAAAACACGCCACCTGAAAATGTGTGAAAAAAAAAAAAAAGTTCCACCTTCGATTGTCATGGCCTTAATATGTGTGGATTCTTCTGGTTATGGGTTGTTCTTATTCAGGCTCTGTTCTTCCTACTGCTCATTGGGTTATTGTTAAAACTCTGACATCAGCCGGTTACAGTTACTGAATGATGTAATGCGGGTTCATCAGCACTTTTTAGTCACGACCCTTGGCTTCATTGGAGGGTTTTACCATTTCTATATTTAGTTTCAGAAGATTCCTCTTCCAACATGTTTCGAGCATTCTGAGACATCGAATATCAGCGCGCGACAACAACCCAGAAGCGAGTGTCGCTCTTCACCTGTGACGCGTGGAGGTTAAACGAGGCATCTGGAGACGATGCAGACAAATGAGCAACAAGGAGCAGCCATGGAGACCCTCTCACAAGGCAGCGTCTGTGGGCCCCTCGCCGCTCCAACAATGCAGCTTTTATTACGCTTCAGTATACTGCTCGGGCTGTCTGCGACCCTCCGACGACTCATAGCTGCCTTCCACTCAACCAGGGAGGGATACGAGGTCGACCTCTGACCCACAAAAGGCTGGACACACAAAGTCTACACTCTCAGTTCGACGTGCAGAAGTCACGCCACATCTGATGCATTGTTTCTATGACGGATGTCTGTCATCCCGACGGGGATTTAGTGAACTATACTGGAATCTATTCTCTGGTCAGTCTATATATAAAAAGATAATGGCTCCCCCATCAAGTCAGTATGTAAATATGAATTTGTGAAGATGCGCTTAAAAAAAAAAAAAAGGTATTGTATGTGTTACAATGCAATTGATGAAAATTTGGCTAGAATTAAATCTGTGGGATTGGGGAAATGTGGCTTTATTGGAAATGGTCCTTTAAAAGCAGGTGGAAACAGCTCGTTTGTCTTTAGACTCTTTAGAGGTGCAGGTAGGCGGAGTTCTGTGTCATTTGGACGCCAGCTTCCTGTCTTTATGCTAAGCTAAACTAACCAACTGGCTCTAGCGTCATATTCAATTCATGAGCTATTTAATCTAATGTAAAGAATTTCCATTAGTTTAAAAAAAAGGCAATAAAGATGCAATAAAGGAGCTTAATGTCTCATGAGGGTGTGAGCAATGAGCACTTATTTTGCCATGAAAAACAACCACATTTAAATTAAAGTTGTTGGGTCTACTCTCCCTCACCTCAAACCCCCTGTTGTCTTCATTGTACTGCACCACATCCATGAAGTTGCCAGCCAGCATTTCCAGGAAGTAGGCAGAGTCCATCTCGGTCTGGATCTGCAGTTTGGAACACAAGCTGGAGGGAGGAGGGGGGGAAGAGGAGAGGGGAAGAGGAGAGGACACAAGGGAGTAAGGAAGGAGATGAGGAAGAGGTGAAGGGAGACAAGAGAGGAAAAAGGAAAGGGAAGTCAGACCAGGAGGTTGTACAGTGCATCGAGTTATCGGCCCTCTTTTCCCGTGTTTCTCAGGAAATAAATCCTCGGGCCGTTTCAGTGTTCGGAGCTTCTTCTGTACGGAAACCAGCAACACTTCTTCAGAGGATGTGTTGAACCGACTTCTCCCCCCCCCCCCCCCAATACAGAACAACAAGCTTCATTAGCTCGTGGCTCCGAGGAGAGCAACGTCCCGTCGGTCAGTCCACCACTTCGGTCCAGACTCAAACGTCTCAGCGAGTACTGGATGGAGCGCCACAGACAATCATGGTCCCCGGGGGGACGGCTCCTTCTGACTTTGGTGGTCCCCTGGCGTCGCCTGTGGCGCCACCGAGAGGTCGAAACGAGGGCTTTCACGTGAAAGACCGACGCGGTAAAACGAATGGCCTCTTGACCGTCTGTCAGACCTTTCCCCCGGTAAATTTTGGCTAACATTTTTTTTTTTTTTAATAGAACAGACTCGTGGTCGTTTGTGACGCAAGTGGTGTATCCTCTGAGGCATTGTGGGTTTGGAAACCTCCGTGTCTGCATGAGGACATGTCTGCATGAGGACATGTCTGCATGATCTGCAATAAGCCGCAATAAGCCAAAATAAAAAAAAAAGTCTTCCCATGTGGTCAGACACAAAGTCCAGGCTTTGGTGCGTCTCCATGACAGTACTAGCTCTGTGAGGATAACTGCACCGGTGTAACGGCCCTTTAAGCCCGTCTAGTGACCACGTACGACTGACCTTACGGTCACTATGACAACCGTAAGTACGCAAAACAACACCAGAGAAAACCGTAATGACTGCAGCCGTGGCACAGGCCGGCTAAGACGACAGTCACACTTGAAACTGAAAAATCTTGGACGAAAAAGAATAACGTAACACAAAGCTGTAAAAAAAATAAAAATAATAATAATTATATATATATATATAAAAATATTCTATATATATTTTTTTTACAGCTTTGTGTAATTCCTCAGCTCGCACTGAGGAATTTATTTGCTTCGATCGGCAACATTTACCGTCAACTCCGATTGGGCATCCCCTTTAAGACAGTAAGTCCTCCCAAAATAAAGGGCGACACTCATGCACAACTATTATTCCTTTACTATCTATGAAAGTTTCTGCTTTTGGCAACTTTGCAATATCGATACTGAACGTATAAAACATTCTATTGGCCCTTTTCACAGCAGATATTTGGATTTCATGGCAGAAAAAGCACCGATGTAAATCAATAACATCAACCGCGTCTGCCCCACACCCAGAACCCCGACGATGTGCATGCTGGCTCGCTACTGTGCCCTGCTTATGGACACGGGTTTATTAGACGCAGATATTTTCTGAATAAATAATACTAAAATAATCTGCTGAGGAAACGGTCCATCGCCACTTTGCATGCTCCGTTTATTACGACTGATTTGACCTCTGCTCAGGTTGAAGGTCAGTGGAGGTGGAGATATGCCGGGAGGTCATCAAACTTAACATAAGACTGAGAGGACTAACGGGGTGTAAGCTGCATATATCCAAATATATGTTATATTAAAAACATATTGTAGATCCAAACATTGCTGCTTGTTGTTGTTGTTGTTGTTGTTGTTGTGTAAATTGCAGGATACAGAAGGTGTAGGTTACAAAGGAGTTCAGACAACGTACTTGAAGTCCTTGGTGACGTTGCCGTAGGTCTTGGGGTCATTCAGGCGCTCCATGAGGGCCTTCGAAGCCTTTTGCACCAGGACGGGGCACTCCGCGTTCTCAGAGGCCAGCGAACGCCACACGACCTCCAAGTACTCTGGCAGAGGACACAAAGACAGAGGGGGAAGGGGCGGACACTTAAACCCCAAAAACAGACCACAATAATACAACAGGAAGCACCAATCCATCTTCAGAAGGAACGCGGGAATGTGAAAGTATGTATTTTAAAAAAAGGTTTCGAGGAGGTCGAAAATGTGAAACGGCGAGTGGATTTATACAGCTTATGAAACAGAAGAGAAACTCCACATCACTAAATCTTGGAATATGTCCACCTGGAGTGAAAGGCAGCCTCTTGCTGGTCATAATGCTGACTCACCGCAGCCTTGTTTTGGGAAACAATCAAGAGATACCCGACGTCAGTGCAAACACACATGCACTGATCTCTTTGTGTTGTGTCTCGGATTTAGAGAGAATGTGTGCGTGTGCGTATGATGGTGTCTTCAAGATAGCATTGTGTGTGTGCGCGTGTACGTGTGCGTGCTACGGTGCAGGTCCACGTTCAAAGCTTCTCTGACCTCGATCCCCCCGGCCCGCAGCCTTTCCTGCAGGAAAACATCGCGCTCAGCCAAACACAACACTTCCTCATCTCTTTCATCTGTCCCAGACTCTAACTTTCGAGACACTGGAGCAAAACTGGGAAATCTAAAGTTTATTTTTTTACTTAAACTCAACGCTCGATGTGTTCTGCAGAGACGTTGGTACGGGAGCTCACTGGTGGGATCGCAGGGAAGACGCATTTCAAAGAGGAGGTTTCTTTTCCTTTAAATAATGGCTGTTTGGTGCATTATGTACTGCGTACAATTAAACAATCTAAAGTCTCCCTTCTGATACTGAGTGAGTGAGTGAGTGAGTGTTGTCATGTCAACGGACCCCTTAATACCTGGGAAGTTGACCGTCGCGTAGAGAGGCGCACTGGTGGCCACGGCGGCGTGGACCAGGTGGGGGTACTTCATCCTGAACCAGGCGGCGAGAGAACCCGGGTACGAGCCGCCGAACGCCACCCACTTCCTGCTGGCCAGCCCCCGGACCTCCGCCGTCACGGTGCGGAAGTGCGCCAGGTCGGCCAGCGCCTGGCGACTGCTCAGGAAGCGCAGGCTGCCCACGCTGAGGTCCCTGAAATGGGAAGGAGAGGAGAGGAGAGGAGAGGTGCAGAGAGGAGAGGAGAGGTGAGGTGCAGAGAGGAGGAGAGGAGAGGAGAGATGCAGAGAGGAAAGGAGAGGAGCGATGCAGAGAGGAGAGGAGAGATGCAGAGAGGAGAGGAGAGATGCAGAGAGGAGAGGAGAGATGCAGAGAGGAGAGGAGAGATGCAGAGAGGAGAGGAGAGATGCAGAGAGGAGAGGAGAGATGCAGAGAGGAAAGGAGAGGAGAGGAGGAGAGCTTGAATTTGGATGCAGTGCTGCTATCTAGTGGTGCAACAGCATCATACTGCTGCACACAGCAAACCCATGAGAGAAAAAAAAAAAAAAAAAAAAAAACTGTTGTGAAACAGACACCAAACTGCAGTTTCCTTTCGTTGCAACAGGTTGTAAAAGGATTCGTCATACATTGTACTTTTTATTTTCTTTTTAAAGCAGAGTGGAGTGCAGCTCGTTTAAATAACACAGCAGCAACATGATTGGTGGAATGTCTCGCTCAAGAGCGTTTCCTTTGCAGTCCAAAAGGGTTTGAGTCCAGTCCAGTTCAGTCTAAGACTAAATATATTTGACTCTAAGCTGGTAAAGAAAGTTTGCAGCTGTAGCTTTTTGTTTGTTTGGCGCAGACTAAAGTAGGTCCACCTGGTTGCATTTTCATATTTATATTTTTATGTTAGCTCACACTGCTCCGTGCATGACCAGAAATAGACATAATCCAGTGCTAATTAAAAAATTACAATAATAATTGTAAAAAAAACTAACCCTAGAATCAAAAGGTTTTGTGTTAATTGGACAATTCTAGCAAACTAAAGCAGGAGGACTCAAACGGATTTGACTCTGGTCTCTAAAACATCTGTTTGAATAAATCGATCTAAATTTATTTATTTTTTTAACTGCAAAATCAGCAAAGAAAATTAAAAGGGTCAAACGCACGCGGTCGGGTGACTCTGTCCGTAGAAGCGATGTTCCAGCATCAAGCAAAGGGCCCCAAACTTCTCGGCATAGGTGAGCCACGTGCCGTTCCGCATCCAGGCCGGGTTGGCCGGGCCCTCTCCGGCGATCATCAGAAACACCGGGCCGCCCGGTTTGTAGAAGGCGTCGTTCACAAAGTACCTCTGGAGAGAGAGAGAGAGAGAGAGAGAGAGAGAGAGAGAGAGAGAGAGAGAGAGAGAGAGATGCACAGAGTGGAAAAACCCACAGACACATCAGGGGTCAAGCACCTTGGTGCCATGCGCATATAACGTGCCCAACCCTCATGGGTTGTTTTTATAAAAGACACCCACATTTGTTTTTCAATGCTCAGTCTTAAATTAAATAAAAACTCAACTGTTTCTTCGTCATCCAGCCAAAAGAAAATCAATATTATTAATTGAGGTAATTTAACTTAAAAAGTGCACCTCGTTTTTGAATAAATGAAAGGTTATACTTCACATAGTATGAAGTAAGTATGAAGGAAGGAAGAATGACTGGCACACGCGCACGCGCGCACACACACACACACACACACACACACACACACACACACACACACACACACACACACAATCAGAATATACATATTATTTTATTATTATTTCTAAATATAATTCCAGCCCTTGTAAGGACACAGACGTACCTGCTTCCACTCTCTGCTGTCTGCGCCGTTGAAGTGATCCAGTCTCTGGGTGAACCACAGGTCCTCCGACACGGTGCCGTCTCTGGGGTCCTGCCCTCCACTGGAGCCCCTGAAGCCCCTGAGGCCCCTGAAGCCCTTGTACCGTTCCTGACCGCCAACAAACACGGAGAACAACAGCAGCAGAGCCGCGTTGCAGAGGAGCGACCCGGACCGCTGCGAAGCCATGTCGTTGTTGGGAAGAAAAACAGAAACGAGGAACTAGTCAAGGTGCATGTGATTTAGCTCCACGCGATCATGTGATCAGTTGTCCTGCTGCATTAAATGACTCGCAAAAACGTGGGAAAAAATGTTTTTCAGCTCATTTCCTCACATTTTCCTCCATCTATGTCTTTTTTTTAAGTCAAAAACTAATTATGTTATCAGTATGTATTTCATTTATTTAGAGTGAATCGATCAACACTAATTTTGTTGAGTGTTCTTATGTGTCATTACCGTATGGCCCAAAATGTATCACCCAAAACGTGAATGTATAATCAATAACTCCTTAAAACAATGCCTACTACTCTCATTATATGAATAATTTCTGTCATATGCATTGATGCATTGTGTTGTAACTCTGTTATGTTGTTCATTCTGTACACATGACATCTATTGTACTTCTTAGTCCATCCGGGGAGAGGATCCTCCTCTGTTGTTTTCCCGAAGGTTTCTACCCTTTTTCTACTCGTTAAAAATTGTTGGTCTATACAAATTAATTTAATTTAATTTAATTTAACTCAATTTAATTTAATTTGATTTAATTTAATTTAATTTGATTTAATTTAACTGAACTGAACTGAACTGAACTGAACTGAACTGAAATGAACTGAAATGAACTTAACTTAACTTAACTTAACTTAACTTAACTTAACTTAACTTAACTTAATTTTATTTTATTTTACTTTATTTTACTTTATTTTACTTTATTTTACTTTATTTTACTTTATTTTACTTTATTTAATTTAATTTATTTTATTTTATGTATCACTCAAAGTTCCCGTGTTTTTACGCAGTCCCCGAAGTACCCACCTACAAACAATTTCACATCCCCACCAGCAGGGGGCAGAGGGCGCTGAAGTGAACCGACACCACGTTCCCTACCCTAAATAAGACGAAGAAGACGAAGAAGAAGAAGTCATCCTCAGTTTCCCTCTGCTAGCCGACAGTTTGTAGAGCCGCAACTATGGAGGAGGCAAAAAACAAAGAGAATAAGCAGCCGGAGAAGACCGATGAGAAGGAGAAGGGGAAGGGAAAGGGACTGCAGTCCTCTGGGAAGGACAAGGATAAGAAGGAGAAGAAGGAGGAGGAAGAACTGGTAATTTTGGGGGTATTTTGCTAATTCAAACGGAGGTGTGAGTTTTTTTTTTTTTTACCTTAGTCACGGCCGCTTTGACAAACTGGTGGAGAAGGCCCCAAGTCGTTGTCACTCAAGATAAACCCCTCACAGACTGTTAATAACCGGACGATACGTCCTCACACGAAACAAGCTGCTTTTTTTAATTCGTTTAAAGTAAAATTACCCTTTTTAAAAAAGTCGGAACGGATCAAAACTCGCCGAGCTAGCTAGTTAGCTTAGCTTAACGCAGCCGGTATGCTAGCGCTAGCTCGCTGGCTCTTATCGCCGTTAGCTTCGCACCCCAAGGTGCTAAACACAGGGTGACACTGCAGTAGAGATACGCTCTCACACCGCCACAATAACACTCATTCTAACTGTCACAACAGTCGTGTTTTGTCAGTTTTTAGCCCGTCAATTAATCAATTAGCAGGTGCCAAGTGTGACTGGTCAGATTACTTTGTTCCGGGTTTGTGGAATTTAGTGCAAACATGTGAATATCTTGCTGTCTCGTGTCCCATTTTTAACTTCTGTCACCATCATGATGCATACAAATTATGATGAAACAAATTATAAAAAAATGCACATTAGTGGGGTCAAAGGTTGCTGAGTAAGCTGGTATCAAATGGGGTGAATTAAAGTGTTATTAGGAATACGATTGGATTTATAAAGTATATGTTTCAGTAGCTCTAAATGCACCAGCTGGACATTCAGTCTAAATTGGTACCAGTAGTTTTTCATCCTACTTGTGAATGCCTACAATGTTTGGCACCTTGCGTCTGTTAAGTTATTGTTATTTGTCCCTTTGGGTGCTTCGTTTTACACCAAGAAACCTAAACAACATCACAACAGTAGTGGTTGGGTAGTTGGCAATGTTGGTTGTTGATACATATGTTCAAGAAGGCCATTGGCAAGTAAACATGATCATTGTCATCAACATTATCAACCAACGCTACCGTCACTCGTCTCACTTTCAAGGCCAAAAGTAGCCGTAACAAATAGCTTCTTTTTTCTTTTCTTTTTTCCTTTATTATTTAAAAGTTTTATTAATAACAGATTATGTTGTTTTCTTCACAACACCTCACAGTCAGAAGAAGACAAGCAGTTACAAGAGGACCTGGAGATGATGGTGGAGAGACTGAGTGTAAGTATTACTTGTGTGTGTATGTATATTTATATTTTTACAACAACTCTTGTGTGTCAGGGTGTAAAAGGCGTTTACAAGGCAGAACAAAAAATAACCTTGCGTCTTCTCAACGTTGGCAGGAGAAGAACGTAGAGCTGCACCGTCCGGCACTGGAAGAGCTGCGCAGACTGATCCGCTCCTCGACCACCTCCATGACCTCGGTGCCCAAGCCCCTCAAATTCCTGCGCCCACACTACGGCAAGCTCAAGGAGATCTTTGAGGGCATGGCTCCCGGAGAGAACAAGGTAAGGGTGCTGCTGTGCTGCCGGCACAGAAAACAATGAAATTCATGCTTAGCCACTCTTTTGTTTATGCCCATTTTTCAGTAGAATCACCATAGTGCACGTTTCCTTGGAGCACAAAGGAATTCAGAGAGCTATGTTTGGCAATCCTGTCTTAAAACAGTTCATTTATATTATTTTAATAGTATAAAGCTTAATTCAACTGTGGTGTAAAAGCTGTAAATGGCAGGTAGTCCAACGGCCTGAAACACAAAGAAAAAAAACATATTCAATGTTCTGACTGACGACTAATGGATCTATCGACTGAACGTTGCAGCTCTCTAGTCTTTAGACTAAAGACGTCAAAGTTCAAACATTGTTTGTATTTTTTTCGCAGCGTTTCTGCGGAGACGTGGCGTCGGTGCTGGCTATGACCATGAGCGGCGAGCGAGAGTGTCTGAAGTACCGTCTGCTCGGCTCCCAGGAAGAGCTGGCCTCCTGGGGACACGAATACGTCAGGTAAGAAGACCCGACTCGAGGCGTTGCCGGTAACAGAGACTGATGGCATTTTCTCCACCAACTGTCGGCGGACAATGTTACCACAAAAACATACTGTGTCTAGAGCATTGGTTAAAAGGTCACTCTGATTAAGGACATTATGAAGTTCATGGCTGATGTTGTTGTACAACATCTGGACAAGCGGCGGGATATTTCTTAAGAGTGAAAAAAGGACATGTGGACACCTTCTGTCTGTCTGTCGTATCGCAGGCACCTGTCCGGCGAGGTGGCGAAGGAGTGGCAGGAGGTGGAGGAGAGCGACAAGACGCAGCAGGAGACGCTGCTGAAACTGGTGAGGGAGATCGTGCCCTACAACATGGCCCACAATGCCGAGCACGAGGCGTGCGACCTGCTGATGGAGATTGAGAGGCTGGACATGCTGGAGGACTACATCGACGAAAACGCCTACAGCAAAGTCTGCCTGTACCTCACAAGGTATGTTCAGGTTTCATTTTTTTTTTTTTTTTTAGCATGTCTTTAATAGGTCTTTTTTTATTTTTTAAATGTGCCCCATTTCATCTCTGAACTTTCCCGCTTCGCTCCCACAGCTGTGTGAGTTACGTCCCCGAGCCAGAAAACTCTGCGCTGCTGAGATGTTCCCTGAACATCTTCAGGAAGTTCAACCGTTACCCAGAGGCCCTGCGCCTGGCCCTGATGCTCAACGATGTGGAGCTGGTCGAGAACATCTTCACGTCCTGCAAAGACATGTAAGCCTAGCACATGAGACAGTCAATGGTATTACGCTATCAAGGTGGAAAGGATTGGTTCCAAGTTTTCACTTTTCAAATACACTCTCGCCTCTCCTCGTAACGTAAGACCCGCCGTGTCATTGTGGGTGATGTGTGAAAAAACAAACTCCCCTTTTGGCCTCGCAGCGTTGTCCAGAAGCAGATGGCCTACATGCTGGGTCGCCATGGCATGTTCCTGGAGCTCAATGAGGACGTAGAGGACTACGAGGACTTGACGGAGATCATGTCCAACGTGCAGCTCAACAGCAACTTCTTGGCCCTGGCCAGAGAGGTGAGGAAGAGGAGGGGAGGGGGGGGGGGGGGGTTGGACAAAGAGACGTATTGAGGGAGAGGCAAATAGAGACGTCAAAGACTGAACTTTTTGTTCAGTTAAGTCTCAAACAGCGAGATGATAGTTCACGTCCATGTTTTCAAAATGCCGTGGATGTTTATTCAGACTCACTTCAAAAGTGAGTTTCTCGGCTGCTGATGAGTCACTTCTTGGGCTGCAGGTGACAAAGTTCTGAGGTATTAGACTGTTAGAAGAAAGGTAACTTAACATGCTGCTGGAAGGCGTGTACTGTGAAGCAGCTGCAGGCATGTGATAAATAGAGTTGATCCACGCCGTAGAATGCTCACTATATATATATGATATGCTGTTTATTGGCAATAGTTTGTGTTTTAGATGGAAAACGAGCTGGAATTTTCAAACAATGTTCATTTTAAGGATCTTTCCTTTTACAGCACACTAACTAGAGTTTCTATCATGATATGGGTTATTTCATATCTCTCTAACTATATTTATCACAATTTAGACTTCTGGTCATTCAATAAATAGTCTATATATGAGAAAACTACATGGTTTCGTATGCACTTGTGTGAATTAAATACTTGCCAAAGGAAAAGTACTACGTATTTTCTCATTTAATAAAACTTTAGCTATTATCAAATGATATGATGTCGTCATGATATGATTTCTTTGTTAAATCATGATGAAATATCGCCCCGCGTTAATACTAACATATTGAAAATGTACGCTTACAACTATTAAACGACCATCACTTCATCAACAGATTTACCACATTTCATCGCATTGAATGAGTCATATTAACCACATTTCTCTGGAGTAATGGGCAAACCCACGCAGACGTGGCTGTTACTGAAATGTGATGTGTTTGGAGATCTTTATCTCCACCAGTTCGATCAACTGAATAATAATGAGTAATGGTTCGTAGAAGGACATGACTTGGCACATTTCACCGCTCTTAACAACACACTCTTGTCTCCCTCCCCAGTTGGACATCATGGAACCAAAAGTCCCGGATGACATCTACAAAACACACCTGGAAAACAACAGTGAGTCTCATATCTGCAGCTTGTGTGTGTGTTTAGTAGACATTTAAATCAGACTAGATCTAATCTAGCTAATGTTGAAAAAGGATACCTGCTGTGTTTTTGTGATTCACTGGCCGCTGTGCTCAGTACACCGTTCATAACTGCTGATTGGTTGGTTTTTTGCGTGACCTCCTCTGCTTCGTGCGACAGGGTTCGGAGGCAGCGGCTCCCAGGTGGACTCGGCCCGCATGAACTTGGCCTCTTCCTTCGTGAACGGCTTCGTCAACGCGGCCTTCGGGCAGGACAAGCTGCTCACGGACGACGGCAACAAATGGTTGTACAAGAACAAGGACCACGGTAAAAATACATAGTTTGGTCTCTCGACTGATTTATTTCATTCCGATGCGTTTTATTTGAGGCGTTCGGTGACTGAAGGCGATTTTGAATGTCCTCAGGTATGTTGAGCGCCGCAGCCTCCCTGGGTATGATCCTGCTGTGGGACGTGGACGGCGGTCTGACCCAGATCGACAAATATCTCTACTCCTCCGAGGACTACATCAAGGTAAACATTGTGAACGGTTGTCAGAATCGGTTTAATGCCAAGTACGTTACACATAGGAGGACTTTGTCTCGGTGAGTGGTGCCTAACGATAGAAATAGAAAATGTGAAAATTTACAATAACATATGGTAAACGAACAAATAAGAGTATGTGAAAACAAGTATATTATTAAAGTGTCATGTGTATATTAATGGAGAAAAGATGCGCAAGGGTGTGTGACTTAAGAAATAAGAAGTCAGTGGGGGTCCCGGGCTCAGGCGGGTTGAGAGGCATGGGCCGCTGCTGAGCTGGGAGGGGGGGGCTTGGTGGTCTGGAGCTGGTGGATGGGGTCGGGGCTGTCCCATTGTCTTTCAAAGCGACTGTAAAAGTCGTTCAGGTCGTTTGCCAGGCGAAGGTCATTCATGGAGAGGGGGGCTTAGGCTTGTAGTTGTGGATCTATCCGAGGCTTCTCCAGACACAAGCAGTTGCCTGTATTTTGACTCTTTTAAAATGTCATTGGTGTCTTCTCCTGGTTTTAAAGTTACCTGACGGTTCTAGCTGTTCTGTTATTTGCTTTTATCCACATTACCGATGATTATTTATCAAAAATCTTGTTTTGTAAAAGCCCCAATAGTCAATTCTACAATATTTTCTCTATATCAAGGATTTATTTATTTATTTATTTATTTATTTATTTACTCCATATTGCCCGAATTACAAGAGGGATTTAAATCAGATGCTTCACCTTTTTGATTGGAACTAAAAATGGCGGGCTGCCCGTTCTGCAACGTTTCCCTTGAACGAATTCGACCTCGGTCACTTTGATTTTTATATGAAGACAAAAAAATGTTTGCCCACTGATATCCAAACTCTTTCTATGTCTTAGCGACGACGACCCAAACGTTGAAGTGTGGTTTTACAAGACCGGCGTAGCTCGCTAGTTGCCCAAAGTTTTTCTTTTTGAAAAATACTCTAATTAACTGTTAAGATGTACTTTTCTGTTACTCTGGCAGAAAAACAATGAAAAGGCCAGCACACGGGGTCTCTAAAGTTTATTTTCTTACACCTGCGTCGTCTCTCTCTCTGCAGTCCGGCGCCCTCCTGGCCTGTGGCATCGTCAACTCGGGCGTGAGGAACGAATGTGACCCGGCCCTCGCCCTGCTCTCCGACTACGTCCTCCACAACAGCAACATCATGAGGATAGGAGCCATCTTTGGGTGAGGAGGATATTCACAAGTAGAACGGTCAAACGCATGGCAATTCTTTTTTTTTTCCTTCTAAATAACACTATGAGTAAGAGGGGAAAAATACGTATTTTTGATTTTGGGGTTGAACTTTCCCTTTAAGCTGTTTATTGTACTGCCGTTACCACTTGATTCTCTCCGTGTGGTCTTTAATGTGTCCTGATCCTTCTCGGTTTCAGACTGGGTCTGGCCTACGCCGGCTCCAACCGAGAAGACGTCCTGTCTCTGCTTCTCCCCGTCATGGGAGACTCCAAATCCAGCATGGAGGTACGGTTGTGTGTTTATAATGTTAAAGCCCCCCCCCCCTCCCCTTGCACACGTGGAGCAGTTAAGCAGCGTGCGTTTAAAATCCCCAGGTGGTGGGAGTGACCGCTCTGGCGTGCGGCATGATCGCCGTCGGATCTTGTAACGGCGACGTGACCTCCACCATCGTCCAGACCATCATGGAGAAGAGCGAGCAGGAGCTGAAGGACACGTACGCCCGCTGGTTGCCTTTAGGCCTGGGACTCAACCACCTGGGTAAGCAACCACCTCCCTGCAGTCCGTCATATGCCATACGCACTCCAGTAATCAAGACAAGTTCACGGGAGCTGGCTCGCCATTATCACTGTATCTTTCCTTCTCTATCCCTTGTGTTATAATATTCTGTTGTCTTCCTCTTTTCATAGGTAAAGGAGAGGCGATCGAGACGACCCTGGCTGCTCTGCAGGTCGTGCCCGAGCCTTTCCGCAGCTTTGCCAACACACTAGTGGATATCTGCGCGTATGCAGGTCGGTCTCGTAGTCATGTCTTCCATACTTTCCAAATGTATTTTGTTGTTTGTACACATCCATCACGCAATCTGTGTTTTATTTGCTCCTGTAGAAACCAACCAAATGCAGATCTACCTAAAGTGCTGATTTTAAATCTTTTTAAAAAAAAAAAAAAAAACTTTGTGAACTCGCTGTAATAATTTCCTTCCGTCTCAGGTTCTGGTAATGTGCTGAAGGTGCAGCAGCTTCTCCACATCTGCAGTGAACACTACGAAGCCAAGGAGAAGGAAAAAGAGGAGGACAAGGACAAGAAGGACAAGAAAGACAAAGACAAGAAGGAGACTGCTGCAGACATGGGCTCCCACCAGGTCTGGACTAACTCATCTCCATCGATTACATGCTCCTCTGTTTAGTAGTTCCTTTATCAGCTGCGTTACGGATGCTTTCATGTTTCCCTCTCAGGGTGTTGCTGTTCTTGGTATTGCCCTGATTGCCATGGGGGAGGAGATCGGTTCTGAAATGGCACTGCGGACATTTGGACATCTGGTCAGTCGTTGGGAGTTATTTTCGTTAACCTTTTACTGCAGGGGCGCAAACTCTTTTTATAATATCTGCTTTAAGATGTGCATTTAAAGCCGATATCATCTTACGCTTACAAACGTAATGACGGGGGGAGGGGAGGGACAACAGTTCAGGGTACTTCCTGTACTATGAGGCCGAAGAGGACACCAAACAATACAGACCTCTCACACTTCACACAAGTGCCAGAGTTTCTTGATAAGTTTGCTTACCTGTACTGAATAAGTTATTATTCCTCCATCCCACCACCTTTCATTTCCTCTTCTTTTGATCTTTCTGTCCTCTGAGCCTTTTTTTCTCTGTTTGTCTTGACTTAGCCGTACACCTCACCATCGCCCCACTCCAATTATTTTGATCCACATTGCATCATCCTTACGTTTGATCCTCGTCCATATATTTTCTCCTCCGTCCATACTCGATGTATCGCACTGAGATCGTCACATTAAGCATCGTGTCCCACCGGAGTGTGAAGTATAATAACTTAGACCCTAAATGTTCGCTCCCCTCTCGACCTCCGCCTGATTGTTTCCTCTGTGTTCTCGTCCACCAGCTGCGTTACGGGGAGCCCACCCTGAGGCGAGCGGTGCCCCTCGCCCTGGCCCTCATTTCCGTGTCCAACCCCCGTCTGAACATCCTGGACACCCTCAGCAAGTTCTCCCACGACGCCGACCCCGAGGTGTCCCACAACTCCATCTTCGCCATGGGCATGGTGGGCAGCGGTGAGTCGGGTTCCAGGCGTCAAGTAGAATCATCCATAATGTGTGTGAACAACGCTAAACCCCTGTAGGGGTCATTTTGACTTCAGGGCTTTGATGCACAGTTGCTGGTTTATAACTAGGAATAAATAGGTAATAATAATAATAATAATAATAATAATAATAATAATAATAGAGGTGTACCGAATAGGTCCGAGCTTCATTCATAACGCTTACATCTGAATTCTAAACATTTTTCATGTCCATTCATTCAGTTTTAAGTCGTTATTTCTGCTCAGTTGCATATAAAGATTAGGCAACGCTAATATTATTAGTTTTGTACTATTTGTAGAATTACCTGTACGTTTCCATTAACTCGAGAACGTTGTAAAGTCCAACTTTATATCCAACGAAATATTCACCTTCAACCCCTGTTTGTTGGCATTTAGCCTTTTTAAAAACCAACATTTTCCTCTGCCGTCAACACGCACACGCTGATGAGTTCTGTTTATCAGAGAAGGGCAATTTAAGACGAAATTAAAATGGGATTTTGTCTGATGAATTTTTAAATTACATTCTGGATGACCACGTCATAAATTATGAAGACCGACTTGCAAAGCTTCGTTCAAAAACCTCAATAGAAGCTTTGAATATTTAAAAAAAAAAAGAAAAAAAAGAAAATCACATTTGATATCTAAAACTGCAAGATATCTAATTTAGTTTAAGAAAAAAAACCCCGCCAAAAACAAAAAGACATTAAGAATTTTGAGTACAAACAATACGATGCTGTTACAGACCTGGCTGAAATTTTTCATTAGAAACATTGAATACAATGCGTTGAATAATTGAATATTGACATTTTCGACGAGGCACGCATTGCTCCGTCTCCTTACAGAACCTCCACTGTTAACTCCCTCAACATATTCAACCGGCTCTTCATCTTTTCCATTTCCTCAGGCACAAACAACGCCCGTCTGGCCGCCATGCTGCGGCAGCTGGCCCAGTACCACGCCAAAGACCCCAACAATCTCTTCATGGTCCGACTGGCTCAGGTGGGTGGAGACGTCACAAAGAGGCGCTCTGTGCGAGGGGAATCTTTTTTTTTTTTTTTTGCCCGGGAATCTGCGCGTCTGTGCGACTGACTGTTTCCTCTTTGTGCCTCCACAGGGTCTGACTCACCTGGGCAAAGGCACCCTGACACTCTGTCCCTACCATAGCGACCGGCAGCTGATGAGTCAGGTCGCCGTGGCCGGACTGCTCACCGTGCTCGTGTCCTTCCTCGACGTCAAGAACAGTCAGTTCCCTCTCCTCTCACGGCGCTTTACATTGACCACTTTGTTGTTTTTAGAATTCAACGGTTGTGTTTTCCCCCTGTATTGATGCAAACCCCCCCCCCCCCCCATCCTCCCCCTTGTGTTCCCTGTGTGTATTGCAGTCATCTTGGGTAAATCTCACTACATTCTCTACGGGCTGGTAGCCGCCATGCAGCCACGTATGCTGGTCACCTTCGACGAGGAGCTGCGACCGCTGCCGGTGTCCGTCAGAGTCGGACAGGTGAGGCCCGGGAAAACCAATATAAATAGTCTGTTTGTCGAAATTAGGCTTTTTTTCGGGACGTCTGCTCTCAAACTGAGAATGAGATGAGATTAGAAGATGGACGCCGCATGTCTCGTGTCTGACCGTTAGATAATGCGTAGCTGGAGCCAGCTGGCTTCCATTCATCCTGCTGCGTCTTTAACAGACAAACACGAGAATGGTATCAAGTCTTTTCATCTAATTCGGGGCAAATGGATCGAAAGAAGCGTGTTTTTATGAGAAAAGAAATGTATCTATTCATCCAAAATAAATATGCAGGAATGATGGAGAAGTTATGTAATTTTTATGAGCAACAACATTTTTCGAGGCTTTCCGGTGCGACGGTCGAAGCGGCTGTTTAACGCGAGTCCGTTTTTGTGTGGTTTGTCTCCAGGCGGTGGACGTCGTCGGCCAGGCGGGCAAGCCGAAGGCCATCACGGGTTTCCAGACCCACACCACGCCGGTGCTGCTGGCCCACGGAGAGAGGGCCGAGCTGGCCACGGAGGAGTACCTCCCCGTCACCCCCATCCTGGAGGGCTTTGTCATCCTGCGCAAGAACCCCAACTACGAAACCTAGACTGAATCATTCTCACTGGCCTCTCCCCCCATCTGTATGTGTGCGTGTGTGTGTGCGTGTGCGTGCGTGTGTGTGTGTGTAAGGGTAGCCCTCCATGGCTCTTGGCAGTTATATTTAGTAGTGTACCGCATGGCTGAAAAGAGCGAGGCAGGCCTATCCTTCTTCCTCGCTGTGTCTTCTCCCTGCTGTCTGTGGCCCGGCTCCAGTGGGTCTGGTTAATTGGACTGGGAGGACACAGGGAGGCTAAAACTGGGACCTTATCCACTCTACATAGATGGTTTCCTCATTGCCCTAATTTTGATCCACCTCTCCCACATGCACTGAACCAGCTGTCTGACTGACCTGAGGCCAGTTCCAAAGTGGGAACAGTTCACCGGTTCAGTAAATGAATAACAGCTGCTCAGTCCTCGTCATCTTTTGTAATTAGAGCATTCAAAAGTATGTATTCATCATCATCATCACCTTTTTTTTTTTTTGTTTTTTTTTTTTTGCTTCTGTTTTTATTTGTATTTTCTTTTTGGTTTCTTTGTTACAGTACTGTAAAAGGTTGACTCAAAAATAAAAAATATCAGACCCTTGTGGTGGAAATGTGACGGCTGTGCGTTGTGTTGATTCAGAGGCAAAGTGTGTTGTGGTAGGTTTATTATATTTTTTACTCAAAAATCACAAGCGCTGTGGCTCGCATTAAGCCGGCGGCAGGTTCTCCACAAGGAGCAGCTGTTGAGTCATTACCAGCGCCCCCTAGGGGAAAGAAAAGTCACATACATACATGTATGTAAATATTCTGTACGTGCACATTTAAACACCCAAATACATATTTACAGAGAAAAGCAATACGTGTGACTTGTTTTCTTTTTCTTTGTTTCTGAGACATCTGCTAAGTTAATAAAACTATTATAAACGTAAGTAAAATGGTAATAACTAGCTTCCAGTTGAAATTAAAATCTCAAGCAGGACTGCAATTAGGCTGTTTTTTTTAATTATAAATATTTCTCTCTTTTCTAAACCTCAAAGGAGCCTGATCTCAGGTTTATTATATCACGTATCCTCGGTCTCTCATGTCACTGAGTTCAGTTTACCCTGAAAGACTTGCCAATTTTAAATAAGGTTTTAAGCTAAAGTCAGATTTATCCTCTGACAATTTTTTAAATGTATTTTCTTTATCTTAATATATATATATTTTTGACTGTTATGTCATCTCTGTGTACATTGTTATTGCTTCTATTGTTTATTTTTACCATGTAAAGTGCATTGAGTACCTTTTTAAAGCGCCATATAAATAAAATATATACATATATAATACAACATAAATATATTTTATACATATATATATATATTATATATTTAACATATAATATAGTCTGTGTAGCTTAGTTATAATTTAACAATTATTCTAATACATGATGTATTAAAGTATATAGTGTGTAATGTATATAATGTATATAAACTAAAGTACAATTAAACATTCCCTATTTTTTATCTCCTTGGAAGAAAATGGGAACTGGGCTTTAATCTGATAAAACAAAAATGTAAATGTCTTTATGGTGACATTAACATGTTAAAAGTCTTTCATGTCACTGAGTTCAGTTCACCCAAGACTTTTGCAAATTTAATAAAAGGTCCAGAGGCTAGATTTATCCTCTGACAATTTTTTTAATGTATTTTCTTTATTTCAATTATCTATATATCTATATATAGATATATAGATATATATCTATATATCTATATATATGATATATCTATATATCTATATATATTATATATATATATATACAGTATATATATATATCATATATAAATATGTTTTCTTTCTTACTGTTATGTCTATTGTTTATTTTTAACATGTAAAGTACCCTTTAAAGCGCTATACAAATAAAATGTATTATTATTATTATATATATAATATATTATATTATATATACATATATGATATTATAAAATATATACATATATATGTAATATAATATATATATAATATAATATAATATATATTTAACATATAATATATATATATATAATATATTTGTAGCTAATTTAACATGATGTATCAAAGTATATAGTGTGTAATGTATATAATGTATATAAACTAAAGTACAATTAAGCCATTCCGTATTTTTATCTGCATGAAAAAAAAATGGGAACCTGGCTTTATTCTGATAACAAAAATGTAAATGTATTTACGGTGACATTACAATGTTAAAAGCCTTAACCCCCTCCTCCTCATGCAAAGATATGAAAAAAAAGAAAGCTGATTCCTCGGACGCTTTTCACGTGACGGGATTCTGCCGGAATCACCTCGCGACCGGCTTCCGGGAAGATCTTCCGTCCGTCCGGCTCTGCGGACTCAAGGAGAGAGAAAGGTAACTAGCGCCGCGGTCTCGGGGCCGAAATCCTCCGTTAAAACGCCCCAAATACCAGACGAACGTCCAGCGGCCCCGGGTGGACCGACCGACCCACGTCCCGCCTTTTTAATACGGAGATAAATCCAACCGGGGGTGACTTTCTTCTGCCTTGTTTTCAGGGATTAGCTCGCGAGCTAACGCGACGTGGGTGTTCTTTCTTCGCTTTAGCTCGCGAGCTAACACCCCCCAAAAAAGCGCCTTTTACTCGCCTGACGTTCAGGAAACACGCCCAAAACAGTGCGTGGTTTATTATACTGTGTATCGGCCAGTGGACCGTGGCGTCGCGATGTTGTTGTTTATGTTAGTTTACGTGTTTTTGTTTGTTTTTTCACGCTGCTAGCTAGCTAGCTAAACCAGCTAAACTAGCTAGCTAGCTAGCTAGCTAGCTCGAGCAGTTAAGGTTAAATCATGCTAGTTGTGTCGATGCTGTGTGTTTGGGCTCCTTCCACCAGCTTCCCTGCAGACAGTGGTGCAGTTATACTTATTATATGTGCTTGTTTGTTTTCAAAATACAAAAAAAAACATCGTTTGTTGACAGTTGTGGTTGTAAATGGAGATATTGGAGCATGTCGTCGTGCCATATGTTTTAAAACAGTTTATATTTGGCGGTAAAGTATTACAGGTGGATTAAAAATACTTCAAATTAGTCAACAGAAAAGTGTGATAGCATGTTTTTAATGTGAGGTAGGTGCAGGAATTATGAGACACGTGTCGGTGACCGTCATTTGACAGGACGGGTTGTTTTGAAGCCTTAATAAAGGTGATTTTTGTCATTTAATGCTGCTCAGGTGGGTGATGTTGCTGGTAATCTGGGTGTGTTTGAGCTGCAAAATTCTATATAAAAAATAAGGTGTCCTGACTCATTCTGCCTCGTTACTCCTTGTCACGACACCGTTGACAGCACTGCTGCTGGTGCTTACACCACCCAAATTGGGTGAAGCTTTGCAGTACAGGTACATGCACGTGAGCAGCATATTGGGCATATTGTACATGTTGTGCACGCGCAGATAACCTGCAACTCCAGCTCTCCTTATTCAGCTTCAACAGTTATCAACATGTGACGTTCCCATTCATTGATCCGCGACGTGTTGCGTTCACTGCCGGCTCGTTAAAAGAGCACTTTTGTGCAGTCTGGTGCGGTTTATGGTGTGTAATAAACATGGTGGGGAGGTGGTTGTCAGCTGAGGCGTGGCTGGCATGAAGCCGGGCAGCATCGCGCCAATAGGAGGAGAAACCACGTGGTAGAAATCCAGATTGGGCCTAGGAGAGTTAGCAACATGGCTAACTGCACAACACACACACACACGCACACACCACAGCAGCACGTCTTTGTAACCGTGTTTGTGTGTTAGTTTGTGTGTGTGTGTTTGTGTCGTGACCCGGCGTTTGGTGCATGTGTGTTTATTACAATGCAATGCTAATACGTGTCTTTTTATCGCACGTTGTGTGCGTGTTTGAGGGAGAGAAGACGGGCAGACACGCCCCTGTGCTGGAGCTAAAGTGTCCCACACAGTTCTAGCAGACACACCCTAATGTGTAGTTTAGAGTTGCGTGACATTGATGTGATGTTGTGGGTTTAGAGGGCGACATCGCCGGTTCACATCACCCTGCTTTTTCTGCAGCAGGGTGATGCTAAAGGGCTGCAGACATGTGACCTTAGCCGAGGATGAGGGTCCAAAATGGATGCAGTTTCTCCCCCCTATGCTAATCTAATCTAATCTAATTGATGACCATTCATCAGCACAGGGGGATATTGTGCAGTGATGTCAGACATGCTTTAGTCGGAGGGAAATTAACATGCTGTGCTGGTGTGTTGCTCAGTGGAGCTAAATATCCACGTAACCTGATAAGTGCATGTCACTGATATTTATTGTTTGATAATGTGATCATGGAAAACTATAGTATTGTAAGGACTGTTTTGTGTTGTCAAATCTTTGTTTTATTCTGTGTTGTTTTGTGCTCGTTTAAGCTTCAAGAGCTTTATGTCAATGGAGCGCTCCACTAATCTTACATATGAAGATAAATTGTGACGAGGAGAACTTCATGTCTTCCTTGCCTGTGAAAATAATGGTACAATGTTGTGGCTCTGAAGTCTGAGGAATAAGTAAATACTATGAGCTGGTGATACAAACTGTGTGGCATTTACAATATGTGGGCAGTTAACAGACAGATATTGGTTAATGTCAGATGCCATTGGGTTGCATTTTGAGAAATCTAGTGTTTTGGGAGTTTCACCCAGATTAAGGACTAAAATTCAAGATATCTTGGCTACTACTGCTTTTGATTTTTACAATTCTGTTTTAAATATGTTGTGAGTCTCCCACATTTGTGTGAGCGCAATATGACGTTTTTAATTAAGCAGCAGCATGGTACCGCAGGAAACAAACTGTTAGCTTAGCGTAGCCGACTTTGACTCTTTTCGGCTAAGGTCAGTGAACTTAAATATGGGCTGAAGTAGTTCTAAATGCGTTTGTCCTGCCTAGAAAGGCTGGACCAAAAACACTGTTCTGTTTTACATAACAGGCATGTTGTGTCTCTTTTCTGGCTCGAGTGCTAAATTTGAGCCATAGTTTTCCACAGTTAAAATGAACCAGCTAAAACATGCCACCATTGGAGCGTTTTGCGTCGCTGTGTTTCTTCCACAGCCAATGCAGTGCTCTGTAGCATCTAAAGACTGTCATCAGAGCCTGGAGGCCAGTAAACGGCATATAACCGAGGAGTTACTGAAAGCAGAAGTTGCATTGAGCTGAGGAATCGGTGTGTGAATGTGCATTATAAGTAGTCCTTACAAGTAACCATGAGATATGTATATTATGGCATTTCCAAAGTATCTTGAACTCTGCAGCAAACCACAAAGGTAAAGCCAGTGACTCATGTATATTCTTTCCACAGACTTCCCAAGGCAGTATAGTTTGCTTAGTTCTCAGTGTACATAATATTGGGGAAATAATTTCCAGGAAGCAGTTGAACTTGTTCTGGAACGTGAGTTAGATTAGGCTATAGCTTTGGCTGGGGCTGTAGTTGGGGATAGAGGATGTGGAGACTAGTGCTAAATGAAGGCTTAGTTTGGTCTAAAGCTAAGGCCTAGATTTTGTGTGGAGACTTGGCCTCAAGGAAGGCATAGTTTGGTCTGGAAATGAGGCTAGAGGAAGGCTAGGTTAGAGGAGGAGGGCGTTCTGTCCAGAACTGCAACGGTTGCATTGGGTGTGGCGAGTCTAGACCTTGGTAAACTTCATAGCTACAACCACTGATAAATAATAAGAAACAGATACGGCACCACTGCTAACCCAGACCCAGTGGACTCTTGTGGTATTGCAGCAAAAAGCAATTTTCCCCATTGACTACAATCGTAAAAGAGACGTCTGTAAAACTGTTGACGGGACTCGAACTGCAAACAAGGTCTGTTAGGAATTTTCGATCCGTGGAGGTTTTATATTTGTGAAAACTTTCCTTGAGCCAAGTAAAAGTATATTATATATCTTTGATGTCATTGAAATGTCAAGTCTGAGGGGAGAAACACTACTGCTGGCACATACGTTTGACGTAAACCCGGAAGATTGAAACCTTTTCGCCGCCTGCAACCAATAGGCACCATCTTGGGTTATCCAGTTCTTTAAATACATCCATGTGCTTCACCCTCTGTAGGTGACATGACCACCAACTTCTTTTGCAAATGTTCTCCTCCCCCCTCCCTTCCTCCCCCCTCTTCTCCTCAGAGGGGGTCATGGGTGTGCATGCAGTGTTACGCAACAGTTGAAGCCACATGTTACCACTGCTGGTGGCCGGTTCTCCACGGTGCAGACCAGCTCAGACGACTAAACTGTGTGTGAATTTGGGGAGGGGGTGGAGTAAGGTGGGGGTGCCTAGCTCACACAGCTCCCCTAAAAAAACAGATTCAACAGTGGGCTCTCGGGCTCCCCTTTTCTACTAGATACACTATGCAGTGCTGCAAACTGTTCCCAAGATTTGCACTGATGACTAATTTTAATACATTCTGCAGACGACAGTAATCAGTGCGGCGTTGACGGTGTGCGTCAGTAGTTGTTTAAGAAGCCAGCCACGTCTCACTACTTGGGAGTGAAGCCATCCCTTTTTGCGTACAACACAATATATGCAGCAAATACAAAATACCCCGGGATTTTCATCTGGTTGTACGAAAACCCTTCACTCAGTTGGAATCCATTATCTTTACCAGCCGCGACGGTGACAGCTGGTATTTGTTTTAACCTTTCGAGCCTGCGTGTGAGTCATCATTGCAAACGTTTTGTCCTGGAGACACCTGCTGTAGCGGGGGAACTACCACAGAGGAGGTTTGTCGGTACTTTTCCCCCGCGATGGTGTCGCAGGCGGCTGTGAAGGAAACTTTACAGGTGTCCCGCGGATGAGATCGTGAAGCGAGGGTCGAGTTGTCGAAGATGTAGGCGCACTCTTTAGCGCCGCTGGTTCGATTTCGCATTCCCGGTCGGTCGGATCGCGTCCCAAGACGCTCTCTAGTTGTGTCTTCTTCTGTTGGTGTGTTCACACAGTCATGGTTACAACCATTCCTGCTGCGTGATTTCCTCCTCCTTTGTAAAAAACAAAACACCCAGACTCATCATGACTCAGGCTTTTCACACTGTGTGTGTGTGTGTGTGTGCGTGTGTGTGGGGGGAATATATATGTGTGTGTGTGTGTGACAGATAATGTAGGCCTCCGCTATAAATAACCAAATGTGACACTATTACAAAGCCCATGGAACAGAAAAAAGGATGATTACTCTGTAATCATGAAACGATCCACGGGTCAGTGACGGTATTGTTTAAAAAAAGAAAAGGCTTCCTTGTTCCATCCATTCTGAGAAACACTGCAGTTCCTTGAATTGATCTGATACATTTTAATTGTACTATTGCAAGTAGCTTCCTGTTTAACTGGATCGTCTACCGGTTGGACACACCCCACATTAAACAGTTACTTATTCACCGTAATAATAAACTTATAACTGTTGTCGTGTTTCAGAAAGGCTCCGGATGAACAAAGGACGTCGTGGATCGAACGGTTATAATAAAAAGTATTTAATAAAGTAAAAAGTCGTTGTGATAGAAAGTACAAAAATCTCAGCTGAGGATTCGCCGGCTTCCGCGATCCACAGTCAGCTCGCGGTTACCTGTCTCTCGCTTCCACCGTCGAAATCCTGAACAAAAGACGCACATTGAATACATAGCACCCGAAAAGGTGTGAAATCATCCCATTGGTTCAAAAACTATGCAATGTCCATTGGCGCACAGCCGGCACCCTGCAGCGTCCCTCCTGGCGATAGGAGCGAAGTTCGTTGCGTCCAAAACTCCCCGTCCGGGGGGGGCGGGGGGGGCGCTGGGGGTTGGGGGTTGGGGGGGGGTCTTCATTAGCATCCGAGAAAAACAAAAGTCTCCGGTGTCTCACTACGCCATTATCACCACGCCTCCAGGCACGTAACCTTCTCAGGTGCGTTCAATGCAACGTGTCATTTTGAGTGTTTCTCACTAAATCCTGGCGGTACAATTCAATATTACCATGCAGACATTTCTTTATTAATTACATAGTTCCCAAAATCATAGCGGTGCAATGGAATATTTCCATGCAGATATTTCTTTATTAATTACATAGTTCCCAAAATCATAGCGGTGCAATGGAATATTTTCATGCAGACATTTCTTTATTAATTTTACCGCTTTAAAATCATAATACTCTTCACGGTACATAAACCTACAATGTAACTCCAAATTTGCACAATTCTATCAATAGTGTCGGTGTTCTGAGTGTCTCCACTTTGGGTAACCGATGTGTAGTTTCAGCCTCGTGTTACTTTACATATTGAAGAATGAGTTCAATCAGTTTCCCTCAGATTTTAATCTCTGCGCTGGAATCAGATTTGTACTGATGCAAATTCCAATACCCTGAATTTGAGAAGCTGTATGTCGCTTGGAACAATTCCCGAATAACAAAAAACTGGTTTCTGTATCCTCAGTATGGGCGAGGAGTAATTTGTACTTTAAGCGGTAAAGTGCTGGAGATAAATAATGCACATTTTAAAGTGACTTTATGTGTTATGGAACCTTTTTTTCCTGACATAAATGCATATTTATGTCATTTTTACCTGTTTTTTATTTTCCTGACTGTATTTCCCCTTTGTTACCTTTTTACTCAACGTCTCTTTTCCTACCTCTGAACAAAGATAAACATTCCACTTCCTCCACCAAAATATCCAACATTCAATTTTGACGCTAAGAAGTTTCTTTTGCAGCTGGTAAACAAAATTCGGTTCTCTTTGGTCTTGTGTTGCTTTTGTTAAATGCACACTTTAGCTGCCCCATCGGCACAAAACGTTAGTAGAGTGGAGCTAATAACATGTTCTCTGAAGTGCAAAATAATCCAGATTATTGGTTATTTGTTTTTCTCTTAACCGTAGCTAATTTTGCAGTGTTTTGTTCCAAAGAACTACCAATAAATACTTCTAGATATTTTAATTTATATTGCATTAACAGCGAAGAATCAGGATTGGAAGCTTGTATGTTCAAAAACTAAATTGTCAGGTGTAACTAGACCCTGTGGGCCGACGTAATGTGAGCTACAGGTGTAACTATGACCCACCTGCTGTACTAGAGGAGCATTTCTCTGGTGGCCCACCTGGATTAATCCCTTTACAAATGGACTTTCTTATTATTATTCTATTCTGTTTTTTTTTGTATATATTGTTCTTAGCTGTATGTAAAAATGCTACTATAGCAAAAAAAATTCCCCTTGCGGGATTAATAAAGTATTTATCTATCATCTATCTAAAAAGTCTCATTGTTTGTGACACTATTTCACTCTCTGTGGCCTCGTTTTGTAACTGCTATATTGAACTATTTCCTCCACTACTTCGTGTTCAGTCGAAGTTTCTGAGTTTTTGTCACTTGATTGTTGGTCTCAGCTGAGTTGATCGTAGTTGTGCACGCGTATTTTCGGCAAAGTTTTAAACGAGACATGTAGAATTAGGTGTTTTTGATGAAATGCCACAATTTTCTGCCTCACTGTGTGTCTCCGGAAGTCTCGTTACACACGATGTGTTCAAGGGCTGTCGGAAAGTTGAAAGTCGGGACGATAATGTCTGGCTATGATGAACTAAATAATTTATGTGATTGTTGAAAGAGAGGAAACTCCCATCTTTTTGGTGCATAGTAAAAATGAGGTTATTATCGATGCTGCAAAATCCTTGTAATGTGCTATTAGCCAATACTTGCTCATTGCTAACAAGTCTTCCCTTTCTATCTGTCTCTCAGGAAAAAACCTTCCTCAGTGTAACCACACTTTGGACCTTAAAAAGATTCATTAATGTAAGTAAGACCTTTTACCAATTCTCTAAAAAGACACCATGTTCCACTCTGTCCTTTCAGCGTCACATTGTATGACATCGTCGGCCATTGGGCCTCACTACTGCGGTATTTCAATGTGACAACTCGGCTTTTCTTAATTCATAATAAAGATCCCTGTTCTCTCCTTGGTCAGATTTGTACACAGGTCCACATCCGCCTCCCCATGCAGAACTCCATGAAATGAATAAAGCACCACAGCCTATAACAGGACCCCCCTCCATCCCCCACCCTGCCCCCTCCCCCGGCCTGTCACAGGTAAGGAAGCCTGCTACTCGTTATTAATATGTCGGTCCTCGATGTATTGAAAATGCTGTGGGCGGCAAAACAAACTATTGTTGCCTTAATAACGAAGTTGCGCAATAATTGGCTTTTTTTTGGTCAAGTAGTTGTTTACCATTTATGTGAAATTTGGGAGGTGTGGCGCTCTTCATCTAACGGCTCCTTCTTGTTGCATTACACGCTAGAATATTCCAATTATTGTATTATTAGCTGTCAGAAAATGATCGTTGTCTTCTTCTGTAGTGGCATTTTTTTTTTTTTTTTTTTCAAGCTTACTGACAAACACACTGCATTTCCTGTAACACCGTTTAAGAGCTTTTAATGTGAAGCTGCCGGCAGTTGGGAATGTTTTTGTTTTGCACGCAGCATTTTTCCTGTAAATGTCGCCACACTTCCATTTCATAAATACTGTATTACAATACTTTCATTAGCAGGCCGTCGGCTCTGTGTTGACCACCTGTTCATCCCTGCCCTTCTCACTCTCCGTTCCTCTTGCCTCCCACTTCTACTGCTGTTGATATCACTTCCTGTCTCTTGCAGCCCTCATACCCCCCTGGGCAGCCCCCTTCTGTTGTGTTTGCCACCCCACCGCCTCCACAAATGAACCCAGCACCACAGCCCCGACAGGTAGGCCCCGACCCCCCCGCTGCTCACCGTACCCACGGACCTACACTGGTGGACTTTGCTCCCGTCCAGAACAAATGGGTTGATTTTTATATTAAAACCGAATACTGAGCTGCAGGTTATAAGTAAATAATTTGTTGAGCATAATTCCCACTTTTGTCAAATGAGTGACCGATCGGGATTAAACGTCCTTTCTTCTTCGTTCTAAATGTCCAATTGGGAAAACACAGTGTACACTCTCCTGAATCCATCGTGAATTACTTAGACTGCATGTCTGTTTGCCGTATTCTCACCAGTTCTGCACCATTTTGTCCTTCGTACTCTTACCTCACAAAGCGAGGTCTACCCGGTTCTAACTCTTTTATTCCTTTATGCTCCTGACTGTCTGCATTTGTTGTGAACCCGCTTTCTTTATGGAAGTTTGGATTGTTTAGTACGGAGGCTTATTTATATGTATTTATCATTTCCCTTGGAGTCTACTGTCATGATTGGGTTAATTATGTGTTTTTCTTTGTGTGTGCTTTAACATTTATTAAAACATCGCTATATTGTAAATACATTGGTAAGCAAATGCAGTTGGGTGAAACAAATTGCTTGGGAAAGTGTGCATGGATGTCAGTTTTTAGAAAGCTAAAGATAAACAACAACCGAACTGTTGCAGGGTTGCATGACTTATTTATCCACGGTCGGTGTTTTACCTGCAGCAGTTGGAGTTTGGAGAAACGGACAATGTACAGCAGCACAACTTATTCTCGCCACCTTTTAAAATAATCAGTTTTTGGGTAAATATTGAGAATGTTTTCACCGCTTTATTTATTTCCGAGGGGAAACCTCGATATCCATCTATGCTCTTGTCAAAGCCACGAGACCTCTTTTGAAAAAAACAGTAATTTTACTGGCCGATCGAGGCCTAGGTTGGCTAGTTTGTTTGCGTTATTGTGTGACTTCAGTGAATCTGAACTACGCCTTTTATACACCAAAGTCACCCATTGACACCAACAAACTACCCGATCGAGACCAGCAACTCCCGTCTTCTGCGAGGTGAAATTGCCGTTTTTGTCAATGGAATCTCGTTGCTTTGAAGAGAGCATAGTAAAGCAGCAAAACATTATATATATAAATATATATATATATATATATATATATATATATATATATATATATATATATATATATATATATATATATATATATATATATAATATATATATATATATATATATATATATATATATATATATATATATATATATATATATATATATATATATATAAAAATAAATATATCTATATAAAAAAAATATTTAATTTATTTTTAAGGTGGCTAAAATACTGCTCGCTTTGCTCCCCTTCCGGTGCTCCCGTTTGTGTCACTAGTCATCTACTGTAGGCCGTGCACTGACTGTCATACGACCCTACTTTAAACCATCCGACCTTTCCCCTTTAAGTGAAGTTGTAACGGTGCAGAACTGGAAGAGGCCCGTCAGTGAAGTGTGAAGCATGGATCTGGTGCTTTTTGTCTTTAACCTCTGTCCTGTCTGCCTCTCTTCCTCTAGTTTGCCCCAGGGCCCCGACCTATACACCAACAGGTACTAACAGCAGTTCCTATCCTGTCACATATATATATATATTTTAGAGGCAGTAGAGATGATTGAGAGGCTGCACGTTGTGCCTCGACTACTAAAAACATTACACTAATGTGAGCTGATCTTGGGGGTTGCTTTTAGGAAATATTTATACATGAAACTTTTATGAAACTTACCAGAATAGTTTCCCCCCAAAGTCGTAATGAGGGTAATTATTTATTTTATGATACCAAACATTCTGATAAACCCCAAACATGAAATTAGCTTCATGGCACAGAATATTACTGACATACAATAGATCGTACTACTAATATTCCACATACTGTACATGTGGGAATGTATTTAAATCTTGCTTTAGTGAAGTACAGCTGTGGCTAAATGTAAGTTTGTAAGACTGTCCTATGTAAAGGTAGACCTAAAAAACACTTAAAAAAAAATGTTTAGAAAAAGTGGTGCGTTTCATATATTAAAAAAAAAAGAAAGTTAACATTTTGAGCTTCAGTCTGCATCTTATTCAAGAGAAACGAGACCTTTTGTTTATTTCGTATTCACTACTCTGCCTATTCTCTGCATGCTGCTTGTGAATTCACAGCTTGGCTCAGGATGGACAGTTTCTGGGTGCTTTGCTCTAACTGATTGTGGTGCTCTCTCCCCCCCCCTCCCCCATCCCATCCCCACTCCCCCTCCCTCCCCCTTATTGCTTCCATTTGATGTGTCTCTGTGTGACCTGTGTTTGCGCTGCTGAAGGGAAGCTTCAGGTCGCTACAGGTAACTCAATTTCCTCTTTCTTCCAGTTTCCCCCCACCCCCCTCCCTCTTTTTTTTGCCTCCCTGCCCACTTACCGTCTTGAGTGCATATGTGTCCAATATTTGGCAGTGTTGCGCTTTGTTGGCTCGGCGTAATTTTGGTGAGCCACGGCGGTGAGCTTCCCAGGGCCCGGCGGCAGAATGTCAATGAGGAGGCTCTGAATGAACCCGCTTTAGCTGCTTTATCTCTTCTGGCAGGCAATATGTTTCCAGTTGGATTCAAGCCCTAGATTCATGGACAAACTACGAGCCTAGCTATTAGGCCCGACAAGCTCGCTCCGCTTGGTCCAAGAGATAACGTCATACAAGGGCATGGGGGATGATTTTTATTTTGGAGGTTTCAGAAAGGTAACTAATTATTTCTTTATTTCTCTCTCTCTCTCTCTCTCTCTCTCTCTCTCTCTCTCTCTCTCTCTCTCTCTCTCTCTCTCTCTCTCTCTCTCTCTCTCTCTCTGTCTCTGTCTCTGTCTCTGTCTCTCTCTCTCTTTCTCTCTCTCTCTCTTTCTCTCTCTCTCTCTCTCCCCCCCCCCCCCATTTTTCCCTCATTCCTTTTCCCACATTCTCCTCTCTTTTGTCTTCCTCCATGTTTTCTCTGTCCTCCTTCTCACCCTTCGTATTTCTTTTTCCCTCTTCCTCTTTTGGTGTTTGCTCCCCTGCCTCCTCCTCTAGCCCTATTACACCAACAGGACCAGCCTGCCACCCAGCAGTGGGCCTCGGGGCGTCCCTCCCAACAGCGGGCCTCGGCCTGTGACGCCCACCCACGTCTACCAGCCGGGTCCTGGCTCTCAAATGATGATGATCCCCGGGCAACAACTGCCCTTCCAAAGCTCGCCGCAGGGACCCGCCTACTTCATACCGGGACAGGTAGGGGAGCACAGACCGGGGAGCAAGGGTCAAGTAGTGACAGATTTTTATTTTTGTTATATCAGAGCCAGATGGTATACACACAGCTGAGCTAACATGACACACCCCACCACATTTTCCCTCATATCTTCTCTGTAATACAGAGCTTTTGTTGGAATCTTTTTTGTTTGGATAAATTCTGTAAACATTGATTAGTACCTCTTTTTCTTTTTTCAATGCTGTGTTTTGTGAAGAGAAAGAAAAGCATCTCGTTGTGCAGGCTCGTATCGAACAATTCAAGGATCATTTATTGTCATTATGCAACACGGGGATGCACAACGAAGTGCAGCTGTTGCCCATTTACAACGCAAAAAAACGTGGTAAACAAATGAAAATGTGTATTTTCTTGAATTTGCTTCGTATGGAATGTAAACAGCAGCAACGAAAACAATTCTCTGGGCAGATAATAATATAATATGCCGTCTGAGGCACCAGCGTCGAGCCCTGACTGACCTGTCTTTCCACGCTGCCTCCTCTTTGTTTCCTTTTAGTACCGGTCAGCAACCTACGTGGCCACGCCTCAGCAGTACCCGGTCCCAGCAGGCACCCCAGGCTTCTACCCAGGAACCAGCCCCGCTGAATATGGTACTTATGGTAAGAGGCTCTACCTGGGGCCTCGCCTGAGCCACTCGCACACACAGAGAGACACACTCGGAACACAGAAGCCACCGCTGGCCTTAAACGGTTAGAAAGCCAAACAATTGTGACACCGAGAAGGTAGAAGGATTCAAAGAACAAACGCAAAGCACGACTCTTCTTAATGTAACGTGAGAGAAAGCATTCTACAGAGCAACGGGCAGCATGTCAAGTGGAGGTGTGAATCTTCACTGGCGATTCAAATTCACAACGATTCTCAATATAAGAAGCCGCATCTTCCAATCCCCGTGTCTGTGTGAGCCACCTCGGTACATAATTAAAACATAAATCCTGTGTGCTATAATCAACATAAATAGGGTTTTTCACATAGCTGCTCTAAGACAGGGTACTTCCTGAAGGCCTGTGGCAATTTACACTAAATGAATTAGCCGAGTGGCCAGCAGACATTTCCTTGCTCGTAGCTCTTTCCACTCTTCCTGGTTTAAGTCACTGCGTCTCTCGACAGAACGGCACCACGGTTGAATTTCTGCCTGCGTGCATTTTTTTATTTAATTTCTTTTCATCGTTAACAACAGAGCAGCTAATATTGTTAGCGGGAGCAGCAAGCTAGCAGACTGATTGAGTGTCGTCTCTCTGCTCCGCTCACAAACGTATGTAAGCTCCACCCTCGGTGATACTCAGAGATCACAGGAGGGAGAGAGAGAGGAGAGAAACAAGCGCACCGATTGTGCTCTGTCAACTCATCGATTCAGAGCTGTCCACGTCGCAGTGCGTCTCCTAATGGAGAAAGTTCTGCACCTCTAATAGCATTTAAAAAGGCCCTACCAAGGTCATCGGTAGACTTGCACCTGACTTCTATAAAGGCTGTTGTTGTTTGTGATACTCTCCGGAAATCTGGACTTTGTCTGTCTGCTGCTCCACTTTGGCCGACACCTAAACATTCCTGTTTGTTTGTTTGTTTTTACTTCTCCTCATATCAGTGTTTACAGAAGAGCACTTGTCTTCCTTTAATAACTCTCAGAATGCTTGTAATCATGGCCATCCTCGTCCTGAGTCAACCCCCAGAAGTCTCGCCAGTGTTCCCGACGCTTCTTGTTGCTCCGGACCAGTTAATATGAGAAGTAATAGACCAGCAGTTTTCAGAGGCAGGAATGAAAAACGTATTGTTTTTGCTCAATCTGCATCCAATCATACAAACTCGGGTCTGTCAAAGAGTAAAAAATGGTAAACTTAAGACAAAGGGTGTCATTGAGCATCAGAGATTAATGTTCCGTATGTAACGGTTTCTAAAATACACTGGGGAAAAAAAGGGCTGCTATCATATTTCACGCACGTGACCGTTTCTGTTGTATTTACTTTGTTTATTTCTTCACATCTGCTGAATACAGCAGCTCTACAGACGTGTGCTGCTGATCCCGTGTGTTGCGACGCCCTCTAGAGGTTGTTGAATGTCAGTGCATCACAAAAAGTGACGATACACTGAAAAACAAACTCTCTTCCCCCCTCCCCCCTCAATCCATCCCCACCAACCAGCAGGCATCCCAACTATGTGTTGTCTTTGTTTAAACTGTAGCTCATCAGCAATAGAAGGTGCTGGCCTGAATACAGGACTGTAAACGCACAATTCTTCCTGATGGGCTCTCCATTTCACACCCTTTGCACATCAGTGTATGCGCACTGTACGGTGTGCACGGTGCTTTAAAAATACCTCTGCACCTGCGTATGCATGTTTTAAAAAAACATGCATCTCGAAATAAAAATTAAAAGTGTGGTGAATGTTTATGAAATCTATTGTTTGCAGACTCCAATTGGCTTATTCATACTGTTTTCAGATGGCTGTTTATTAAAGGGCAGTTGGTATGAAATGCAGCAGGCAAAAACAAAAAAAGGTTGCTTGTCTTAAATGTAACTGGCTTACATTCACGTTTCTTTGTCGGTGAAGAAAAGATCAGGTAGAAAAATATAAAGTGTTCTCTCAAAGGCGTCTGTCTTCATGGCAGCGCAACATTTTACGGGAACTCAAGTGTTTAGATGTTAGACTTCACCCCTAAACTGTCTTGATATTTTATTACAGGTTGTTGTGGTTGCGACTAGTTTTTGCATCATATTCCATTCGTTGCAGGAAGTGAGCGTCTCTCACAGGCCTCGTCAGATAGACATTCACTTACATGTCATACGGTCAACTCTATATCTTCCATATTCTCACACAATTTAATTTACCTTTTTGCTGTTGTTGTCTGGATATAACGGTATTTTTGTAAATTTGAGACGGTATATGAGAGAAATCCTTCCAGCGTAACGCAGAGGACTCACACTTGCTTGAATATAAATAGTGTCCACTAAATAAATGCAACATGTCAACTGCCTCAGGCGTGTCGCCGTGTAACATATTTTCACTGAAACCTTTGATGAACCTCTCATTGATTTGATCCCACACGAGTTGTTTTGAGTTCTGAACCCAGTCCTGTGAGCTCTTCCTACCAGACTTTATATTCTATTGTTGGTCTGCGTTGTGTTCCTACCAGTCCTGCACCACAGAGCCCATGTCGTCAACAGTCGGGGGAAAATATAACGGATCTAGTATTTTTTATATAAATTGAAAAAATGTAGTATGAGAACTTGTTCTTCTGTACTTTTGACTCAAAATGCAAGAAAACAACGAATCATCTCTGAAATAGTTTACTGCCCTTTTCCTCCTTCATGGCAGCACACGAAAGGTTTGCCTCATATGTCTGTTCATGTTTTAATGGTCTCTGCCGGACTTGGTGCTAATTTAGTGTATTTATTTAAACATTTTAAGTTGTTGTCCTGGTGCGTCGCAGGAGTGAGAGAGCTGTCCTGTGGTTTACGTGCTCGTGTTGGATGTTTGTCACATTGATCAGCCTGCGAGTCACATGGAGTGTCTCGACGTGAGGCCGACACATGACCCTGAATAACCTGTCATGTGACACACAGAGAGAGAGAGAGAAAGCGAGACATGGCTTTTTCAAACTCCGGTCTCTCATGGGCCCGACCACTGTCTGCTTTGAAGGCGCGGAGGTGTCCGGGGACCGTTTCAGGTTTCATCAGGCGACAAGAAAGCAATTCAGATTTATTGTATGTCTGGAAATGATTCAACTTCTTCCCTTGAGGAACCATAATGTCCACTGTAGCGCTCCGTTAGCTGCTTAATACCAATATCATAATTGCAACACCCCCCCCTCCCCCTCCCACCCTGTGGCCCTCGAAGTGGTGCAGTCTGTTTGACCATTGACTCCTTTTCTAGCAGTCAAGTAAAACACACACACACACACACCGTGCTGACGGAGTAGGGTGACTATTTTTAAGACCCCCCTCCCAAGTGGAGGGATTTGCTGAACTCATGCCCCATACATGTGCGTAGTCACAGCCCCCCCTCTTTGTAGTATCTTGTGATGTCATATCAGGGTGGAGAGGGGATACAAGGCGAATCGAAGCCACTCTGAATGACACAACTGAAAAATGTAGCTAGCCTGCCAGCATACGCTGTGGGTGGGTGAGGGAGGGAGGGAGGGAGGTTTAAAAAAAAAAAAAAACAGTGAAAGGCAGGGAGGAATCAGGAAGGTCAGAGGGAGGAGACACGCTGGAAGAGGGAGGGCTTAGAGTTTAAAGTCGTCGTTCGGAGAGGGCACCTGTAGAGAGGACAGGAAGAAGTAAGAGAGGGGGTTTGAAGAGAAACCCCCTCTCCTTCTTTTTTTTTTTTTTTTTTTTTCCCCCTCTCCGTACACAGTTTTGCATTCAGCAGACGTTCAACATGGGGAATCGAGGGTCTCGAGAGCAGCAGGACTCTGAGGGTAGGTGTTCAGGGCTCTCTCAATCTCCTGAGGCACATCTCGTTATTCTCTTTAGAGTATTGAGGCGCCGTCCAAGAAGAGTCTCTTTATGCTTTCTGCTTTTTGAGTGTGCTATGTCGTCTTCCCCCCACCCCCCCCCTCCTCTCACTCTCTTCCCCCGTCTGTCTTCCCTCCCTTTCCCTTTCCTTCTCACGTTCTCGTCCCCCCCAGCCGCTGTGTGGTTTTTTGACTATATTTAGGCTGCGCTGCTCCTGGTCAACAATGCGGACTCAGTAATGTGAGTTAGACTGAAATGCATGTGGAGGAGGAGGTAGAGCAGGAGCGACAGGCCTCTGCAATCTGAGGTTTTTTTATTCACCCCCAGTCCTTTTTAGAAAGTGGACTGCAACCCACTGTAAGCTGAGGCCGGTTACAAGGCCAGGTAATGTCACCGAGTGGGTGGATGTCTCGTTGGCTAAAGGAGGCTCTTTGAACTCGTTGGAATTTCTTCTTTTTTTTTCTTCCTGTGGCGTGTTGGCAGCAGCCTTCAGAAACGAGGGACACCAACGCAGGGCTCGGCAAAGCTGCCATGTCGTGGTCTGAGGTGACTTCCAGGTGCCATGTTGGCTTCTATTGACTGTTCACATTCAACATGAAGGGGGATTTTGAGATGGCACAACAGCAAACAGAGTCAGGGGGGAGGGAAGCTACAGACCCGAGTTAATCAGTGGTGTCATGAGGGCAAGTTGATGGTTGCAGCTCTTAAGATGTTTTACTTTAGTGCGGCACCGTTTGAAGATGGCAATAAGAAAAGAGCTTGGTGGAAATTAAGCAATTGGGAGTTTTTTTTTTTTTTTTTTTTTTTTTTTTTTAATATTTAATTACAGTAATCTGATACTTGATGTTGGTCACCTGTTACTCAGACTGCATGGAAACAAGCGTAGAGCTGAAACGATTGGTGGATGAACCCAAAAAACTGAAGATTATCAACGAACCGTTTCATTGATTTAATTTTTTTTTTTTTCAGGCAATGTCAAACATGAGCTTTTTTCTTTCTTTTTTTTTCTTCATGAATATCTTTGGGGGTTTTGACTATTGGTTGGCTAGATTGAGCAATCTTATTAACGTCACGTTGGACTCTGAACAACATGACGTGAAGGGAAGCAGTGTTTATTTGCATGATGCAAGTTTCCCTTTTAATGAAGCGAAATGAAAAAGTCAAACTGTCTGATTTGCACTTTGCGCTCATGGAAGGCCTCGTTTAGCTGGAACGGTTTCACACTGTTGAAAGTATAAAAGTAAAGATCATACTGGCATGGTCTGTGGCATTTCATAATGACACAATAACCCGAGAGATTAGAGTTCAATAATCAGTGTTTGTCCTTTTTTCAAAAGTAATTTAATTTATTTCTTTGTCTGTTTGTTCATTTATTTATTTATTTATTTATTGCTCATTCCTCGATTTCCCCGTCCATTTTGGACAAAAAAAGTTGTAGTAATAACACCGAAATGCTTCTGCGATAGAGATAAAAAAGAATTCACCACATTTTTTGTTTTTAAATGAGGTGTGTTCACGTAGATTTTAAGTTTCTCCGCACCGCAGTATTTGACGGATGCCTAAAATGTAATGCATCCCCCGTTTGGACTGAGAAGTCTTCGGTGCGTTTATAAAAGTGCTCTTGCCTCTCGGTAACGACGTTCTAACGTTGCCGTGGACACAAAACTGCAGCTGTTGCTCCGCAAATCATCAAATGAAACTTTCAAGTTAGCGACGTAATGCCATCGGTGTGAACGCTGGCTATGCGCTGTCAAGTGTGTGTGTGTGTGTGTGTGTCAAGTTCTGGCTATAGGATTAAGTCTGTGTGTGTGTGTGTGTGTGTGTGTGTGTGTGTGTTGGTTTAAATTCTTGTCTGTCTGATCCACAGCAGGGGCCTACTACCCCGCCCAGCCTCAGTTCACCCCCTCGGTGCAGGCGGCGCCTGTCATTATGAACCCGGCCCCCCCTCAGCAGCAACCACCACCTCAGCCTCCGCAACACATCGCCACCAAGCGGGAACGTAAACAGGTACAGTCGCTCTCCTGCACCACACTTAAATATGACTTACTGAGAATGGCCATCTGGTCCAGGGGTCTGCAACACAACCGCTAGAGAAACATAAAATAGGCCTTTTTCTTTCTTTTTTATATATTGTTAAACATGGTGGGAAAGTTCATAGGAAAGTAACACAGACTTATAAGAACTGTTCACCTAAAATGGAAACTTTTATCAGCCCTGTTTGGACAAGAGCTGTGTATCAGTGAAGGTCGGGTACTCTCACCAGCTCTGTTATTTAGTGTTAATTCCGTCTGAATACATGATATCTGTGGTTTCTAGAAAATTCCTAACCCAAACAGCGACTGTGTATACGTCTCGGTGACTTTACAGACTAAACAAATCATATTTTTGGTTGTCGAATGATAGCTTTGATCCCTGGTATGTACTGTGTTTAGTGAAAACATAATCTGTTCCCTGCAACGTGCACGATCACATGCACAATACACCCAGGTTACACACAAAATCACACATCTGTCAACTTTACAGAGTAAAGCCAGGGAGGAGAAAGGGAGATGCATTTTGGAATGAGGTGTCTCTTCTGAATATGACTTGTCATGTTTGAGTCAAAACGGGAAGAAACAGTACCAGAAAACTTTATTTCGCAAGTGAAAATATTAAAATATCAGTTATGAAACCGATCCAAATATTGGCATCCTGTTGTTGCAAAACAAAAATAAAACGGATAGTTATGTTTTTGGTCAATTCCTCTTTTTTTTATATATATATATATATATATATATATATATATATATATATATATATATTTATTTATTTTTTTTTAATTTTTAATTGTTTTTATTTATTTATTATGAGTTTCCACCCGGGAACGAGGAGCGAATGAAAGTCCTTTTTTAAAAGATCACTTAGGGACAAGCACAGTTTAGTGTGAGGGGAAAGCGTCACCAAGGTAACTCATCAGACTTCCAGATGCACGATATGATAGTGTGGCTTCAGGTGCTTTATTTATTACGCTCTTCAAGCTGAGTTACGTACATTAAAAAAGAAAAAAAACATAATGATATCAACGGGTTGGCACCATGACCAGATCCGCCCTGTGTAGATGGCCAATCACAGCACATCGGGGGCGGGACTTGGCACAAAGCAGTTGGGAAGATAATAACGCATGAGTAATGCTGAAATGTAAACAGCCTGCAGCGTGCAGAGATAAAGGGCTTGTATGTAATGAGATGCTTTATTAAACGTTTGCCAGATCTAGTCAGAAGTACAGCGAACGCATCTCTCTGAAGAAATGATTTCAGTGCAGATGATTGTTGAGAAAAATATACCGACCAGTTTGTTCAACATTGGGGCGTCGCACGTTAGTTTGTGGACCGGCGGTTTGAAGCCTCGCATTCGGCCTTTTTGGCTGTTACCATCTTGTTTGTGTTTTGGTGGAGCTCTAAAGACAACTGAAAGCTGATTAAGATATTTCTTTAGGCAACCAAAATGTTAGTTAACGTTCATGAACTGATGACACGCTGTGAAAGGGTTGAAGTTGCTCTGACAACCACCAGACCGGACAATGCTGTGGCAGCGACCTGTCAATCACAGTAAGCCCCGCCCTAAAGCATCCCCTGCTTTATGGTCTGTTTGACTAAATGGACCATAATTTACTAAATGAACATCATGCTGTATTGAAGAAGACTTGAAACTAGAGATTGAGACATAAACTCATGTTTACAATGTTTACTGAGGGAATAAATCAAGAGAGAAGTAGTCATTTTCTATAGACTTCTATACAACCAGAGGAGTCGCCCCCTGGTGGTCAGGAGAGAGAATGAATGTCTTAAGATGTTTCCGCATTGACTTCACTTTTCAGAAGGTTGCCATCTGGGCTAGCTGCTCCATGCTACATTAGCCTCTACTAATGTAACACACCTGAATCTCCGACAGAACTGTTGGTGGTCGAGTTGCATTGTGGGTAATGTAATAAAAGAAGAACAAGAATGCATTGACTCAAAAAAAGCCTCCCGTCTCTGGTTCTGCAATTTTGATCCTTTTTTGGGGGGTTTGAGCCTAAAAAACCTTATAAATTGATCATATTCTGATGCTTTAACTTGACATTCGAGTCACTGTCAGCAATGGCTGTTTTGGACTGACCTGTTCCGTGTTCATAAAACAACTCCCTAACAGTGATACGAACAAATACAGCTTTTGTTTCTCCATGGCAACCCAATGACCCCGATGCTTTTTTGAGATAGTGCAGCTCGTCTGAGGTGTTGCAATCTCTCTTAAAGCACGATTGCGGAGTCACTCTTGAGTTTGGACGTAGCGTTCAGGTCACCGGTGGAAACAGATCGTGGTGAAATTGACCGTAACTCGGTGCGCTGAGAGAGTAAGCTGCTGTGCGACATATTCCCCCACTTCTACAGTATGTCTAGTGTTTCCTCTGCTCTCTAAGATGGCTTTCGCCTGGTATGTGGTAGCTCGCTGTGAACTGTAGCCCCAGATGGTGCCTCTCATGTAGTCCTCTTCTTCTCTTTTTTACATTTTTACACTTCTGTGATGCTGGTTGCGTTTGAGAAATCATTTTTTAGACATTTCCAGATTCCCCAAAGATTCTTTATCCAGCTAGAAATTAAATTATTCTCCCTCCTGCACCGTTAAGTTTTTTTTTTTTTTTCAACCTGTTTCACAACATGCAACTTTTTTCAGTCTGCAGCCAGAGTTGTTTTCTTGTTTTTGTTTTTCATCTGTGTAGAAATCTCCTATATTGATAACACGAGAGGCACAAACTTGAGCTAATTGAAAACATAGTGGCTCTATTTGCATAGTTTTCCCTTCGTTGCCCTGCTTATCGACTGCGTCGATGTGTCTTGAAATACATTTTGTCTAGCTCTGAGCTCTTAGTACAGTTTATGAGTTTGTGGTTCAGATAAGATGAGATAATCCTTAATTAGTCCCACAGCTGAGACTGAGTGAAGCTTTATCCCATTTTCTTTGTTTTTTTTTTACTTCACAGTGGCTGGAATGTATCTTTTCTATTTGTCTTCATCTGACCAAACATCCCAAATCTTACCTTTTCTCTAATATAAGTCAGTAGAAGTATTTAGAACCGATTGTCAGTCCAGTAAACAATCGCCAGTATTACCAGGTAGATGCTGGGACTTGCTTTCTTTTTTGCCTCAAGACCTGCCTGATGTCCGGGGGTGGGACGTGACTCCTTATCAGCGACTGTGGTCGGACTTTGGCTCTTTCCCAAAGGCCCCTTGTGCACGATCACGGTCTCTGTCATGTAAAACGTCTATACTGCACCCAAGATGACAGAGAGACAGGGACTGGAAGACGTATGTCAAAGCATTTGTATGTGCGTAAGTAAAAAAAAAAAATTAAAAATTTGGGGGGAGCGATGCTCTCTTTTTGAGAAAGTAGGTAGAGATTTGATGTTTGGACAAGAGGCCTTAGTGTAGGCGATCTGTGACCTTCCATTTACAGGACAGTGTGGCTTTGTGTGGCTCCGGCTATTTGCTCATGTAGTTTGATATGGAAAGAGTGTGTGTTCGGACCGTCATGGTTTTGAACTGCCAACATTCACCCAGTTTGTACCTTTTTTAGTTCCTGGTTACACGCAAAAAGTTGTAGCTTTGCAAATTGCCTTTTTTCCTCCTCTTTTGCACTCTCCCCCCTCTCTGTGTGTGAAAGAGAAAAACCAGAGAGAGAGAGAGAGAGGGGGGGGGGGGTGGAGGACATGTCAGCACATAGCTCAGCTCCACGTGGCCACCGGTCTCCTCCCCCTTCTGAGCCGGAAGGGCTAACCAACCAGCCTTCCTCTGCTGCTGTGGCACCCCACTCCTCCTCCTCCCTCTTCCCTCCTCTTCCTCCTCTTCCTCCTCCGGTACTGGTTTCCTCTGCCCTCAAAAGGGCGAGCCTGGAGAAAAAGGAAAAAAAAAAAGAGAGAGCGACTTGAATGACAGAGAGAATGAGAGCGAAAAAGGGGGAGTTTCTCCTGCTGGCTGCAGCTCATTTGATAACGATTACTTTTTTTCCTTCCTAGAAACCCCCCTCCCACTCTGCCCCTCCTTAACACTCCGGCCCCTTTAACTGTCTGTTCGTCTCTGTGGGAGGGTTTGCGCATTCCAATACCATAGCTTTACAAGGCCAGTCGCTTTATCCTTTTTTTTTTTTTTTTTTTTTTTTTTTTCTTTCCTCTCTCTCTCCCCCTCCCTGTTCTGTTCAGCATATGAGAGAGAGTTGTTAGTTGCTAGCTATCTTACTGACAGCCAGGCCCAGCCCTGTTCTGCAGGCCTGTAGCTCTCTTATCACAGGCCTGGATGTGTGCGAGTTAAGCTGAGGGGGGTGGGGGGGGACTTCACGGCTCTGTGGGGGTTTTAAAAATCCGGCCCCGAGTCAGCTGGAACGGCTACTCCGGCCCCAGGATGAGAGAGGCCCGCTAGGGTTTGTGAGGCTCCGAGAGCAAGAGACAGAAAGGAGTTGAACCAGAGGAAAAAAAAGGTCAGTGGCGACGAGCAAATATTGTTGTTCTTAAAGTCCAAAGTAGGCCGGAGAATGTAGCAGCTCAACTTTTGCAGTTTAATCCTTGTCCACGGGACTTTGTACGTAACTTTAAGCAGCGCTGTGACTCATACCAGTTGCATGACAGCTCTGACTACCGGCGGTAAGTATGTAGCGAGTGAGAGAGAGAGAGGAAAAAAAAATTGGGCACTGGATAGAAAAAAGCATGTGTTTTGTAATGTATGGGCACTCCCTGTGAGTGAGTGAGTGATCAGATTTTCGCTCTCTGATTGTGCTTTGCCTTCATAAGAGTCAGATATTCTCACAACAACTGTGGGATTTGTTTAAAATTTGCCCTTTTTTCTTTTCTTTTTTTTTTTTTAAAGTAGGTCGACTCTGTTCTTGGCTCAGTCAAACGGCACCGCTTTGCGACTTAACTGGCCGAAGCACATTCAGCTGTGAAGCGGAGGAATTTGCACGGCGGTTGGTGTTTTTTTTGTTTAGTTTTTTGGGAGGGGGGTGGGGGGGTGCCCCAGTGTTCACAATGTGAGAAATGCAGCTTTCATTGAATCGGAGGCAGCTAGCGAGTCATAGACGCGGATAGGGCTGACGACTGTAGGCATTGCATCATGGGAAGGCCAACTCTGCTCCTGGGTGCTGCTGCCCTCACCCCGAAACATTTTCAACCCTTTCTCTTTTGCGTTCGTGGGAAAGGAGGTTCCCTCGCGTACGGATCCATCTCTTCTTTCCTCTTCCTTTCCCTAATCGTTTGTGTTCCCACCCTGACGTTACCACTCTCTTCCCTCTCCTCTCCTCCATAGATCAGAATAAGAGACCCAAACCAAGGAGGTCGAGACATTACAGAGGAGATTATGTCAGGTGGCCGCAGTGGCTCTACCCCAACCCCACCACAGGTGAGCTACGATACAATTCAAATTTAATATATCTTTTCATTCAAATTGTAAAGATTTAAGTACAGTAAAATGACTTGACTTGCCACATGTTTCTGCTTACCGCTGTGTAAATGTCAGCTTAGTCCGTTACAGCCTTTAAAGTATTTGCAACAAGAATTGACTTGCCTGCGTCGTCCATATGTTACTACTTTATGGGGAATGCTGCCGATTGCCAGGACTCTTACATGTGTTACACTACAACCTGTCAAAATATAACTGATCTATGATTTGCTCTTTAAGTTCTGATGTCTGGTTCATTTATCCAACCAGGATCTGAAACAAGGACGTGAAACTTTTTTTTTTTTTGTTTCTCTTACACAAATGTGAAAATGAGTGTTGTCCTCACCACTAAGGTTATACTTTGTGTGTGTGTGTCTGTGTGTGTGTGTGTGTGTGTGTGTGTGTGTGTGTGTGTGTGTGTGTGTGTCTGTGTCTGTGTCTCAACAGACGGCCATATCGGGATCAGAAAGTCCAGCAGTGGTCCAGTTCAACGGTGAGAGCGTCACAGCTGCTGCCACACCGACAGTGGTTAGACCAGGTGAGTGCCACGTGCACATGCCCTCCAACAGAGTCGCACAAATATACAAGTACAGTTTTCCAATTAAAATGTCAATATTTATTTAGGGTTGGAGGATTGAAAATGTTGCTTTAAGAAAAAAAAACAAGATATTTGAAATTGTCGTCCAAAAAGAGCTGCAGAGAGACGCATTTAGATATATATATCATGGACTGGATTTTATTTAAGTATTTTTATGTCTTTATTTGTGTTTTTGTATTTATTCCCTATTTACAGGCTAATTGACTGACTTATTAAATTAAATTAAATCACGTTCACCGGAAGGACACTTATTTTAAAGTTGATTTTTACCTGCTCAGTTGTGAAAAATGCTGTGATACACTCCTTTGGATAATTGTTGTGCAATTCTATATGTATATTTATTTGTCCCTACCTCTTATACGCACGCACTGCAAAACAACGCGAGGCTAGTTTGACTGTCTTTTTCAAAGCGGAGGCTGTCGCCTTCATCACCGTTTTCTAACTCAACGCGAATAAACTCGTCCCCCTACTCCCCTCTACTTTCTCCAGCTTATTTCTTTCTGTCTTCCCTTCGGATACAAAAACTAAACGCCTTATACGTCTCTCACACACACACACACGTAGAATAAGCAGCAATACATCGAGTATATTTCGATATATCGCCCACTTCTGGTTGGAGAACGTTGGATGAGGGTGTGCATGACATGCGTGTGTGTATATATATATATATTTGTTTTTATATATATGTATATATACATTACATTTGTTCATCCTAAACTCCTACTTATGGCTCTTTAGAGATAATGATCAGTGTGTGAAGCTACAGTAGCGTTAGATGTTTGGTGAATGTGATCCCTTGTCTGTAAAGTCTCCATGAAAACCATCTGATGTCGTGGTGGTGTGTGGATTGTGAAAACATAACTCTCGCTTTTCAGACGTCTTAACAGCCATATTTTTCTGCCCCTCCAGATGACAGAGGGAAACCTACGCCCCCTCCTCCGTCAAAGACCCCTGAACTTGCGAAGGGCAACCCCACCCCCGCAGAGGCTTCCTCCTCTGACACGAACACTAAGCCCGCTGCATCCCCTCTTCCGTCAGAAGCAGAGGACGTCCCTCTCGACACTATTCCCTCTCCTGCACCCAGTGCTCCTGTTGCAGATGTGATGGATGCTCCCACGCCTCCCAGGGAAGCCACCCCGCCCCCCAAGTCGGCGCCCGAGGTGCCCGCCTACCCTGCACCCCTCCCCGACCCGGTCCCCAACTCTGCTGCACAAGGCAAAACAGACAAGAAAACCGCAGAGGCAAAGGAGGACAAGAAGGCGGAGGAAGTAAAAGAGGAGGAGGCTAATGCGGTAGAGGACAAGCCCCCCTCCACCACTAACGGCGTCGCAGAGGTGGAGCCGGAAGGGCTGTTGGTCGTGGTGCCACCCTGTCACCCGGAGGCCCCTCTGGAGTCTCCCATTGCACAGCCGGAGGAGCTCCGCCTCCCCAACGGGCTGCCGCTGCCGGACCCCCGAGACCCCGAGGTGCCCGCCGCCAGCTCGACGGAGCGCGACGACAGCCCCATCGCCGAGCCGGACGTCAGTGAGGAGCACGCCACGCAAACCTCCACGGCCGTCACTCGGGCGGCGCCTGCGCCCGTCGTCACTCGGGCAGCACCTGCGCCCATCACGCCTGCACCCGTCGTCACTCGGGCGGCGCCTGCGCCTGTCACTCGAGCGGCGCCTGCGCCTGTCACTCGGGCAGCACCTGCGCCCATCACGCCTGCACCCGTCACTCGGGTGGCGCCTGCCACTCGAGCAGCGCCTGCGCCCGTCATTCAGTCGGCGCCTGCACCTGTGCCCGTCACGCCTGCGCCCGTCACTCGTGCGACGCCTGCGCCCGTCACTCAGTCTGCGCCTGCGCCCGTCACGCCTGCGCCCGTTACTCGTGCGACGCCTGCGCCCGTCTCCCAGGCGGCGCCTACGCCCGTCGTTAAGTCGGTGCCTGCGCCCGTCACCCAGGCGACTCCTGCGCCCGTCACCCAGGCGACTCCTGCGCCCGTTACCCAGGCGACTCCTGCGCCCGTTACCCAGGCGACTCCTGCGCCCGTTACCCAGGCGGCGCCTACGGCCGTCGTCGAAGCCACACCCGCCCCTGTTGATCTGCCTGCGCCTGCTGTCCAGGAGATTCCTGCGGCTCCGGTCGAGCAGGCGGCACCCGCCCAGCCTGAGGTTCACGACACGGTTGCTCCAGTCGCCCCGGACCTCAAAGAAGACCTCAAAGAAGACCTCAAAGAAGACACCCCAGTGCCCTTCTCTTCCGCGGAGGTGGCCGCGGAAGAGAAGCCATCTCCCGCGGAGACGGTTTCCACAGCTGACAGCGCCCCAGAGGCGGTGGCCACTCCCCCCTCTCCCACAGCAGAGGAGAGGGAGGACACCCCTCCTCCCCAGGCGGTCACGCCTGCCCTCGTAGAAGCTACTATGCAAGGTCAGTTGGTTACAACGTGCTAAAAGGTTTTGTCTTCCGTCATTAATAGAAACTCTTGTTTGGCCTGACTTGTCTTCCAGGTGCGTTTTGTCTTAACCTGAGGCTGATTGTGTTCGTCTTCCTTCCTTTAGCCGCTGTGTCTGTGCCAAAGAAAAAGAGGAAGATGAAGGATCTGAACAAAAAGGAGGCAGTGGGAGACCTCCTGGATGCCTTTAAAGAGGTGTGTGTGTGTGTGTAGTGATGCGTTTATTAATTCATTTCCCTGCTTTTACAACCTGTTTTTAGTGAAGTTAAAGTTGCTCAGTGGACGTTGACCCGGGCAGAGAGACAGATTTAAGCCTCAACTCAGTTTAGAATTTAAAAAAAAAAAAAAAAAAAAAAAAAGAGGCTTCCTCCCCTCTCAGGATTGTTTTATTTTCCATGTTGAGTTTAAGATGGCAGTCTGACTTCCAACCCCTCTCCCGTCTTTGAACCAGGAGCAAGTGGTGGCTCCGCCCGAGCCCGAGCCGGCCCCTGCCCCGGCCCCAGAGACCCGGCCCCCTGCTGCTGCCCCTCCTGCCCCAGAGGATCCTGACCTGAGCTGGGAGGACAAGGAGGACAAGGACAAGCAGGACACTGAGAACATTCAGCCGGAGGGCAACACTGACAAGAAGTACCAGTACAAAGAGGGTGGGTCTCTGGACATTGATACCTTTCAGTGTCAACGGCGATCTTATCTCACTTAGCGGCGTTCTGTTGACGCGAGTGTTCAGTGGAAAACGATAGTTATGTGATATAGATATAGCAAATAAGAAGATTTTAAAATTGTAGAAGCATTGTAAATTAATGACCGTTTGCCTCCTTGAAGCTTTGCTCCATATTTCAACCTTAAAATATTTATTCTCATGTGCTTTGATTTTGAAGGCAGATGTTCGGTCTACTAGTGTTTTTTTGTGTTTTTTATATATATAAATATAAATATAAATATAAATAAAAATAAATAAATAAAAAAACACTAGTAGACCGAACATCTGCCTTCAAAATCAAAGCACATGAGAATAAATATTTTAAGGTTATTTCTAAGGTTATATTTACTGTCATCGTACAACACGGTTGCACAACAAAATGCAGATCGCAGTCTACAACAAAACACAAATGCCTCGTTAAACACTGACTTAAATTCAACTTCAATGTAGAATTCAAGATGGATTTTATCTGAAACAAGACAGGCCACATATACTGTAGTACACATGGATGTATTACTTTAGTTACCAGCCTATCTGCCACCTTGTGGACATGATGAGATCTACAGTTTTTAAAGTCTAAAGTAAAGCTCGGCTGTGTCGTCAGTTTGCACCGAGGGAAATGTTTTCAATAAAAGAATGACCTGCTAATTTCTTTCCTTCTGTTTTTGGTTTTCTCTTTCAGAACAATGGAAGCCACTCAACGCGGAGCAGAAGAAGCATTATGACAGAGAGTTTCTTCTGGGCTTCCAGTACAGCTCAGCCAGCATGAACAAGCCCGAGGGTCTGCCAGCCATCAGTGATGTGGTCCTGGACAAGGTGCCACATCTCACCCTAAAAACAGTCTTTTGTAGTTTTATATTATGTAAATGTTTTTTTTTTAAAAAATTTTTCTATATTTGGCCGGAAGCGCTGATGGGATGCAATTAATTCCCTGCGACTGGAAACATGAAAAGACATAAACACAAACATAATGACGGCATTACATCGTCCAGAATTGTATGTATGTACATATACATATGTATGTGTGTGTGTGTGTGTGTATATGTATATGTATATATATATATATATATATATGTGTGTGTGTGTGTGTATATATATATATATATATATATATATATATATATATATGTGTGTGTGTGTATATATACACACATATATATGTATGTGTAGATATAGATAAATATGTGTGTGTATTTATATATTATAAGTAAAGTTTCACTTGTTTATTTCTGTCTTTTCAGGCTAATAAGACCCCTCTGCGTCAACTGGACCCCGCTCGTCTACAAGCAATGAACTCTGGCCCCGACTTCACACCCTCCTATGCCAACCTCGGCAGGTCTGGAATGGGAGGAGGCGGTGGAGGAGGAGGAGGAGGAGGCGGCGGTGGAGGAGGTGGTGGTGGTGGTGGAGGAGGCAGCGGCGGCAGAGGACCGGTAAGTTTAACATTTTCTCACCGTGATCCAGGACGTCTGCGCTTGAAAGTTCAATTTTAATGGTGTGTCTTTGTGTCCCCCCTCCCTCCCCCCGTCTTCTCATCTGCAGCCCCCGGGCATGGGCATGGGTATGGGCATGGGCGGTCCACGCCGCTCTCAGCAGATGCCGCGGAAAGAGCTGCGGAAAATCATCACCACCATGTCGCTCGGCGACGACATCCAGCTGAACAAGGCGGAGAAGGCGTGGAAACCGTCGGTGAAAAAAGCCGTCCACACCCGCGCGGTGGAGGAGCCCGAGGAGAGCGACTCAGAGTTCGCCAAGACCCAGGAGCTCTTCAAGCGGGTTCGCAGCATCCTCAACAAACTGACCCCGCAAAAGTTTCAACAGCTCATGAAACAGGTGACGGAACTGACTATTGACACTGAGGAGAGATTGAAAGGAGTCATCGATCTCACCTTCGAGAAGGCCATCTCCGAGCCGGACTTTTCGGTGGCCTACGCCAACATGTGCCGCTGCCTTATGGGGGTGAGTGGTGCCACACACAAGATGGAAATATGTGTCGAATAAGCTTGAATGTTTACTCGAGGACTGTTTTTATTTTTTTTTATTTTTTTACATCTGCACGACAACGTTTTAAAACCCAAGATTAGAAACACTTAATTCGTCCTGCAGGGAAAAAGTTCCCCGAGATGCTATTAGTCAAAGAAGACAATAGAGGCCTTTACACACTGATGTCGTGACGAATAAATTAGCCTGAAATCAAAACTATTCACAACGGCTGGGATGCGGTTTTGCGAAAATTGCAGCACTTTTTCAATAAAAGCTTTGAATAGATTCATGCAGGCAGAAGACAAACTACCGCCTACTACCATCCTATTGACCCACTGTCGTGCAGCCTGAAGCTACTGTAAATAATTTTATTGCGTTTCCTTTTAGTGAAAGGCTCCAGAGGAAATTTTAGTTCCCTCTGGTAAAAGGTTTCGCAGTGGATATATTTAGGGCTTTTATTGTGAAAGGTAAGAACAGCAGGATGGATCTACGGAGCCTCTGTGTTGTACACTACGGAGCACATTTTTAATACATGTCTGCTCCGCACAACGTGATGCGCTGTGTGTAAAGGCCTTTATCCTCATTCCTTTCTCTCGAACTAAAGTGAAGCGTAAAATGCTTCCATCAAAGCGTAACCCAAAACCCATATTATACTGTAACTGGTCATAATTATTTTCTGTGGCTGTTCGCTGTCTGTCAGACTCTCGGTTTGTTTGATCTCCTCATTCTGACTCTTGATGATGATTTTTGGTTCCTGATTTGTTTCTGTTGGCAGAAAACAACACTCCTTATATGAACGTGAAGCAACATTTCCGTTACAAACGCCCCATAATGCATCGCTCTCGTAACGTATCAGGCTCACTCTGTACCGGCTCCATTTAAAGAGAACATCTGTCGTTATAATTAATTATCTAAATTGACTACCCTTGAATATAATACGACACGGTTGTCATCTTACTTAGTGGGAAATAAAACCACATTAATTGTGATGAATAGTTGCTGAATGAACTGATAAGTAACTTCCTGATTTGATTATCAGCACTGGAGCTTATCACTGCCTTGGGTCCTTCTTTTTTTTTTTATCACTCCCCTCACGCAGCGCTAATAAAAGTTGGGTATTTGATATGGCAATTGTATCATAATAATAACTAAGTTATTATAGCCACTGATTATGTCGCTGCATCGAGACCTGTTACAAATCTGTTGTCAGCATCACGGACCTTTGAAAAAATCTGCACACACACAACTACAATTGGAATAATAGTCTATGTATTTCAATGATTTATTCATAATTCAGGTAACTTCACAAATCTGTAAAAAAGAAAAAAACAAACGTAACTTGACAAATGGTAAAAAAAATAAGCAAAAAAGCAGGTCAAATGTACTGTTTGTTAATGCAGTCTTGTGGCTTTGAATATTTTTTAATATTGCATACACTTAAGCTAATATAGAGTTTTATTCTTGGTGGGCCTTTCTTTTTAGGTGGCTGAAATACATTTATCTGCGGTGGATAAATAACTCGTACAACCCACTTAAAATAAATCCAAACTATCCCTTTTAAGGCAAAAACAGCGATCAAGGTGATAGAGGAACTGAGGGACTTACACTATATATATATATATATATATATATATATATATATATATATATATATATATATATATATGTATGTATGTATGTGTATGTATGTGTTGGCTGACTTACACTACATAGAACTATATCCTGTCTTTTCCTGCCGTTTTTTTTTTAATTTAATTTTTTTTAAATGTCTTCTTTTTCCTCTGCTCTTTTTCAGCTTAAAGTCCAAACCACAGATAAGCCAGGAACCACTGTGAATTTCCGCAAGCTGCTGCTAAATCGATGCCAGAAGGAGTTTGAAAAGGATAAAGATGATGACGAGATCTTTGAGCAGAAGCAGAAAGAGCTGGAGGCCGCCTCAGTGGTAAAGTACTGCCTCATAACACATGGGTGCCTTTTTATTTATGTCATGTTGTGAGTGTGGTGGGAAGTATTCGAAAGTGATGAGGATTTTTTTCATGCAACTGACCATCCCTCCTCTAACATTTCCCCTTTTTTTGTTTCTCTGGCAGCCGGAGGTGAAGCAGCGGCTCACCGACGAGCTACAACAAGCTAAAGACATAGCCAGGAGGCGCTCGCTGGGCAACATCAAGTTCATCGGCGAGCTGTTCAAGCTCAAGATGCTCACGGAGGTCATCATGCACGACTGCATCGTGAAGCTGCTCAAAAACCACGACTCGGAGTCCCTGGAGTGCCTGTGCAGACTGTTGTCCACCATCGGCAAGGACCTCGACTTTGAGAAGGCCAAGGTACGACACGCGCGGTTTAGGTGGTGTGACGAGGAGGATGTGTGCACGCTGATAAATGCAGGAGCTGCACTCACCAAACCGTTGTGTTCGTCCTCAGCCTCGTATGGACCAGTACTTCAATCAGATGGAGAAGATAATCAAGGAGAAGAAGACCTCCTCCAGGATCCGCTTCATGCTGCAGGATGTGATCGACCTTCGACGGGTAAATAAGCAACTTCATAAATACACACTTTAAATCATTAGAAATGAAAGATTGTATTTTTGTGGATTAAAACAAATCTTGTCATTAGTAGTTTTAATGATGAATTATTAGTGTTCGCAGGTCATAATTCATCTCTAATATCTCTACGTTGCTTCAAACAACTGGATTTAGTTTCCAGTTTCCCACCAAAGCTACATTTTACGGGATTAAACGCATCATGATAACGTTATAACTTGTCTTCGCCCAGTACTCATTTTCACCGAACAGAGCCTGAACGCATCATAACGTCACTTCGAAACCTTCGTCCGTTGACCTTCCTTACTTATAGTCTCAGAGACTCCACCATCTCTTCTAGTAGCGTGTTAATTCATTTCCACCGTTGGCTGATTTAACATGCCGTTGACTTGTACACGAAAAAACAGAGTCTGGTGTTTTCATTTTATTTGTGTCTCATGGTCGCATCCAGGACATGTTGCAGTTGTTGTAAAAGCCAGTCCAGTGTTGAAGCTCATGTCTCTGAAGGAATGCTGCAGTCCTGTAGTTAGGCTCCCAGTCTCCACCCACGCAGTCTTACAAAACCTGCTGTCTTCAGTGGTTTTTTAGGTTGTTTTTTTTTAAACAAGCCAAAATCAGCTGCTCCAAGTCAGCACGCTGGCCCAGTTTGACCGTGAAACACGCAGACTTTGTTCTTCCCTTTCTGGGAAAAGGCTGGCGAGAAGAGTTAAGAGTCACAAGGACGTCGGTCTCTTGATCCTTCTCGGTTTCTAGTCCCTCCCGTGAACAGCAAAGCCCCGGTGGGTATCCGGTGTTGCCATTTGTCAGCGTTAATGTCCCTAGATGCCTTCACAAAAAATGTTAATCGTGAAGTAGGATTTTGGTGATTTATGGACAGTAAAATGACACTAATATTTACAGACTTTAAAACAGTTTGAGGGCGGTTGTGGCTTCGGACGGCGGCTCGATTCCCCGGCTCCTCCAGTCAAATGAAATCGTCAAAGTGTCATGAAACCCCAAAATGTCTCCCGAAGGGCGAGTGAATGAGCATTTGGACTAGATCCTGATGAGCGGCCTTGCACTTGCCGTCGTTGTGTGAATGTTGACACACTTTGCGTCCATTTGATTGACTTTTTATTTTCCGATACAAAACTTCCAATGATTTTAAAAAAGAAAACGGTCGGTCTCCTCTGCCCTGTACTCACGATGTCTCTCTCTCTCTCTCTCTCTCTCGCTCTCTCTCCCTCCCCAGAACAACTGGGTGTCCCGGCGAGGAGACCAGGGACCCAAGACCATCGACCAGATCCACAAAGACGCCGAGCTGGAGGAGCACAGGGAGCAAATGAAGGTGCAGCAGGCCCTCATCTCCAGGAAGGAGTCGGGCGGAGGTGGCGGTGGAGGAGGAGGCGGAGGCCGGATGGGTGGAGGAGGTCGCGGGGGCTCTCACGCCCCCGGCGGCCGTGGCTCTCAACCCCAGGACGAGGGCTGGAATACGGTGCCCATCTCCAAGAGCCGACCCATCGACACCTCTCGCCTTAGCAAGATCACCAAGGTAGGAGGGGGGAGGGGGGAGCGGCCAATATTTACTTTCTTCACATCGGAAACCCCTTTTTCATCACTTCACCTGAAATAGGACGTATCGGAGATATCTGTTGATGGGATTAATCGTCATTCATGTTTGTAGTTTTAGCAGGAAGTGTATATGTATATATAACCATCAAGTTTCTTCTTTTCAGACTCCTGTTCTCGACTTCAACAACCAGTTGCTCGCCCCCGGTGGTAAAGGCACATGGGGCAGCTGGGGAAAAGGCAGCAGCGGAGGCTCCACTGCCAAACCTGCAGAATCTGGTAGGTTTCAGCCCGATGGGATATTTAGTTGAGCGCCTCGCGTCCGACACTCAACACGTGCCTTGACGTGTGTTGTTTTTTTTTTCTTCTCCCCAGGCTCGGAACCAGTCCCAGTCGGCCGTCCGGCCACCAGCACTGTGAACAGGTTCTCAGCCTTACAGCAGTCGGCCGCCTCCTCGGGCTCAGCCCAGGACTCAGACCGACGAGTTCCTCAGAGGTGAGAAACAGGACACTAAGAGTACTCAGACAGAATGTACCACTAGCCAATGCACAGTGCGACAATACAGAGTTTACGGTTGTGTATTTATGAGATGTGGGATATGCCCCCCCCCCCCCCGAAACCCGGTTCTAAATTAGTAAAAACCCGGTGATTTGATCAGGTCCAAAGTTAACGGTCTTGCTATCGGTACTTTAAATAGTTACGGAGTGAGATCTCCTCGTCTCAAACCTTCTCTCTCTTTTCTCTGCGTCTTGTCTTTTGTTTTCTCACAAAATATTCAAAAATAACCAATAAGGAACCGAACCGATAAGGAGAATCGATAAGAGTACTAAAATAGACATTCTAACAATACCCACCCCCGATATGAGTCTCTGTTTTCTTTCCCTGACTCTTCTCTCTCTCTCTCTCTCTCTCTCTCTCTCTCTCTCTCTCTCTCTCTCCTTCTCCTTCTCCTTCTCCTTCTGCAGGAACAGCTCGAGTCGAGAGCGCGGCGACCGCTTCGAGAGGCGGGACGACCGCGACCGAAACCGGCTGCAGGTCACCAAGCGAAGCTTCAGTCGGGAGACGGAGGAGCGGAGCCGGGACCGAGAGCAGCGCGGGTCGGCCGATCCCGTCCGCCGGGTGGCGAGCATGACGGACGACCGAGGCAGCCGAGACCGAGCCAGGAGCAAAGAGAACGGTGGGCATCGGGCCTAAACCCCATGTTTAGATATGAGGATTGTCTTCTGTCATTTTTATTTATGAACTCTGAACTTCTTGCCATATTTACTAACAAATGAAAAAAAGTTCTACAAAAAGAAAGCTGTTTTTTTTAGATTTCTAGAATATAATTTTTATTTTTTATTTTTTTGTGAACAGTAAAGCGGGAGAAGGCTGCGACCCCTCCACCTCCCGCGACCCCCGCCAAGCCCGCCTTGACCGAGGAAGAGCTGAGCAAGAAGTCCACCGCCATCATCGAGGAGTACCTCCACATCAACGACATGAAGGTACACACGAATGAAAAGAAACCATACCACTCAGGAATAAAAAAATAACAAGTAATTTCCCGTGGCTGCCTCACAATAAAAGGCCGGTTGAATAATTTGAATGTGATGAGCAGTAACAGATACGACTGTAAGAGGCCTGCTGATGAACTCAGAGGCTTCGATCCATCAGATATAATTACAAACCGTGAAGCTGAAGTACCTACCTCTATTATTTGCCTCTTGTCCACGAGCATTGCATCATCCCAACGAGCCGCGTGTCCCTCTGTGTCCCGACAGGAGGCTCTGCAGTGTGTGCAGGAGATGAACAGCGCTCAGCTGCTCTTCGTGTTCGTGCGAAACGGGCTGGAGTCGACGCTGGAGCGCAGCACCATCGCCAGAGAGCACATGGGGCTGCTCCTGCAACAGCTCGTCAAGGCCAACATCCTCCCAACACCTCAGTACTACACCGGGTCAGCCATGAGTTCCTTTTATAATGTGGTTCATGCGTATGTTGTGTGCAGGCGGCAACGTCTGGTGTGTCTTTTCAAAGGAAAAACATGTGAATGCAATTATGTAATCAGATATGGAATAACTGCATGGTTTGGGAACCTTGCTGTATTCTTAAAGTAGTCGCGTTTGATTCGGACTGCAATGAAAGTCATCGGTTAAAAAGATCATAATCTTCAGCCTCTCTCTGACCAGATAAAGAGGATTCCCCTGCGATCCATCCCACATTCTGTACTCTGTATGAGCTGCCACAGAGATCAGAGGTGTAACTTTAATCCATTAAAGAACTTCTTTCAAGCAGTAGCCTAAAAGAAGAGCTTCAAGTGTTTCCAGAAAGCAGTTCATGACAGCAGGGTTTCAAATGAACAGAAGCCCGGAGAGGAAACGTCGGCTTTTAAGCGGTTAAGCTAAAATTGATGAATCTTTAAACCGAAAAAAATAAGAAATCTGTTTCCATATGTTTGTCGATGCGGTGTCATATTGCTCCGTTTTCCCATCTGCTTTTTGAACTCGTCCTCCATCCTTTAAACCTTGAATAAACTTTTGCTGTGTGTGTGTGTGTGTGTTTCCGCAGGCTTCAGGAAATCCTGGAGGTGGCTGAAGACATGGCAATAGATATCCCCCACATCTGGCTGTACCTGGCAGAACAGATCACTCCCATGCTCCACGAGGGAGGCATCCCCATGGGAGACCTTTTCAGGTCAGTCCCAGGACTCCCTTGAACCCCCCCCCCCCTAAAAAGGGGAAATCTGCGAGAGGAGATAACTGTTTGATGTCTAACCTGCTGTGTGTTGACCTTTTTTTCTTCTTTTTTTTTTTTGACCTCCAGGGAGATTTCAAAGCCTCTGATCCCTCAGGGTCAAGCTGGAGTCCTGCTGGTCCAGATCCTCACTTTACTCTGCAAAGGAATGGTGAGAACCAATCAATTCTAATCCTTTTTCTATATTCTATTGTAGCTAATCGTTACTGATGCATTTTTTTTATATTCAGTTCAGTTCTCACTGAGATCAGCTGTGTCCCATAAGTCTACAACCAGTCTGTTTCTCCCTCATTAGAGCCATAAAAAGGTGGGCCCCATGTGGAGGGAGGCTGGCCTCCGATGGAAAGACTTCCTCCCCGAAGACGAGGACGTCAACAAGTTTGTGACCGAACAGGTGAGAGGTCGCTCTCCAGCTTCATCGGAGTCAGCCGAGGGCATTTACTACGATATTTTGAGTTATGTGAGGAACTTTAAACTGGTTCTGAACCAGTCTCAGTGTAGTCCTGGTCCTCTATAGACCTCAGTGTAGTCCTGGTCCTCTATAGACCTCCATCAGTAAGCAGACCACCAGAGAGAAGATGGTCTGGTTCTAGAGAGTTCTTCTTAAAGCTCCTCATCGGAGCCACCGGGTCGGATTCTGGTGAAACCAGATGACATCATGCAGGTTCACCAGAACCTCCTTCAGACCAGACTCCAGCAGAGACCAGTCCACCGTGGACAGACCCAGATCCAACAGAGACCAGTCCACCGTGGACAGACCCAGATCCAGCAGAGACCAGTCCACCGTGGACAGACCCAGATCCAACAGAGACCAGTCCACCGTGGACAGACCCAGATCCAGCTGACCAGACCCTGCTGCAGCACAATGAGAGGTTTTCTAAAGGGACCCTGTGCTCTGAGACACTACCTCTTTAGACCACAGGGGGCGCCAGAAACAACACAAAATGAAAGTTCCTTTAAGTAACTTTAAACCGTTTTTAAACCTCTCTTGGAGGCCTCTAGTATAGTTCTGATACTATAGTACTGTATTGTAACTTTATGGAAGATTTGCTGACATGATTAGATTTCAATACAAACCATTTACAAAGTACAACATTAGAATATCAGCTCTTGTGTTGCACAAGAAACCAAAGTTCAGGAGTGTGTGGACTGTTGGTCCCTTTGCTGATTTGTGTAGAAGTCGAGCACAACTTTAGTTTTGGTAGCGGTGACGTGGAGGAGTGTGTTGAAAAGTGCATAAAGCCTGTTTTTGTCTCCGTGGCGTTAACTAGAATGTTGAGTTCACGCTGGCTGACGAGTCGGAGGAGGAAGAGGAAGAGAAGAGCAAAAAGAAGGAGCTGAGCTCTGCAGAGCTCACCAAACAGCTGGAGAGACTGATCCAGGAGAAGGCCGACGACCAGAGGATCTTTGACTGGATCGAGGTGTGTGTGTGTGTGTGTGTGTGTGTGTGTGTGTGTGTGTGTGTGTGTCTGTGTGAGAGAAACTGAATCTTTTACTTCCATCTTTGTGGATGGAAGGTGGTTCAATGCTACCTTTCTTATCTCCTTTAGCTCAAAGTACACTAGACCACCCTTTACCAGAGAAAAGGAGACAATTTCGACCCCTAATTCCTTGTGGCATCAACTTTCATAGCGACGCACCATTTGTCTATATTCCTTTTTCTTTTTTTTATTCTAACCATGTTAATGGAGTAGCATATATACGTTATTCTCTCAGAGCGGGTGTCTTTTTCTTCTTCTTATAAATTCTCCTTCACGTCCTTCCTTGACTTGGAAAAAGTGGTTAGGAAAAGACATAGGACGCAATCTTTTTACTATTTGACCGCAGCCCAGATCGGACTAAAATTCACCTTTTTTGCATGAAAAAAAGCTTCTTTCATTAGAATGAAGTTCTGCATGTCAGACATTTTTGTTTTAAGACTTCCAGAACCTCAAAGATTGCAAAGGAATTAAAGGATTTTCATAAACTTAAATGTAAGATATTTAATTAAAAGTACTGCACCTTGACAGTGAGTTTATTAGTCACCAAAAGTTGCTCTAGACACATAAGTAACGCTCTTACCTCCAAATAACTAACGTGATGAACTCTGAGTTTGGATTTTAACAGGTTTCCAACATGAGGCTGTTCCCAGTTTGTTTCTCTCGTTCCTAAATGAACTTTTCCTTGTGTAGGCCAACCTAGACGAGCAGCAGACCTCCTCCAACATGTTCGTCAGAGCCCTGATGACCTGCGTCTGCCAGTCAGCGGTCGTCTGTGAGTCCGCATATGCATATATTCACGTCCCTCATTAAAGCCCGGACTACATTCAGTCTGCCGTTGTGTCATAAACTAAAGCTCTCTCTGAAATGTTTCAGGTGAGAACCCCAACAAGGTGGACAGCGAGCAGATCAAACAGCGGGCCAAGGTGCTGCATAAATACATGAACGGCGAGCAGAAGGAGCTGCAGGCGCTGTACGCCCTGCAGGGCCTGATGGTGCAGCTGGAGCAACCTGCCAGTGAGCTCCCGTCCTCCCTTTTTGTTCCCGCTTCTAAAGACGTGAATGTTTGTTTTCAGCAAAAATAATTATGCGAGGGAAATTTGTTTTCTAGGTGTAAATTCTGAGGAATTGTTCTAGTTGAGCTTCTTGATATGAAACTGGCTTTAGAGTGTGTGTGTGTGTGTGTGTGTGTGTGTGTGTGTGTGTGTGTGTGTGTGTGTGTGTGTGTGTGTGTGTGTGTGTGTGTGTGAGAGAGAGAGATTTAGTGGCATCTCGCGGCGGTGAGGACTACGGTGGCCTTCAAGGTCTCGTTAAATAACGTGAAAGGTTGCCTCTCGAGCTGGTGTTTGGTTTGTCCCTTCCGGGCCACCGTAGATGTAGATCTGAGGGGCTCATTTTAAGCTAACAAAAACACCAGATGCTTATTTTCAGATGATTATACACCAATAGAAAATAGTAACAGCAACACCGCTCCTTTTTTAAATTTAGTTCAAATTGCCCGTGAAATGTCTTGTGACCGTCTCCCGTCCCTCCTTCAGATCTGCTGCGGATGTTCTTTGACACCCTGTACGACGAGGACGTGATCAAGGAGGAGGCCTTCTACAAGTGGGAGTCCAGCAAAGACCCCGCCGAGCAGCAGGGCAAGGGCGTGGCCCTGAAGTCCGTCACCGCCTTCTTCACTTGGCTCCGCGAAGCCGAGGACGAGTCCGACAACAGCTAAGGGGGGAGGGAGGAGGGAGGAGGAGGGGTGGGGGGGAGACCCTCGGACCGCTGGGAGGAACTGGTGGGAGTTCGGAGAGGATCCTTTGGGGGGAGAGCGGACGTTCTGTGGATGATTCAGAAGACCCTGAATCAGCAAAAAAAAAAAAAAAAAAAAAAAAAAACTTCTGCATAAACAGAATAAAAAGAAAAAAATCTTCAACTGGGAGAGATTGTATTTTGGATCGAACGTTCGATCATGTTATTTTTTTTTTTTTTCGTTATGGGTTTCTCGTTTTTCCTTGCGCAACTGAATGTCTTTTTTTGAAATAAATAAAAACACATGATTAAATAGAGAGAATAGATATGAGAGAGAGAGAATGCTGAGAAGCGTTACAAAGCCACGGGAGATAATGCTGTTTCCTTCAGTATTTTTGTTTTTCTTCTTTTATTTTATTTTTTTTTTTTGTTGAAGTTTATCTCCCGTTTTTTTCAAATGGCTCGTCTTCGCCACGGCAACACTATTCAAGACACTTTGCTTAATAACAGATATAAAAGAAACTTAAAGAAAAAAAAAAAAAAAAAAAAAGGCTGTTCACATTTATATTTTTGATGACTTCATCCTTTATCATGTGACCACGACGCGGCGGCGGTTTGTCGTGTCACATGCGCGACCCGGTTTTGATCTACATGACGCGCGCTCATGTAGACTGCTAACTTTTTTTTGTTTCAATTTTCTTTTTTTTTTGGTTTTTTTTTTTTTTTTTTTTTCCAGTGTTGGATGGTTGGAGTGTGCGTTTTTTATAATAAAAAATAGAAAAAAAAAACTACAAAGAAGAGTGTGGAGGGCTGTCTAACGGACATTTCAGACAGGAGGTAAAGTAACGGTTGTGGACTCCCGAGGATTCCACACAGACTTTATGAGGACGGTGTCACTGAGGAGCGGGGTAATGAACTTTGACCATTTTGCTGCTTTTTGGGGAGGAGGAGGAGGGGGATGGGGGGTGGAGCGGGTGACGACGCTTCCCCCGACGCCCCTCGGCCCGATACACCCTCTCCTGTGTGTGCGTTGTTTGCTGCGCTTCAAAAAAAAACAAACCAACGAACTGTTGACTGAGAAAGGAAGAGCGAGGGCTGCACCCCTCCTACGAAAAAGCCTCGTTGTCCGATTTTTAAAAATAAAATTATAAAAATACTGAAACTTGAAAAAAGAAGTATACAGAAAGAAAATCCACTTGAATTGGGGAAAAAAAAGGTCTTAAAAGAAAAAGGAAAAAAGTTTAACAGGACGAATCCTATACGGCCTTTTCTGCTTCCATGAGTGGAAATGCATTTCTGGAGAGTTCTGTAAATGTATACTTTTTTTTTTCTTTTCTTTTCAAAGAATAATGCTCATATGAATGCCATGCGAGTTCCTCCTCCTCTGAAACAAAGTGGCAGTCTTTTCCCTGTATTTATATTTTTCTCTCCTCAGCCGGCAGAAAGGTGCTTGTAATTATCCAACCCCAAGTCATTGATCACAATTTAATTGAAAATTTGTAAATACTTTTTTGCTTTACTTTATTAAAAAAAAAAGATATTTAATTAAAGTACAATTAATGCCTCTTTTCACATCCAAAACTGGAAGAGATAATAAAGATCGTTGCCAATAAAAGAAAAAAAAAACCTCCCTTACTTTGTGCTTTTGTGAAGATCGCTTGGAGGCGGATTGTCCTCTTCTACGGATCACTCCTGCTGTACTCTTTGTTCTTCAAGCTATTCGAGGACACGCGGTTATATTACTGTCATTGGACAACACGGTTTATTTTCCGGGATGGAGATGTGTAAACCGGGTTGTTTGTGATGCTGGAAAAATAAGTCTGCTCTGTAGAGTGGATTTTATTCTGCTGAATGCACTATTTGTTTATAATTTATTTCTATAGCCATGGTGATTTTCCAGTCAGAATATGCGAATATTTCCCTCTTGCAGCCACCTGGGACAACAAATGTCCCCTGACGTTAACTCCCATTGTGTCAAAGGTTTATATATATCTATATACAGGCTTTTTGAAATCACAAAAAGGTCAAATTCCATTTACTTTTTCTTTTCTAGACCTTTCAACCACATCTCATGGTCTTCATTTGCAGATGGAGTTTCCTTTTGGTTGCCATCGAGTATCTCTTCCTCTTTTATACTTTAGTTTTCTGTCCATATTCTAAACTAAACTGGTATTAAAACGGTACAGTTGGGTAACGTTAACACCTCGATCTAACAAGCGTTTCAACAATTTACCATTTTTAATAATAATAATAATAATAATAATAATAATAATTGGCTGCTCTGAAGTCCTGGGGCTGTAGTTTTCCACCACGTCTCGGTAGTTCGGGGATCTCCTCGATGGAGCACCGACGGGCTTCACTCCGACTGCACTCACGGTGCCGGACTTCTCGGGGAACTCCAGAAACTGAGACTTGGACTCCGTCAGGATTTGGTTGAGTTTGATGAGTTTCAGATGGAGGAACAGGGGGGTGGGGTTTCTGCAAAGCTCTACAGTTTTCACCCCGTCAGGGTTACAAGTACACAGGATGTGACTTTCAGTATTATACTAATATAGGCAGGTTTTATTTGTTTATTTGGCCCACATAGGTGCAATTAAATACCTTTTTTTTGTTTTTGTTTTTGCTTTTTGCATTATGAACGGATGTATTTGCATCCTAAAGGTTTGGAGCATTGCAGTGTTTTATTATGTTATTTGATGATTTTCATGAAAGCGTTTATAAAAAATAAAAGTCTTTAAGCTGAAGTATCTACTTAGAAACAAATATGTAAATGCTAATTAGCATTTTTTTAAACAGCATTTAAGATATTCTTTACATGTATATCTAGCTATTATATGTACAATGTGTGTATATATATATAGATATATCTATAGATATATATATCTAGATATACTGTACATATAATAGCTAGATATACATGTAAAGAATATCTTAAATGCTGTTTAAAAAAAATGCTATTAGCATTTACATATATATATATAGATATATATATGTATATATATCTATATATACATATATATATAGATATATATATATATATATATGTATATATATCTATATGTAGATATGTGTGTATATAGATATGTGTATAAACTTTTCCTTTCCAACAAAAGACAAAAAAAAAAGTGCAACATAAAGCCAAACTGCATTGTGATAAAGTGTAAGTTTAAAACTTTAGCTCAATAAGAACCTAACGCTCAAAAGAAGGGACATCTCCCGATGGCTCCACTTTCAGACATGCAGGTCGGGTCAGATGGAGCGTCTCCTGCACAGAAAACTGCACTTTTTTAAAAACAAATTTAAAGAAGCAACACACAAAACTATGGAAGCCCATTTCGCCACTTTGATGAAAAAAATAAAACCCTTTAAGTCGACTTACTGTCTCATAATTATGACTTAGCATCTCATAATAATGAGATGCTAAGTCATAATTATGACTTACAGGATCTTATTTTTTTCATCACAGTGGCGGAAATGGGCTTCCATACAATGCTGCTTTTGAGACTGCTCCCCTTTTCTTTTCTTTTTTAAGCTGCTTCTCTATCGCTGCCTTGTACTTGTGGTAGAGCGGTAAATACACTGCAAGGGAGTGTTCAAGTCTCCAGGCAGTACATAAGTATCAGAGGGTGGGGGGGGAGGGGGCTTCACTCTCTGGCTCTCAGCCCCCAACACCAGCCGGAAATACGCTTATCCAGGACACCCAAATGCATCTTGGTCCAAAAGAGTGCGTTTGCTCAGCACATATTACCAAAAAAAAAAAAAAAAAGCCGACCCTTCCACACTGTTGCGTCACCGCGTGGACCTGTCATTCCTTTCCATGTAATCCCCTGCAGAGTATATTTGCACAGGGTGTACTGTGTGTGTGTGTGTGTGTGTATGTATGTAGTTCAGATTCTACAGACTATAATCCCGAGAGGGGGATTACTGACATTGCATTCCCACTCACAGATATTCTTTTTTTTTTCTCTTTCCTTTTTGGATTAGCATGTTTTGAGCAAATGTATGCAGTTAATCTGAGGAAGAATGCACACGTTTAAGCCGGTTCTGCAGTGGTGAAATCCATCGTTTACCGAAGTCTTAACACGAGAGTGAGACGAGTAAAGAGTGAGATGAAAAGAAGTTGCTGCAGGGTCGGCAATGTCGAAATATCTCAACAATTACTCGATGGATTGCCATGATTTTGTGTTGAGATGATGGTTATGGTGAGAACTACTGGATGGATTGCTGCAACAGTTGCCGCAAATGTTCAAGTTTTTTTAATAGATGATACTAACTTTGGAGATCTTGACCTTTTCCCCTTGGATTTTGCAAACTGGGTAAAGGGGTTCACTTGAGTTTTCATGTAGCGTTGCCAGGAGGCGGAACATTTTTGGTTTGGAGTGAAATTTCTCAACAATTACTGGATGGATCGCCTCGAAATTTGCCTAGAAAATATTCCAGGTCCCTCGAGGATCGCTCCAATGTCAATGTTTCTACCAATTAAACCAATAAATACACAAGCTAAGCTAAGAAGGCGCATGTTAGCATATATTAGCACGCTGACATTAGCCTTTAGCTACAGCCTCAAAGTCTTAATCGCTCCTCTTCCTCCATTCCAGCTGTCGGTTTTAATAATCTACTTTGCATTAAACTCCCCAGGTGTTGGATGGAGGCCATGTGTTTGGTGTGTAAAGGCTACATCAGTGAACACTCGTGCTAAATGTCACCGGTTGTGGGGTTTTGCATGTACTTAAGATCACACATCTGCTCGATGGTTTGTGGAATGCCGTTTGAAGCCATCTGCTCAACGTTTTCTTTTTTTTAAATACATTTCTTCAATAGTGTTGATCTGCTTCTGCTGGCTGCTAATGGGAATTAAATGGTTTGTAGAACACCCTTCTGTTTGCAGGATGCCGTCTCTGTTTGTGGTGTGGGCGAGCCGAGGCAGGTAATGTACCAAAGATATCCAGATGCAAACACTTGTAGGTGTACTCTCTTCTTGGGTCCATACGACACACTAATCCTTCAGTCTGCAGGGTGTTTACGATGGACAAGTGACCAAATAAATAAAACAAAAAATGTCTGTATGCGTAAGAAGCACTGGGTTTGTGTGTTTTGATCTCGACTATTGTGCGACAAACGAAATGTATAAATTATAGAAGGACAAGGGAGTCTTCAAGTGACACATTGCATTATATTACTCATCATATTATATATATATATTTTCCATTTCCATGATGTATATTCCTTAGTATTGTTTTATTATTGAAGTGTGTGTTATATATTTTATATATAATATATATATTATAGATGTTATATATATATATGTGTGTTATATATATATTATATTATATATATATATAATATAATATATTATATACATGTTTTATATATATATATAATATAATATATTATATATATGTTATATATATTATATTATATATATATATAGTATAATATATGTTATATATATATATATATTATATTATATATATTATATTATATATATATATTATATTATATATATATATTATATATAATATATTATATATATATATTATATATTATATATAATATATATATATGGGAAAACAAATACCATCCATTTTCACATGTTTAGTTGTAGAATGCATCTTCTCCCATGTTGCTTAAAAACAAATAAACAATCCTCAAAAAGAAGTACAGAGAATTTGACCTCCTCTTCCTCTCACCCACTTGAGTAGAGCTTCAGTAGTCACCATCCTAAACACACTAGAGGGGGCCATTGCATTGTAAATATAGATATACTACCCACATTCAGTGTAGCAGTAGGTGTTTATGACATCTTGTACATATCTAATGAAATAATTTCCCCCAAAAAAAGGCATAAAAACATAACACAGGAAGTTAAGATGGTAATTCAAACGAAACGTTTGCGTGAGAACAAATGAGTTAATTTCTATCACAACCACTTTTGGTAAAAGAAATCCCAAAACAAACCTATCGATGTTCATTATATTGTGTGCTACAATATTGAGTGTCTACGTTTGAGTCTGAGAATTTAAATGTACGAACTAAGTCACGTGTTTCTGTCCCATCAGAGCTCACGTCTGTCAATCGCTCGGTAAAATGTAATTAGTGTTTTATTCCTGTGTCTGCTCATTGATTTTGTCTCTAATGCGTGTGTGTGTGTGTGTGTGTGTGTGTGTGTGTGTTGTGTTTTCCACCCGTCACTCCTCACCTGTCCATAAGATGTCCCCGGCTTGTCCTCCTGCACTGAACACCTCCTCCCTCGTTCCCTCGTTCCCTCGTTCCCTCATCAGCCCTCCTGACCTGCTGCTGCCTCCCCGGGTAGATTGTCTTTCTCGGCTCATGCAAAGTAGATGTTTTGGAGATGCATGGGGGGGGTGGGGGAGGGTCTTGGACACGAGCTTCTGACTCGTGCACCGTTGCGTTCCAGTTAGCTGTGTTTCATCGGCGGCGTGCACGGGGTCAGGTTGAGCACGTTGAGCACGTTGGCCGACGAATGAGGTGAAGACGTTGTTCTTTTGGCAGCCATCTTTCATCCAGGCTCTTTTGGAGTTCTACCCCATGAGCCCGGTGACTGTGTGGTCTGCGTGCCGTTGGGTGGTGGCTTACAATCCGATGGTAGCCGGTCCATCTTCAGCGAGGGCGAGGGGGGAGAGCGTTACAACGGAAAACGTGACACGGAGACGACGAGGTACTTCCTCTGGAACGTCCGCTCTGATTGGACAAAGCCCGGCCGCTGACGCTCCAATCAGCCGACCGCGGAGGGTTTTAATGATCACATGATTGCTTTGACCTCCCAATGCCACATGGCGCTCCGTAACATCACTAACAGCTACTCGCAGATGAGTTTAGACCCATTTTTATATTGTATTTGCTATCGTGAGAATATGGGGAATGGGCTATTGTGAGACCAAGATATAACAGCAGATACTCGGAGAGCCGTTCTCTTTCTGGTTGGCTGAAGATCTCCCCCTCGTCTCCCTCCCCCCTCCCTCGTCTCACAGGATTTACCCCGGAGGTCAGTGATAAAGCTCAGCTGCCGACACCTCTCTGCCCTGACCTCAGCATCAACAGACCCAAACCCCACGTGACTCACACTGAGTACACACACACTGAGTACACACACACTGAGTACACACACACCGAGTACACACACCGAGTACACACACTGCAAAGAGTTCACATCATGTCTTACAGGAGGATTGATCGACTGCATTCACGCCCTTATAAATATGGCGTATGTACATATTTCACACATTTGCTTTCTTTGGGTTTCCATATCTCTGGTTCTACACGGTGCATAGGCCTAAGTGTGTTGTATTTATACAACTTAATCAAAGTATCCTCGTGCAACAGTTCCTATGATATCCTGCTGAAGTCCAGCAACACGTGTTCATTTCCCTGCGGTCTTTTCAAAATAAAATAAAGTTTCGTCTTCACGGGAAACTCGGTTAGGTTTAGGGGCCACAAACCCCCCCTGTCCTGACCCCTCCCCCTCCCCCTCCCCCCCCTCCCGTGTGCAGTCTTTATACATCCTCGTTCAAGATTACGTGGATGACATACCAAAATACTTTCGTGGGATCTCTACGGATTACGGTGCATTATTTATCGTAGCTACGAATGTTGGATGAGACCAGCCTGACTTAATTAAAAAAAAGACATCCATTTTTTTTTGTCATTTTTATATCGTCTCTTCCATTGATGTTATAACCTGACATTAAGGTAATAGTTTCACATTTTTGGGAAATGCCTTTAATTAACCTCTGACACCCAAGAAAATGACATGCCCAAAATTAAAAGAGTGAATCTCTGCAACGACGAGGTCTATTTGAATAATGTTGGTATCATTATAAATGTAACACTTGTGAGATGTCTGCAGATGTGTACGCATCAATGTATATGTTATTGGGTATAAATTAATATGGAACAAAGCATTAATAAAAGAGCAAAGTTCGAGAGGTTTAATCTCTACATGTTATGGCAGAATCTTGAAATTGCCCATTTGTGACGACTGAAATGTTCACATTTAACTGTAAAACTCAGCATACAGACGTGACAGTGGAGAAGAAAGTACACACAAGTAAGTAAGAAAGAAAAAAGAGTATTTCCCAAAATATCGAACTAATTATTCTTATTTTTCATAATTATTTTCTCACAATACATTCATGCTTTCATCTCGTTATATTCTTGTAACATCAAAAATAGTCCATTTTGTTATTTTTAAGTGCTGCCATGACCCGTTTCTCCCCCCCCCCCACCCCCCACCACACCGCCGTTTGTAGGCTACAGTCAAGTAATGAGCTTACATCACACCAACATGAATCATAACACTGCAGCAGATGGCAGCGGGTGGCTGAGACCCGACCCGGTGTGGTCGCCTCTCTTAAAGCAGCATTAATGACAACACGTCGTGTTCCTTCACCAGAGGGGCTCACATGAGGATCTGTTACGAGTAAGTATAGGCCTTCAAAAGGACGCAGAACGGTCCAACTCAGATTAATATACACACACACACACACAAAGGAAATCCAGTGCCCACTGAATGCTATCGTATTTTTGTACCACATATTGTGTAGATATCGTATTTATAGGCTATATGGAAAACCATTGTTAAATCTATCCATTGAACTCTTGCAGTACTTTTCATTCCGTCTTTTTTTTTATATTGCCTCATTTTATCTTTCTACAGAGTTTCACTCCAAACGTTCGGCGACAATCTCAGATCACAAGAACATGTCCAGGTTTTTAGTGTCTGTTTGTAGCAAAATTGTCTTTTATGTATGTATATATATATATAAATATAAATAAAAAATAAATAAATATATAAAAATATATAAATATATATATATATATATAAATATATATATATATAAATATATGTATATATATATATAAATATATGTATATATATATA
>JACSYO010000024.1:0-26241 GCA_016806645.1 Ophiodon elongatus | reverse complement strand
TGCTGCTTTAAGGCAGAATAGTAATGAAAACGTCATGTACTCATGAAATTAACATGAAACTTGAGAGTCTGCTGTTCTGGTTCAATGGTTTCAGGAAAATTAAGTAAACTGTGTATTTTTCAACAAAATCCACTTTTGGCCTCATGCCAGCCGAAACGTATTTTAAGAGCATACAACGTGGAAATGCAGCTTTAAGGCAGAAAAGTGATGAGAACATCATGTATTTATGAAATTAACTTGAAACTTGAAAGTCTGCTGTTCTGGGACAATGTTTTGAGGAAAATCAAGTAAATTGTGTATTTTTCAACAAAATCCACTTTTGGCCTCTTCCCAGCCGAAATGTCTTTTCAGACCATAAATACTGAAAATGCAGCTTTAAGGCAGAAAAGTGATGAGAACATCATGTATTCATGACATTAACATGAAACTTGAGAGCTGTTCTGAGATAATGTATTGAGGAAAATCAGTTAAACTGTGTAGTTTGTCAACAAATTCCACCTTTGGCCTGTTCCCAGCAGAAACGTTTTTTAAGTGCATACGAGGAAAAGCAGCTTTAAGGAAGAATAGTAATGAAAACGGCATGTATTCATGAAATTAACTTGAAACTTGAGAGTCTGCTGTTCTGGGACAATGTTTTGAGGAAAATCAAGTAAACTGTGTATTTTTCAACAAAATCCACTTTTGGCCTCTTGCCAGCCGAAACGTCTTTAAACAGCATACAACGTGGAAATGCTGCTTTAAGGCAGAATAGTAATGAAAACGTCATGTACTCATGAAATTAACATGAAACTTGAGAGTCTGCTGTTCTGGTTCAATGTTTTCAGGAAAATTAAGTAAACTGTGTATTTTTCAACAAAATCCACTTTTGGCCTCTTCCCAGCCGAAACGTCTTATCAGAGCATACAAAGTGGAAATGCAGCTTTAAGGCAGTAAAGTGATGAGAACATCATGTATTCATGGAATTAACATGACACTTGAAAGTCTGCTGTTCTGGGAAAATGCTTTGAGGAAAATCAAGTAAACTGTGTATTTTTCAAAAAAATCCACTTTTGGCCTCTTGCCAGCCGAAACGTCTTTTAAGAGCATACATCGTGGAAATGCAGCTTTAAGGCAGAAAACTGATGAGAACATAATGTATTCATGAAATTAACTTGAAACTTGAGAGTCTACTGTTCTGGGACAATATTTTGAGGAAAACCAAGTAAACTGTTTATTTTTCAACAAAATCCACTTTTGGCCTCTTCCCAGCCGAAACGTCTTTTCAGACCATGACTACTGAAAATGCAGCTTTAAGTCAGAATAGTAATGAAAACGTCATGTATTCATGAAATTAACTTGAAACTTGAGAGTCTGCTGTTCTGGGACAATGTTTTGAGGAAAATCAAGTAAACTGTGTATTTTTCAACAAAATCCACTTTTGGCCTCTTGCCAGCCGAAACGTCTTTTAACAGCATACAACGTGGAAATGCTGCTTTAAGGCATAATAGTAATGAAAACGTCATGTACTCATGAAATTAACATGAAACTTGAGAGTCTGCTGTTCTGGTTCAATGTTTTCAGGAAAATTAAGTAAACTGTGTATTTTTCAACAAAATCCAATTTTGGCCTCATGCCAGCCGAAACGTCTTTTAAGAGCATACAACGTGGAAATGCAGCTTTAAGGCAGAAAAGTGATGAGAACATCATGTATTAATGAAATTAACTTGAAACTTGAAAGTCTGCTGTTCTGGGACAATGTTTTGAGGAAAATCAAGTAAACTGTGTATTTTTCAACAAAATCCACTTTTGGCCTCTTCCCAGCCGAAATGTCTTTTCAGACCATAAACACTGAAAATGCAGCTTTAAGGCAGAAAAGTGATGAGAACATCATGTATTCATGAATATAACATGAAACTTGAAGTCTGCTGTTCTGGGAATATTCATTGAGGAAAATCAAGTAAACTGTGTATTTTTCAACAAAATCCACTTTTGGCCTCTTCCCAGCCGAAACGTCTTTTAAGAGCATACAACTGGAAATGCAGCTTTAAGGAAGAATAGTAATGAAAACGTCATGTATTCATGAAATTAACATGAAACTTGAAAGTCTGCTGTTCTGGGACAATGTTTTGAGGAAAATCAAGTAAACTGTGTATTTTTCAACAAAATCCACTTTTGGCCCCTTCCCAGCCGAAACGTCTTTTAAGAGCATACAACGTGGAAATGCAGCTTTAAGGCAGAAAAGTGATGAGAACATCATGTATTCATGAAATTAACATGAAAGTTGAGAGTCTGCTGTTCTGGGACAATGTTTTGAGGAAAATCAAGTAAACTGTGTATTTTTCAACAAAATCCACTTTTGGCCTCTTGCCAGCCGAAACGTCTTTTCAGACCATGAATACTGAAAATGCAGCTTTAAGTCAGAATAGTAATGAAAACGGCATGTATTCATGAAATTAACTTGAAACTTGAGAGTCTGCTGTTCTGGGACAATGTTTTGAGGAAAATCAAGTAAACTGTGTATTTTTCAACAAAATCCACTTTTGGCCTCTTGCCAGCCGAAACGTCTTTTAACAGCATACAACGTGGAAATGCTGCTTTAAGGCATAATAGTAATGAAAACGTCATGTACTCATGAAATTAACATGAAACTTGAGAGTCTGCTGTTCTGGTTCAATGTTTTCAGGAAAATTAAGTAAACTGTGTATTTTTCAACAAAATCCAATTTTGGCCTCATGCCAGCCGAAACGTCTTTTAAGAGCATACAACGTGGAAATGCAGCTTTAAGGCAGAAAAGTGATGAGAACATCATGTATTCATGAAATTAACATGAAAGTTGAGAGTCTGCTGTTCTGAGACAATGTTTTGAGGAAAATCAATTAAATTGTGTATTTTTCAAAAAAATCCACTTTTGGCCTCTTGCCAGCCGAAACGTCTTTTCAGACCATGAATACTGAAAAAGCAGCTTTAAGGCAGAAAAATGATGACAACATCATGTATTCATGAAATTAACATGAAACATGTGAGTCTGCTGTTCTGGGACAATGTTTTGAGGAAAACCAAGTAAACTGTGTATTTTTCAACAAAATCCACTTTTGGCCTCTTGCCAGCCGAAACGTCTTTTCAGACCATGAATACTGAAAATGCAGCTTTAAGTCAGAATAGTAATGAAAACGTCATGTATTCATGAAATTAACATGACACTTGAAAGTCTGCTGTTCTGGGACAATGTTTTGAGGAAAATTAAGTAAATTGTGTATTTTTCAACAAAATCCACTTTTGGCCTCATGCCAGCCGAAACGTCTTTGAAGAGCATACAACGTGGAAATGCAGCTTTAAGGCAGAAAAGTGTTGAGAACATCATGTATTCATGAAATTAACTTGAAACTTGAAAGTCTGCTGTTCTGGGACAATGTTTTGAGGAAAATCAAGTAAACTGTGTATTTTTCAACAAAATCCACTTTAGGCCTCTTCCCAGCCGAAACGTCTTTTCAGAACATGAATACTGAAAATTCAGCTTTAAGGCAGAAAAATGATGAGAACATCATGTATTCATGAAATTATGAAACTTGAGAGTTGTTCTGAATAATGTATTGAGGAAAATCAGTAAACTGTGTAGTTTTCAACAAATTCCACCTTTGGCCTGTTCCCAGCGAACGTTTTAAGTGCATACGAAATGCAGCTTTATGGAAGAATAGTAATAAAACGGCATGTATTAATAAAATTAACTATTGAAAGTCTGCTGTGGGACTATTTTTGAGGAAAATCAAGTAAATTGTGTATTTTTCAACAAAATCCACTTTTGGCCTCTTCCCAGCCGAGACGTCTTATCAGAGCATACAAAGTGGAAATGCAGCTTTAAGGCAGTAAAGTGATGAGAACATCATGTATTCATGGAATTAACATGACACTTGAAAGTCTGCTGTTCTGGGACAATATTTTGAGGAAAATCAAGTAAACTGTGTATTTTTCAACAAAATCCACTTTTGGCCTCATGCCAGCCGAAACGTCTTTTAAGAGCATACAACGTGGAAATGCAGCTTTAAGGCAGAAAAGTGTTGAGAACATCATGTATTCATGAAATTAACATGAAACGTGAGAGTCTGCTGTACTGGGATTATTTTTTGAGGAAAATCAAGTAAACTGTGTATTTTTCAACAAAATCCACTTTTGGCCTCATGCCAGCCGAAACGTCTTATAAGAGCATACAAAGTGGAAATGCAGCTTTAAGGCAGTAAAGTGATGAGAACATCATGTATTCATGAAATTAACATGACACTTGAAAGTCTGCTGTTCTGGGAAAATGTTTTGAGGAAAATCAAGTAAACTGTGTATTTTTCAACAAAATCCACTTTTGGCCTCTTGCCAGCCGAAACGTCTTTTAAGAGCATACAACGTGGAAATGCAGCTTTAAGGCAGAAAAGTGATGAGAACATCATGTATTAATGAAATTAACTTGAAACTTGAAAGTCTGCTGTTCTGGGACAATGTTTTGAGGAAAATCAAGTAAATTGTGTATTTTTCAACAAAATCCACTTTTGGCCTCTTCCCAGCCGAAACGTCTTTTCAGACCATAAATACTGAAAATGCAGCTTTAAGGCAGAAAAGTGATGAGAACATCATGTATTCATGACATTAACATGAAACTTGAGAGCTGTTCTGAGATAATGTATTGAGGAAAATCAGTTAAACTGTGTAGTTTGTCAACAAATTCCACCTTTGGCCTGTTCCCAGCCGAAACGTTTTTTAAGTATATACGAGGAAATGCAGCTTTATGGAAGAATAGTAATGAAAACGGCATGTATCAATGAAATGAACTTGAAACTTGAAAGTCTGCTGTACTGGGACTATTTTTTGAGGAAAATCAAGTAAACTTTGTATTTTTCAACAAAATCCACTTTTGGCCTCTTCCCAGCCGAAACGTCTTATCAGAGCATACAAAGTGGAAATGCAGCTTTAAGGCAGTAAAGTGATGAGAACATCATGTATTCATGGAATTAACATGACACTTGAAAGTCTGCTGTTCTGGGAAAATGTTTTGAGGAAAATCAAGTAAACTGTGTATTTTTCAAAAAAATCCACTTTTGGCCTCTTGCCAGCCGAAACGTCTTTTAAGAGCATACAACGTGGAAATGCAGCTTTAAGGCAGAAAAGTGTTGAGAACATCATGTATTCATGAAATTAACTTGAGACTTGAGAGTCTGCTGTTCTCGTTCAATGTTTTCAGGAAAATTAAGTAAACTGTGTATTTTTCAACAAAATCCAGTTTTGGCCTCATGCCAGCCGAAACGTCTTTTAAGAGCATACAACGTGGAAATGCAGCTTTAAGGCAGAAAAGTGATGAGAACATCATGTATTAATGAAATTAACTTGAAACTTGAAAGTCTGCTGTACTGGGACTATTTTTTGAGGAAAATCAAGTAAATTGTGTATTTTTCAACAAAATCCACTTTTGGCCTCTTCCCAGCCGAAACGTCTTATCAGAGCATACAAAGTGGAAATGCAGCTTTAAGGCAGTAAAGTGATGAGAACATCATGTATTCATGGAATTAACATGACACTTGAAAGTCTGCTGTTCTGGGAAAATGTTTTGAGGAAAATCAAGTAAACTGTGTATTTTTCAAAAAAATCCACTTTTGGCCTCTTGCCAGCCGAAACGTCTTTTAAGAGCATACAACGTGGAAATGCAGCTTTAAGGCAGAAAACTGATGAGAACATCATGTATTCATGAAATTAACTTGAAACTTGAGAGTCTGCTGTTCTGGGACAATATTTTGAGGAAAACCAAGTAAACTGTTTATTTTTCAACAAAATCCACTTTTGGCCTCTTCCCAGCCGAAACGTCTTTTCAGACCATGACTACTGAAAATGCAGCTTTAAGTCAGAATAGTAATGAAAACGGCATGTATTCATGAAATTAACTTGAAACTTGAGAGTCTGCTGTTCTGTGACAATGTTTTGAAGAAAATCAAGTAAACTGTGTATTTTTCAACAAAATCCACTTTTGGCCTCTTCCCAGCTGAAACGTCTTATCAGAGCATACAAAGTGGAAAAGCAGCTTTAAGGCAGTAAAGTGATGAGAACATCATGTATTCATGGAATTAACATGACACTTGAAAGTCTGCTGTTCTGGGACAATATTTTGAGGAAAACCAAGTAAACTGTTTATTTTTCAACAAAATCCACTTTTGGCCTCTTGCCTGCCGAAACGTCTTTCAACAGCATTCAACGTGGAAATGCTGCTTTAAGGCAGAATAGGAATGAAAACGTCATATACTCATGAAATTAACATGAAACTTGAGAGTCTGCTGTTCTGGGACAATGTTTTGAGGAAAATTAAGTAAACTGTGTATTTTTCAACAAAATCCACTTTTGGCCTCATGCCAGCCGAAATGTCTTTTAAGAGCATACAAAGTGGAAATGCAGCTTTAAGGCAGTAAAGTGATGAGAACATCATTTATTCATGAAATTAACATGACACTTGAAAGTCTGCTGTTCTGGGAAAATTGTTTGAGGAAAATCAAGTAAACTGTGTATTTTTCAAAAAAATCCACTTTTGGCCTCATGCCAGCCGAAACGTCTTTTAAGAGCATACAACGTGGAAATGCAGCTTTAAGGCAGAAAAGTGATGAGAACATCATGTATTCATGACATTAACATGAAACTTGAGAGTCTGCTGTTCTGAGATAATGTATTGAGGAAAATCAGTTAAACTGTGTAGTTTTTCAACAAATTCCACCTTTGGCCTGTTCCCAGCCGAAACGTTTTTTAAGTGCATACGAGGAAATGCAGCTTTAAGGAAGAATAGTAATGAAAACGGCATGTATTCATGAAATTAACTTGAAACTTGAGAGTCTGCTGTTCTGGGACAATATTTTGAGGAAAATCAAGTAAACTGTGTATTTTTCAACAAAATCCACTTTTGGCCTCTTGCCAGCCGAAACGTCTTTTAAGAGCATACGACGTGGAAATGCAGCTTTAATGCAGAAAACTGATGAGAACATCGTGTATTCATGAAATTAACTTGAAACTTGAGAGTCTGCTGTTCTGGGACAATATTTTGAGGAAAACCAAGTAAACTGTTTATTTTTCAACAAAATCCACTTTTGGCCTCTTGCCAGACGAAACGTCTTTTAACAGCATACAACGTGGAAATGCTTCTTTAAGGCAGAATAGTAATGAAAACGTCATGTACTCATGAAATTAACATGAAACTTGAGAGTCTGCTGTTCTGGTTCAATGTTTTCAGGAAAATTAAGTAAACTGTGTATTTTTCAACAAAATCCACTTTTGGCCTCATGCCAGCCGAAACGTCTTTTAAGAGCATACAACGTGGAAATGCAGCTTTAAGGCAGAAAACTGATGAGAACATCATGTATTCATGAAATTAACTTGAAACTTGAGAGTCTGCTGTTCTGGGACAATATTTTGAGGAAAACCAAGTAAACTGTGTATTTTTCAACAAAATCCACTTTTGGCCTCTTGCCAGCCGAAACGTCTTTTAAGAGCATACAACGTGGAAATGCAGCTTTAAGGCAGAAAAGTGATGAGAACATCATGTATTCATGAAATTAACTTGAAACTTGAGAGTCTGCTGTTCTGGGACAATGTTTTGAGGAAAATCAAGTAAACTGTGTATTTTTCAACAAAATCCACTTTTGGCCTCTTCCCAGCCGAAACGTCTTTTCAGACCATAAATACTGAAAATGCAGCTTTAAGGCAGAAAAGTGATGAGAACATCATGTATTCATGAAATTAACATGAAACTTGAGAGTCTGCTGTTCTGAGAAAATGTATTGAGGAAAATCAGTTAACTGTGTAGTTTTTCAACAAATTCCACCTTTGGCCTGTTCCCAGCCGAAACGTTTTTTAAGTGCATACGAGGAAATGCAGCTTTAAGGAAGAATAGTAATGAAAACGGCATGTATTCATGAAATTCACTTGAAACTTGAGAGTCTGATGTTCTGGGACAATGTTTTGAGGAAAATTAAGTAAACTGTTTATTTTTCAACAAAATCCACTTTTGGCCTCATGCCAGCCGAAACGTCTTTTAAGAGCATACAACGTGGAAATGCAGCTTTAAGACAGAAAAGTGATGAGAACATCATATATTCATGTACATAACATGAAGCTTGAAAGTCTGCTATACTGGGAGATGTTATAGAGGAATATCAACTAAACTGTGTATTTTACAACAAAATCCACTTTTGGCCTCTTCGCAGGCTGCAACGCATTTTGAGACCATGAAAACTGAAAATTATTTTTTAAGGCAGAAAGGTGATTCAAACATCATGTATTCATGAATATAACATGAACCTTGAACGTTCGCTCTTCTGGGAGATGTTGTAGAGGAATATCAAGTAAACTGTATATTTTGCAACAAAATCCACTTTTGGCCTGTTCGCAGGCTGAAATTGTTTTGTGACCATAAAAAATGAAAATTCTTTTTTCAGGCAGAAAAGTGACGGAAACATCATATATTCATGTACATAACATGAAGCTTGAAAGTCTGCTATTCTGGGAGACGTTATAGAGGAATATCAAGTAAACTGTGTATTTTGCAACATAATCAACTTTTGGCCTGTTCGCAGGCTGAAACGTCTTTTAAGAGCATACAACGTGGAAATGCAGCTTTAAGGCAGAAAACTGATGAGAACATCATGTATTCATGAAATTAACTTGAAAATTGAGAGTCTGCTGTTCTGGGACAATATTTTGAGGAAAACCAAGTAAACTGTGTATTTTTCAACAAAATCCACTTTTGGCCTCTTGCCAGCCGAAACGTCTTTTAATAGAATACAACGTGGAAATGCAGCTTTAAGGCAGAAAACTGATGAGAACATCATGTATTCATGAAATTAACATGAAACTTGAGAGTCTGATGTTCTGGGACAATGTTTTGAGGAAAATTAAGTAAACTGTGTATTTTTCAACAAAATCCACTTTTGGCCTCATGCCAGCCGAAACGTCTTTTAAGAGCATACAACGTGGAAATGCAGCTTTAAGGCAGAAAAGTGATGAGAACATCATGTATTAATGACATTAACTTGAAACTTGAAAGTCTGCTGTTCTGGGACAATGTTTTGAGGAAAATCAAGTAAACTGTGTATTTTTCAACAAAATCCACTTTTGGCCTCTTCCCAGCCGAAACGTCTTTTCAGAACATGAATACTGAAAATGCAGCTTTAAGTCAGAAAAATGATGAGAACATCATGTATTCATGAAGTTCACATGACACTTGAAAGTCTGCTGTTCTGGGAAAATGTTTTGAGGAAAATCAAGTAAATTGTGTATTTTTCAACAAAATCCACTTTTGGCACCTTGCCAGCCGAAACTTCTTTTAAGAGCATACGACGTGGAAATGCAGCTTTAATGCAGAAAAATGATGAGAACATCAGGTATTCATGAAAATAACATGAAACTTGAGATTCTGCTGTTCTGGGACAATGTTTTGAGGAAAATCAAGTAAACGGTATTTTTCAACAAAATCCACTCTTGGCCTCTTGCCAGCTGAAACGTCTTTTCAGACCATGAATACTGAAAATGCAGCTTTAAGTCAGAATAGTAATGAAAACGGCATGTATTCATGAAATTAACTTGAAACTTGAGAGTCTGCTGTTCTGGGACAATGTTTTGAGGAAAATCAAGTAAACTGTGTATTTTTCAACAAAATCCACTTTTGGCCTCTTGCCAGCCGAAACGTCTTTTAAGAGCATACAACGTGGAAATGCAGCTTTAAGGCAGAAAACTGATGAGAACATCATGTATTCATGAAATTAACTTGAAACTTGAGAGTCTGCTGTTCTGGGACAATATTTTGAGGAAAACCAAGTAAACTGTTTATTTTTCAACAAAATCCACTTTTGGCCTCTTGCCAGCCGAAACGTCTTTTAACAGCATTCAACGTGGAAATGCTGCTTTAAGGCAGAATAGTAATGAAAACGTCATATACTCATGAAATTAACATGAAACTTGAGAGTCTGATGTTCTGGGACAATGTTTTGAGGAAAATTAAGTAAACTGTGTATTTTTCAACAAAATCCACTTTTGGCCTCTTGCCAGCCGAAACGTCTTTTCAGAGCATGAATACTGGAAATGCAGCTTTAAGGCAGAAAAGTGATGAGAACATCATATATTCATGAAATTAACATGAAACTTGAGAGTCTGCTGTTCTGGGACAATGTTTTGAGGAAAATCAAGTAAACTGTGTATTTTTCAACAAAATCCACTTTTGGCCTCTTGCCAGCCGAAACGTCTTTTCAGACCATGAATACTGAAAATGCAGCTTTAAGTCAGAATACTAATGAAAACGGCATGTATTCATGAAATTAACTTGAAACTTGAGAGTCTGCTGTTCTGGGACAATGTTTTGAGGAAAATCAAGTAAACTGTGTATTTTTCAACAAAATCCACTTTTGGCCTCTTGCCAGCCGAAACGTCTTTTAACAGCATACAACGTGGAAATGCTGCTTTAAGGCAGAATAGTAATGAAAACGTCATGTACTCATGAAATTAACATGAAACTTGAGAGTCTGCTGTTCTGGGACAATGTTTTGAGGAAAATTAAGTAAACTGTGTATTTTTCAACAAAATCCACTTTTGGCCTCATGCCAGCCGAAACGTCTTTTAAGAGCATACAACGTGGAAATGCAGCTTTAAGGCAGAAAAGTGATGAGAACATGATGTATTAATGAAATTAACTTGAAACTTGAAAGTCTGCTGTTCTGGGACAATGTTTTGAGGAAAATCAAGTAAACTGTGTATTTTTCAACAAAATCCACTTTTGGCCTCTTCCCAGCCGAAACGTCTTTTCAGAACATGAATACTGAAAATGCAGCTTTAAGGCAGAAAAATGATGAGAACATCATGTATTCATGAAGTTAACATGAAACATGAGAGTCTGCTGTACTGGGACTATTTTTTGAGGAAAATAAAGTAAACTGTGTATTTTTCAACAAAATCCACTTTTGGCCTCTTCCCAGCCGAAACGTCTTTTCAGACCATGACTACTGAAAATGCAGCTTTAAGTCAGAAAAGTGATGAGAACATCATGTATTCATGACATTAACATGAAACTTGAGAGTCTGCTGTTCTGAGATAATGTATTGAGGAAAATCAGTTAAACTGTGTAGTTTTTCAACAAATTCCACCTTTGGCCTGTTCCCAGCCGAAACGTTTTTTAAGTGCAAACGAGGAAATGCAGCTTTAAGGAAGAATAGTCATGAAAACGGCATGTATTCATGAAATTAACTTGAAACTTGAGAGTCTGCTGTTCTGGGACAATGTTTTGAGGAAAATCAAGTAAACTGTGTATTTTTCAACAAAATCCACTTTTGGCCTCTTGCCAGCCGAAACGTCTTTTAAGAGCATACAACGTGGAAATGCAGCTTTAAGGCAGAAAACTGATGAGAACATCATGTATTCATGAAATTAACTTGAAACTTGAGAGTCTGCTGTTCTGGGACAATATTTTGAGGAAAACCAAGTAAACTGTTTATTTTTCAACAAAATCCACTTTTGGCCTCTTGCCTGCCGAAACGTCTTTCAACAGCATTCAACGTGGAAATGCTGCTTTAAGGCAGAATAGGAATGAAAACGTCATATACTCATGAAATTAACATGAAACTTGAGAGTCTGATGTTCTGGGACAATGTTTTGAGGAAAATTAAGTAAATTGTGTATTTTTCAACAAAATCCACTTTTGGCCTCATGCCAGCCGAAACGTCTTTGAAGAGCATACAACGTGGAAATGCAGCTTTAAGGCAGAAAAGTGTTGAGAACATCATTTATTCATGAAATTAACTTGAAACTTGAAAGTCTGCTGTTCTGGGACAATGTTTTGAGGAAAATCAAGTAAACTGTGTATTTTTCAACAAAATCCACTTTTGGCCTCTTCCCAGCCGAAACGTCTTTTCAGAACATACAACTGAAAATGCAGCTTTAAGGCAGAAAAGTGATGAGAACATCATGTATTCATGAAATTAACATGAAACTGAGAGTCTGCTGTTCTGGGACAATGTTTTGAGGAAAATCAAGTAAACTGTGTATTTTTCAACAAATCCACTTTTGGCCTCTTCCAGCCAAACGTCTTTTCAGACCATGAATACTGAAAATGCAGCTTTAAGGCAGAAAAATGATGAGAACATCATGTATTCATGAAGTTAACATGAAACATGAGAGTCTGCTGTACTGGGACTATTTTTTGAGGAAAATCAAGTAAACTGTGTATTTTTCAACAAAATCCACTTTTGGCCTCTTCCCAGCCGAAACGTCTTTTCAGACCATGACTACTGAAAATGCAGCTTTAAGTCAGAATACTAATGAAAACGGCATGTATTCATGAAATTAACTTGAAACTTGAGAGTCTGCTGTTCTGGGACAATGTTTTGAGGAAAATCAAGTAAACTGTGTATTTTTCAACAAAATCCACTTTTGGCCTCTTGCCAGCCGAAACGTCTTTTAACAGCATACAACGTGGAAATGCTGCTTTAAGGCAGAATAGTAATGAAAACGTCATGTACTCATGAAATTAACATGAAACTTGAGAGTCTGCTGTTCTGGTTCAATGTTTTCAGGAAAATTAAGTAAACTGTGTATTTTTCAACAAAATCCACTTTTGGCCTCATGCCAGCCGAAACGTCTTTTAAGAGCATACAACGTGGAAATGCAGCTTTAAGGCAGAAAAGTGATGAGAACATCATGTATTTATGAAATTAACTTGAAACTTGAAAGTCTGCTGTTCTGGGACAATGTTTTGAGGAAAATCAAGTAAATTGTGTATTTTTCAACAAAATCCACTTTTGGCCTCTTCCCAGCCGAAACGTCTTTTCAGACCATAAATACTGAAAATGCAGCTTTAAGGCAGAAAAGTGATGAGAACATCATGTATTCATGACATTAACATGAAACTTGAGAGCTGTTCTGAGATAATGTATTGAGGAAAATCAGTTAAACTGTGTAGTTTGTCAACAAATTCCACCTTTGGCCTGTTCCCAGCCGAAACGTTTTTTAAGTGCATACGAGGAAATGCAGCTTTAAGGAAGAATAGTAATGAAAACGGCATGTATTCATGAAATTAACTTGAAACTTGAGAGTCTGCTGTTCTGGGACAATGTTTTGAGGAAAATCAAGTAAACTGTGTATTTTTCAACAAAATCCACTTTTGGCCTCTTGCCAGCCGAAACGTCTTTTCAGAGCATACAAAGTGGAAATGCAGCTTTAAGGCAGAAAAGTGATGAGAACATCATGTATTCATGAAATTAACATGAAACTTGAGAGTCTGCTGTTCTGGGACAATGTTTTGAGGAAAATCAAGTAAACTGTGTATTTTTCAACAAAATCCACTTTTGGCCTCTTGCCAGCCGAAACGTCTTTTAAGAGCATACAACGTGGAAATGCAGCTTTAAGGCAGAAAACTGATGAGAACATCATGTATTCATGAAATTAACATGAAACTTGAGAGTCTGCTGTTCTGGGACAATATTTTGAGGAAAATCAAGTAAACTGTGTATTTTTCAACAAAATCCACTTTTGGCCTCTTCCCAGCCGAAACGTCTTTTCAGACCATGACTACTGAAAATGCAGCTTTAAGTCAGAATAGTAATGAAAACGTCATGTATTCATGAAATTAACTTGAAACTTGAGAGTCTGCTGTTCTGGGACAATGTTTTGAGGAAAATCAAGTAAACTGTGTATTTTTCAACAAAATCCACTTTTGGCCTCTTGCCAGCCGAAACGTCTTTTAACAGCATACAACGTGGAAATGCTGCTTTAAGGCAGAATAGTAATGAAAACGTCATGTACTCATGAAATTAACATGAAACTTGAGAGTCTGCTGTTCTGGTTCAATGTTTTCAGGAAAATTAAGTAAACTGTGTATTTTTCAACAAAATCCACTTTTGGCCTCATGCCAGCCGAAACGTCTTTTAAGAGCATACAACGTGGAAATGCAGCTTTAAGGCAGAAAAGTGATGAGAACATCATGTATTAATGAAATTAACTTGAAACTTGAAAGTCTGCTGTTCTGGGACAATGTTTTGAGGAAAATCAAGTAAATTGTGTATTTTTCAACAAAATCCACTTTTGGCCTCTTCCCAGCCGAAATGTCTTTTCAGACCATAAATACTGAAAATGCAGCTTTAAGGCAGAAAAGTGATGAGAACATCATGTATTCATGAAATTAACATGAAACTTGAGAGTCTGCTGTTCTGGGACAATGTTTTGAGGAAAATCAAGTAAACTGTGTATTTTTCAACAAAATCCACTTTTGGCCTCTTGCCAGCCGAAACGTCTTTTAAGAGCATACACGTGGAAATGCAGCTTTAAGGCAGAAAACTGATGAGAACATCATGTATTCATGAAATTAACTTGAAACTTGAGAGTCTGCTGTTCTGGGACAATATTTTGAGGAAAATCAAGTAAACTGTGTATTTTTCAACAAAATCCACTTTTGGCCTCTTCCCAGCCGAAACGTCTTTTCAGACCATACTACTGAAAATGCAGCTTTAAGTCAGAATAGTAATGAAAACGGCATGTATTCATGAAATTAACTTGAAACTTGAGAGTCTGCTGTTCTGGGACAATGTTTTGAGGAAAATCAAGTAAACTGTGTATTTTTCAACAAAATCCACTTTTGGCCTCTTGCCAGCCGAAACGTCTTTTAACAGCATACAACGTGGAAATGCAGCTTTAAGGCATAATAGTAATGAAAACGTCATGTACTCATGAAATTAACATGAAACTTGAGAGTCTGCTGTTCTGGTACAATGTTTTCAGGAAAATCAAGTAAACTGTGTATTTTTCAACAAAATCCACTTTTGGCCTCATGCCAGCCGAAACGTCTTTTAAGAGCATACAACGTGGAAATGCAGCTTTAAGGCAGAAAAGTGATGAGAACATCATGTATTAATGAAATTAACTTGAAACTTGAAAGTCTGCTGTTCTGGGACAATGTTTTTGAAAAATAGTAAATGTGTATTTTCAACAAATCCATTTTCTTCCCAGTCTTCGACCATAAATACTGAAAATGCAGCTTTAGCAGAAAAGTGATGAGAACATCATGTATTCATGACATTAACATGAAACTTGAGAGCTGTTCTGAGATAATGTATTGAGGAAAATCAGTTAAACTGTGTAGTTTGTCAACAAATTCCACCTTTGGCCTGTTCCCAGCCGAAACGTTTTTTAAGTGCATACGAGGAAATGCAGCTTTAAGGAAGAATAGTAATGAAAACGGCATGTATTCATGAAATTAACTTGAAACTTGAAAGTCTGCTGTTCTGGGACAATGTTTTGAGGAAAATCAAGTAAATTGTGTATTTTTCAACAAAATCCACTTTTGGCCTCTTCCCAGCCGAAACGTCTTTTCAGAGCATACAAAGTGGAAATGCAGCTTTAAGGCAGAAAAGTGATGAGAACATCATGTATTCATGAAATTAACTTGAAACTTGAAAGTCTGCTGTTCTGGGACAATGTTTTGAGGAAAATCAAGTAAACTGTATTTTTCAACAAAATCCACTTTTGGCCTCTTGCCAGCCGAAACGTCTTTTCAGACCATGACTACTGAAAATGCAGCTTTAAGGCAGAATAGTAATGAAAACATCATGTATTCATGAAATTAACATGAAACTTGAGAGTCTGCTGTTCTGGGACAATGTTTTGAGGAAAATCAAGTAAACTGTGTATTTTTCAACAAAATCCACTTTTGGCCTCTTGCCAGCCGAAACGTCTTTTAACAGCATACAACGTGGAAATGCTGCTTTAAGGCATAATAGTAATGAAAACGTCATGTACTCATGAAATTAACATGAAACTTGAGAGTCTGCTGTTCTGGTTCAATGTTTTCAGGAAAATTAAGTAAACTGTGTATTTTTCAACAAAATCCAATTTTGGCCTCATGCCAGCCGAAACGTCTTTTAAGAGCATACAACGTGGAAATGCAGCTTTAAGGCAGAAAAGTGATGAGAACATCATGTATTAATGAAATTAACTTAAAACTTGAAAGTCTGCTGTTCTGGGACAATGTTTTGAGGAAAATCAATTAAATTGTGTATTTTTCAACAAAATCCACTTTTGGCCTCTTCCCAGCCGAAATGTCTTTTCAGACCATAAATACTGAAAATGCAGCTTAAGTCAGAAAAGTGATGAGAACATCATGTATTCATGGAATTAACATGACACTTGAAAGTCTGCTGTTCTGGGACAATATTTTGAGGAAAACCAAGTAAACTGTTTATTTTTCAACAAAATCCACTTTTGGCCTCTTGCCTGCCGAAACGTCTTTCAACAGCATTCAACGTGGAAATGCTGCTTTAAGGCAGAATAGGAATGAAAACGTCCTATACTCATGAAATTAACATGAAACTTGAGAGTCTGATGTTCTGTGACAATGTTTTGAGGAAAATTAAGTAAATTGTGTATTTTTCAACAAAATCCACTTTTGGCCTCATGCCAGCCGAAACGTCTTTGAAGAGCATACAACGTGGAAATGCAGCTTTAAGGCAGAAAAGTGTTGAGAACATCATGTATTCATGAAATTAACTTGAAACTTGAAAGTCTGCTGTTCTGGGACAATGTTTTGAGGAAAATCAAGTAAACTGTGTATTTTTCAACAAAATCCACTTTAGGCCTCTTCCCAGCCGAAACGTCTTTTCAGAACATGAATACTGAAAATTCAGCTTTAAGGCAGAAAAATGATGAGAACATCATGTATTCATGAAGTTAACATGAAACTTGAGAGCTGTTCTGAGATAATGTATTGAGGAAAATCAGTTAAACTGTGTAGTTTGTCAACAAATTCCACCTTTGGCCTGTTCCCAGCCGAAACGTTTTTTAAGTGCATACGAGGAAATGCAGCTTTAAGGAAGAATAGTAATGAAAACGGCATGTATTCATGAAATTAACTTGAAACTTGAGAGTCTGCTGTTCTGGGACAATTTTTGAGGAAAATCAAGTAAACTGTGTATTTTTCAACAAAATCCACTTTTGGCCTCTTCCCAGCCGAAACGTCTTTTCAGACCATAAATACTGGAAATGCAGCTTTAAGGCAGAAAAGTGATGAGAACATCATGTATTCATGAAATTAACATGAAACTTGAAAGTCTGCTGTTCTGGGACAATGTTTTGAGGAAAATCAAGTAAACTGTGTATTTTTCAACAAAATCCACTTTTGGCCTCTTGCCAGCGAAACGTCTTTTAAGAGCATACAACGTGGAAATGCAGCTTTAAGGCAGAAAAGTGATGAGAACATCATGTATTCATGAAATTGAAACGAGTCTGCTGTTCTGGGACAATGTTTTGAGAAAATCAAGTAAACTGTGTATTTTCAACAAAATCCAGTTTTGGCCTCTTCAGCGAAACGTCTTTTAAGAGCATACAACATGGAAATGCAGCTTTAAGGCAGAAAAGTGATGAGAACATCATGTATTCATGAAATTAACATGAAACTTGAAAGTCTGCTGTTCTGGGACAATGTTTTGAGGAAAATCAAGTAAACTGTGTATTTTTCAACAAAATCCACTTTTGGCCTCTTGCCAGCCGAAACGTCTTTTAAGAGCATACAACGTGGAAATGCAGCTTTAAGGCAGAAAAGTGATGAGAACATCATGTATTCATGAAATTAACTTGAAACTTGAAAGTCTGCTGTTCTGGGACAATGTTTTGAGGAAAATCAAGTAAATTGTGTATTTTTCAACAAAATCCACTTTTGGCCTCTTCCCAGCCGAAACGTCTTTTCAGACCATAAATACTGAAAATGCAGCTTTAAGTCAGAAAAGTGATGAGAACATCATGTATTCATGACATTAACATGAAACTTGAGAGCTGTTCTGAGATAATGTATTGAGGAAAATCAGTTAAACTGTGTAGTTTGTCAACAAATTCCACCTTTGGCCTGTTCCCAGCCGAAACGTTTTTTAAGTGCATACGAGGAAATGCAGCTTTATGGAAGAATAGTAATGAAAACGGCATGTATCAATGAAATGAACTTGAAACTTGAAAGTCTGCTGTACTGGGACCATTTTTTGAGGAAAATCAAGTAAATTGTGTATTTTTCAACAAAATCCACTTTTGGCCTCTTCCCAGCCGAAACGTCTTATCAGAGCATACAAAGTGGAAATGCAGCTTTAAGGCAGTAAAGTGATGAGAACATCATGTATTCATGGAATTAACATGACACTTGAAAGTCTGCTGTTCTGGGAAAATGTTTTGAGGAAAATCAAGTAAACTGTGTATTTTTCAAAAAAATCCACTTTTGGCCTCTTGCCAGCCGAAACGTCTTTTAAGAGCATACAACGTGGAAATGCAGCTTTAAGGCAGAAAAGTGTTGAGAACATCATGTATTCATGAAATTAACTTGAAACTTGAGAGTCTGCTGTTCTCGTTCAATGTTTTCAGGAAAATCAAGTAAACTGTGTATTTTTCAACAAAATCCACTTTTGGCCTCATGCCAGCCGAAACGTCTTTTAAGAGCATACAACGTGGAAATGCAGCTTTAAGGCAGAAAAGTGATGAGAACATCATGTATTAATGAAATTAACTTGAAACTTGAAAGTCTGCTGTACTGGGACTATTTTTTGAGGAAAATCAAGTAAACTGTGTATTTTTCAACAAAATCCACTTTTGGCCTCTTCCCAGCCGAAACGTCTTATCAGAGCATACAAAGTGGAAATGCAGCTTTAAGGCAGTAAAGTGATGAGAACATCATGTATTCATGGAATTAACATGACACTTGAGAGTCTGCTGTTCTGGGAAAATGTTTTGAGGAAAATCAAGTAAACTGTGTATTTTTCAAAAAAATCCACTTTTGGCCTCTTGCCAGCCGAAACGTCTTTTAAGAGCATACAACGTGGAAATGCAGCTTTAAGGCAGAAAACTGATGAGAACATCATGTATTCATGAAATTAACTTGAAACTTGAGAGTCTGCTGTTCTGGGACAATATTTTGAGGAAAACCAAGTAAACTGTTTATTTTTCAACAAAATCCACTTTTGGCCTCTTCCCAGCCGAAACGTCTTTTCAGACCATGACTACTGAAAATGCAGCTTTAAGTCAGAATAGTAATGAAAACGGCATGTATTCATGAAATTAACTTGAAACTTGAGAGTCTGCTGTTCTGTGACAATGTTTTGAAGAAAATCAAGTAAACTGTGTATTTTTCAACAAAATCCACTTTTGGCCTCTTCCCAGCTGAAACGTCTTATCAGAGCATACAAAGTGGAAAAGCAGCTTTAAGGCAGTAAAGTGATGAGAACATCATGTATTCATGGAATTAACATGACACTTGAAAGTCTGCTGTTCTGGGACAATATTTTGAGGAAAACCAAGTAAACTGTTTATTTTTCAACAAAATCCACTTTTGGCCTCTTGCCTGCCGAAACGTCTTTCAACAGCATTCAACGTGGAAATGCTGCTTTAAGGCAGAATAGGAATGAAAACGTCATATACTCATGAAATTAACATGAAACTTGAGAGTCTGCTGTTCTGGGACAATGTTTTGAGGAAAATTAAGTAAACTGTGTATTTTTCAACAAAATCCACTTTTGGCCTCATGCCAGCCGAAATGTCTTTTAAGAGCATACAAAGTGGAAATGCAGCTTTAAGGCAGTAAAGTGATGAGAACATCATTTATTCATGAAATTAACATGACACTTGAAAGTCTGCTGTTCTGGGAAAATTGTTTGAGGAAAATCAAGTAAACTGTGTATTTTTCAAAAAAATCCACTTTTGGCCTCATGCCAGCCGAAACGTCTTTTAAGAGCATACAACGTGGAAATGCAGCTTTAAGGCAGAAAAGTGATGAGAACATCATGTATTCATGACATTAACATGAAACTTGAGAGCTGTTCTGAGATAATGTATTGAGGAAAATCAGTTAAACTGTGTAGTTTGTCAACAAATTCCACCTTTGGCCTGTTCCCAGCCGAAACGTTTTTTAAGTGCATACGAGGAAATGCAGCTTTAAGGAAGAATAGTAATGAAAACGGCATGTATTCATGAAATTAACTTGAAACTTGAGAGTCTGCTGTTCTGGGACAATGTTTTGAGGAAAATCAAGTAAACTGTGTATTTTTCAAAAAAATCCACTTTTGGCCTCTTGCCAGCCGAAACGTCTTTTAAGAGCATACAACGTGGAAATGCAGCTTTAAGGCAGAAAACTGATGAGAACATCATGTATTCATGAAATTAACTTGAAAATTGAGAGTCTGCTGTTCTGGGACAATATTTTGAGGAAAACCAAGTAAACTGTGTATTTTTCAACAAAATCCACTTTTGTCCTCTTCCCAACCGAAACGTCTTTTCAGACCAAGAATACTGAAAATGCAGCTTTAAGTCAGAATAGTAATGAAAACGTCATGTATTCATGAAATTAACATGAAACTTGAGAGTCTTCTGTTCTGGGACAATGTTTTGAGGAAAATCAAGTAAACTGTGTATTTTTCAACAAAATCCACTTTTGGCCTCATCCCAACCGAAACGTCTTTTAAGACCATAAAACTGAAAATGCAGCTTTAAGGCAGAAAAATGATGAGAACATCATGTATTCATGAAATTAACATGACACTTGAAAGTCTGCTGTTCTGGTAAAATGTTTTCAGGAAAATCAAGTAACTGGTGTATTTTTCAACAAAATCCACTCTTGGCCTCTTGCCAGCTGAAACGTCTTTTCAGACCAAGAATACTGAAAATGCAGCTTTAAGTCAGAATAGCAATGAAAACGTCATGTACTCATGAAATTAACATTAAACTTGAGAGTCTGCTGTTCTGGGACAATGTTTTGAGGAAAATCAAGTAAACTGTGTATTTTTCAAAAAAATCCACTTTTGGCACCTTGCCAGCCGAAACGTCTTTTAAGAGCATACAACGTGGAAATGCAGCTTTAATGCAGAAAAATGATGAGAACATCATGTATTCATGAAAATAACATGAAACTTGAGAGTCTGCTGTTCTGGGACAATGTTTTTAGTAAAATTAGGTAAACTATGTATTTTTCAACAAAATCCACTATTGGCCTCTTGCCAGCCGAAACGTCTTTTCAGACCATAAATACTGAAAATGCAGCTTTAAGGCAGAAAAGTGATGAGAACATCATGTATTCATGAAATTAACATGAAACTTGAGAGTCTGATGTTCTGAGAAAATGTATTGAGGAAAATCAGTTAAACTGTGTAGTTTTTCAACAAATTCCACCTTTGGCCTGTTCCCAGCCGAAACGTTTTTTAAGTGCATACGAGGAAATGCAGCTTTAAGGAAGAATAGTAATGAAAACGGCATGTATTCATGAAATTCACTTGAAACTTGAGAGTCTGATGTTCTGGGACAATGTTTTGAGGAAAATTAAGTAAACTGTTTATTTTTCAACAAAATCCACTTTTGGCCTCATGCCAGCCGAAACGTCTTTTAAGAGCATACAACGTGGAAATGCAGCTTTAAGACAGAAAAGTGATGAGAACATCATATATTCATGTACATAACATGAAGCTTGAAAGTCTGCTATACTGGGAGATGTTATAGAGGAATATCAACTAAACTGTGTATTTTACAACAAAATCCACTTTTGGCCTCTTCGCAGGCTGCAACGCATTTTGAGACCATGAAAACTGAAAATTATTTTTTAAGGCAGAAAGGTGATTCAAACATCATGTATTCATGAATATAACATGAACCTTGAACGTTCGCTCTTCTGGGAGATGTTGTAGAGGAATATCAAGTAAACTGTATATTTTGCAACAAAATCCACTTTTGGCCTGTTCGCAGGCTGAAATTGTTTTGTGACCATAAAAAATGAAAATTCTTTTTTCAGGCAGAAAAGTGACGGAAACATCATATATTCATGTACATAACATGAAGCTTGAAAGTCTGCTATTCTGGGAGACGTTATAGAGGAATATCAAGTAAACTGTGTATTTTGCAACATAATCAACTTTTGGCCTGTTCGCAGGCTGAAACGTCTTTTAAGAGCATACAACGTGGAAATGCAGCTTTAAGGCAGAAAACTGATGAGAACATCATGTATTCATGAAATTAACTTGAAAATTGAGAGTCTGCTGTTCTGGGACAATATTTTGAGGAAAACCAAGTAAACTGTGTATTTTTCAACAAAATCCACTTTTGGCCTCTTGCCAGCCGAAACGTCTTTTAATAGAATACAACGTGGAAATGCAGCTTTAAGGCAGAAAACTGATGAGAACATCATGTATTCATGAAATTAACATGAAACTTGAGAGTCTGATGTTCTGGGACAATGTTTTGAGGAAAATTAAGTAAACTGTGTATTTTTCAACAAAATCCACTTTTGGCCTCATGCCAGCCGAAACGTCTTTTAAGAGCATACAACGTGGAAATGCAGCTTTAAGGCAGAAAAGTGATGAGAACATCATGTATTAATGACATTAACTTGAAACTTGAAAGTCTGCTGTTCTGGGACAATGTTTTGAGGAAAATCAAGTAAACTGTGTATTTTTCAACAAAATCCACTTTTGGCCTCTTCCCAGCCGAAACGTCTTTTCAGAACATGAATACTGAAAATGCAGCTTTAAGTCAGAAAAATGATGAGAACATCATGTATTCATGAAGTTAACATGAAACATGAGAGTCTGCTGTACTGGGACTATTTTTTGAGGAAAATCAAGTAAACTGTGTATTTTTCAACAAAATCCACTTTTGGCCTCTTCCCAGCCGAAACGTCTTATCAGAGCATACAAAGTGGAAATGCAGCTTTAAGGCAGTAAAGTGATGAGAACATCATGTATTCATGGAATTAACATGACACTTGAAAGTCTGCTGTTCTGGGAAAATGTTTTGAGGAAAATCAAGTAAACTGTGTATTTTTCAACAAAATCCACTTTTGGCCTCTTGCCAGCCGAAACGTCTTTTCAGACCATGAATACTGAAAATGCAGCTTTAAGGCAGAATAGTAATGAAAACGGCATGTATTCATGAAATTAACTTGAAACTTGAGAGTCTGCTGTTCTGGGACAATGTTTTGAGGAAAATCAAGTAAACTGTGTATTTTTCAACAAAATCCACTTTTGGCCTCTTGCCAGCCGAAACGTCTTTTAACAGCATTCAACGTGGAAATGCTGCTTTAAGTCAGAATAGTAATGAAAACGTCATGTACTCATGAAATTAACATGAAACTTGAGAGTCTGATGTTCTGGGACAATGTTTTGATGAAAATTAAGTAAACTGTTTATTTTTCAACAAAATCCACTTTTGGCCTCATGCCAGCCGAAACGTCTTTTAAGAGCATACAACGTGGAAATGCAGCTTTAAGGCAGAAAAGTGATGAGAACATCAAATATTCATGTACATAACATGAAGCTTGTAGGTCTGCTATACTGGGAGACATTATAGAGGAATATCAAGTAAACTGTGTATTTTACAAAGAAATCCACTTTTGGCCTGTTCGCAGGCTGAAATGCGTTTTGAGATCATAAAAACTGAAAATTCATTTTTAAGCCAGAAAGGTGATGGTAACATCAAATATTCATGTACATAACATGAAGCTTGGAAGTATGCTATTCTGGGAGATGTTATAGAGGAATATCAAGTAAACTGTGTATTTTACAACAAAATCCACTTTTGGCCTCTTCGCATGCTGAAACGCATTTTGAGAGCATAAAAAATGAAAATTCTTGTTTTAGGCAGAAAAGTGATGGAAACATCATATATTCATGTACATAACATGAAGCTTGAAAGTCTGCTATACTGGGAGATGTTATAGAGGAATATCAAGTAAACTGTGTATTTTACAAAAAAATCCACTTTTGGCCTCTTCGCAGGCTGAAACGCGTTTTGAGATCATAAAAACTGAAAATTCATTTTTAAGCCAGAAAGGTGATGGTAACATCAAATATTCATGTACATAACATGAAGCTTGGAAGTATGCTATTCTGGGAGACGTTATAGCGGAATATCAAGTAAACTGTGTATTTTGCAACAAAATCCACTTTTGGCCTCTTCGCATGCTGAAACGCATTTTGAGACCATAAAAACTGAAAATTCTTTTTTCAGGCAGAAAAGTGATGGAAACATCATATATTCATGTACATAACATGAAGCTTGAAAGTCTGCTATACTGGGAGATGTTATAGAGGAATATCAAGTAAACTGTGTATTTTACAACAAAATCCACTTTTGGCCTCTTCGCTTGCTGAAACGCATTTTGAGATCATAAAAAATGAAAATTCTTGTTTTAGGCAGAAAAGTGATGGAAACATCATATATTCATGTACATAACATGAAGCTTGAAAGTCTGCTATACTGGGAGATGTTATAGAGGAATATCAAGTAAACTGTGTATTTTACAAAGAAATCCACTTTTGGCCTGTTCGCAGGCTGAAACTCGTTTTGAGATCATAAAAACTGAAAATTCATTTTTAAGCCAGAAAGGTGATGGTAACATCAAATATTCATGTACATAACATGAAGCTTGAAAGTCTGCTAAACTGGGAGATGTTATAGAGGAATATCAAGTAAACTGTGTATTTTGCAACAAAATCCACTTTTGGCCTCTTCGATGGCTGAAACGCATTTTGAGAGCATAAAAAATGAAAATTCTTGTTTTAGGCAGAAAAGTGATGGAAACATCATATATTCATGTACATAACATGAAGCTTGAAAGTCTGCTATACTGGGAGATGTTATAGAGGAATATCAAGTAAACTGTGTATTTTACAAAGAAATCCACTTTTGGCCTCTTCGCAGGCTGAAACGCATTTTGAGACCATAAAAACTGAAAATTCTTTTTTAAGGCAGAAAAGTGATGGAAACATCATATATTCATGTACATAACATGAAGCTTGAAAGTTTGCTATACTGGGAGATGTTATAGAGGAATATCAAGTAAACTGTGTATTTTACAAAGAAATCCACTTTTGGCCTGTTCGCAGGCTGAAACTCGTTTTGAGATCATAAAAACTGAAAATTCATTTTTAAGCCAGAAAGGTGATGGTAACATCAAATATTCATGTACATAACATGAAGCTTGAAAGTATGCTATTCTGGGAGACGTTATAGAGGAATATCAAGTAAACTGTGTATTTTACAACAAAATCCACTTTTGGCCTCTTCGCATGCTGAAACGCATTTTGAGACCATAAAAACTGAAAATTCTTTTTTCAGGCAGAAAAGTGATGGAAACATCATATATTCATGTACATAACATGAAGCTTGAAAGTCTGCTATACTGGGAGATGTTATAGAGGAATATCAAGTAAACTGTGTATTTTACAAAGAAATCCACTTTTGGCCTGTTCGCAGGCTGAAACTCGTTTTGAGATCATAAAAACTGAAAATTCATTTTTAAGCCAGAAAGGTGATGGTAACATCAAATATTCATGTACATAACATGAAGCTTGAAAGTCTGCTAAACTGGGAGATGTTACAGAGGAATATCAAGTAAACTGTGTATTTTGCAACAAAATCCACTTTTGGCCTCTTCGATGGCTGAAACGCATTTTGAGAGCATAAAAAATGAAAATTCTTGTTTTAGGCAGAAAAGTGATGGAAACATCATATATTCATGTACATAACATGAAGCTTGAAAGTCTGCTATACTGGGAGATGTTATAGAGGAATATCAAGTAAACTGTGTATTTTACAAAGAAATCCACTTTTGGCCTGTTCGCAGGCTGAAACTCGTTTTGAGATCATAAAAACTGAAAATTCATTTTTAAGCCAGAAAGGTGATGGTAACATCAAATATTCATGTACATAACATGAAGCTTGGAAGTATGCTATTCTGGGAGACGTTATAGCGGAATATCAAGTAAACTGTGTATTTTGCAACAAAATCCACTTTTGGCCTCTTCGCATGCTGAAACGCATTTTGAGACCATAAAAACTGAAGATTCTTTTTTCAGGCAGAAAAGTGATGGAAACATCATATATTCATGTACATAACATGAAGCTTGAAAGTCTGCTATACTGGGAGATGTTATAGAGGAATATCAAGTAAACTGTGTATTTTACAAAGAAATCCACTTTTGGCCTGTTCGCAGGCTGAAACTCGTTTTGAGATCATAAAAACTGAAAATTCATTTTTAAGCCAGAAAGGTGATGGTAACATCAAATATTCATGTACATAACATGAAGCTTGAAAGTATGCTATTCTGGGAGACGTTATAGAGGAATATCAAGTAAACTGTGTATTTTGCAACAAAATCCACTTTTGGCCTCTTCGCATGCTGAAACGCATTTTGAGACCATAAAAACTGAAAATTCTTTTTTCAGGCAGAAAAGTGATGGAAACATCATATATTCATG
>JACSYO010000023.1:0-47277 GCA_016806645.1 Ophiodon elongatus | reverse complement strand
GATACCTTTTTTACACGGTAACCCTTTGCTCTCCTGCTCCGAGCCCTGAAACAAGCAGACAGCACGCCATGACTTCCTGTTCAGCTTCATACAGACAGACTGCAACCGCCAATTAAATCATCTGGAAATGCATTTCAAATTAACGTTGCAGTTGCTGCAACTGGTTTTGAAATCATCAGAGGAGAAAAACCGGTTACCCGTTTCTGAATTATTACTGTGGCCAAAGCATTAGGGTTGTTAGATGATCTCACAACGCTAATGAAGGGACACAGCATGTCTCTTTGGTTCTTTGATACGCAACATAACTCACGGTTTAGTTTAGTTTTAATACATTGACAAACAAAATGTAAAAAATATGCTAAATGACAACAAAATAAACTAGTTACTAAATAACCAACTGGGAAAGCAAGCTAAGTGACAGCCGGATGTCCGAGAGAGAAGTCGTACCCCTTTGTTAGCAGAGATGCAGCACTCGGCCAGTCGCAGCCACAGCCGGGGGTTGGAGTGGTACACCTGTACGGCCTCCATCAGACACTCGAAGGCCGCCAGAGGCCGGCCAATGTGCAGCAGCTGAATGCCACAGTTGTACAGCAGCTCGTAGCGCTTGTTGGCTAGTAGAGCACACATGGGGATGCCCGTGAACTTCTTAGCTGCAGAACAAAAAGGCTTCGTTACAGATAACAATCCATTTGAACTGGCTTAGTTCTAAAAGAAGCGCACCCGTTACACGTGAAGGGCAGGATTGGGCTCATCTCTCCATGCAGATAGCTGCTATGCTATTCGTCTGGTTGGGAGATATTGTTGACCCGCCAGATGGTTTGTAACGAGAAGCCGGCATTAGAAACGGTTTGGAAAAGGGCAGGCACCAATAGCATGGCAGGTGATTGGATGAACCATCTGTCAATCAAACTCTTTCTGAAGCCAGTCGGGAGAGGAGTGAAAACATACTAAGTAATACTCTCTGGTTCTGATGGAACTCATGTTAATGGAGCAGCTACGCTAACCTCGTCATCTCAGACATCCTTTGGGATGACGGTCATCAGTTTGGATTCCGTGGTTCCGAAGGTGACCAGATACATAAATACTGAAACATTTTATTCAGCCATATCTTGAAGAGAATTTCCTCCTAAAACCATGTACAAAAACCAATGACCCAACAAGCTCCTGGGCAGAGCCCGATGAGGACTGTGCTGCTTCTCTACGTTCTGATGGCATGTGGATGGGATCGGACGGCTGGGACTCACATTGCCCACTGCTGCCGTCTCCCAGCTGTGCGCAGGTGTGGTCGTTCTCCTGCAGCGCCTTCTTGAAGTAGAAAATGCCCAGGTTGTGTTTCCCCATCGCGAAGTGAATGCAGCCCAAGTTGTTCCAGAACATACACCGAACGCATTCGCCTGAATGGGACAAGTTGGAGAAACGAACACAGATTTGAGAAAAATCATGAAATGTGACGGCCACGGACGGTTGGCAACGTTTAGCCAATAAGAGTCAACCAAAACCAGATCATCAGAGAAAGCCATCAATCTGGAGAGGAACAGGGTCGTCACCTGTCTTGATGGGTCCGGGGTGCTCTGCGATGTTGGAGCTGTTCAGCAGCTTCACCGCTTTACGGTAGTTTCCTCTCAGGTACTCAAAATTGCTCTTGAGGAAGAGCGAGGGCGCGGACTAGTGGAGGAGACAGGAAACACGGGTCAGAGACACACTTCTACTAACCATCCTCAAAAACAGCCGGGCCTCCAGTCGGGGTATCGCTGAGAGATGTGGAGGTCAGAGGAGGTTCACCGTCTCTGAGGCAGAACGCTGCTGCTCCTCAACTCTCACTCTGCTACTCTTTAAATCTGTGCAGTCAATAGCAAAACCAAAGGTTTGTTCCATGTGAATGCAGCCGGCAGCCGGTGGCCACTAAGGGGGGAGGGAGTGTGTCTAATCATGTGGATCGATGTATGGAACAAAATGTTCAAAATGTAACAAATATCAACAACATTCTGCTGACTCAAAGCGGTCCGTTGGACGCTTCTGAGAGGCTTCTTCTGAGAGGCTGCTTCTGAGAGGCTTCTTCTGAGAGGCTGCTTCTGAGAGGCTGCTTCTGAGAGGCTGCTTCTGAGAGGCTGCTTCTGAGAGGCTGCTTCTGAGAGGCTTCTTCTGAGAGGCTTCTTCTGAGAGGCTTCTTCTGAGAGGAGGCTTCTGAGAGGCTTCTTCTGAGAGGCTTCTGAGAGGAGGCTTCTTCTGAGAGGCTGCTTCTGAGAGGCTGCTTCTGAGAGGCTTCTTCTGAGAGGCTGCTTCTGAGAGGCTTCTTCTGAGAGGCTTCTTCTGAGAGGCTTCTTCTGAGAGGCTTCTGAGAGGAGGCTTCTGAGAGGCTTCTTCTGAGAGGCTTCTGAGAGGAGGCTTCTTCTGAGAGGCTTCTGAGAGGAGGCTTCTTCTGAGAGGCTTCTTCTGAGAGGGGCTTCTGAGAGGCTTCTTCTGAGAGGCTTCTGAGAAGCTTCTTCTGAGAGGCTTCTTCAGGAGGCTTCCTCCTGAGAGGCCTGAGAGGAGGCTTTCTGAGAGGAGGCTTTTCTGAGAGGCTTCTTCTGAGAGGCTTCTGAGAGGCTTCTTCTGAGAGGCTTCTGAGAGGCTTCTTCTGAGAGGCTTCTGAGAGGCTTCTGAGAGGCTTCTTCTGAGAGGCTTCTGAGAGGCTGCTTCTGAGAGGCTTCTTCTGAGAGGCTGCTTCTGAGAGGCTGCTTCTGAGATGCTTCTTCTGAGAGGCTGCTTCTGAGAGGCTTCTGAGAGGCTTCTGAGAGGCTTCTTCTGAGAGGCTTCTTCTGAGAGGCTTCTTCTGAGAGGCTTCTGAGAGGCTTCTTCTGAGAGGCTTCTTCTGAGAGGCTTCTGAGAGGCTTCTTCTGAGAGGCTTCTGAGAGGCTTCTTCTGAGAGGCTTCTGAGAGGCTTCTTCTGAGAGGCTTCTGAGAGGCTTCTTCTGAGAGGCTTCTGAGAGGCTTCTTCTGAGAGGCTTCTGAGAGGCTTCTGAGAGGCTTCTTCTGAGAGGCTTCTGAGAGGCTGCTTCTGAGAGGCTTCTGAGAGGCTTCTTCTGAGAGGCTGCTTCTGAGAGGCTGCTTCTGAGAGGCTGCTTCTGAGAGGCTTCTGAGAGGCTTCTTCTGAGAGGCTGCTTCTGAGAGGCTGCTTCTGAGAGGCTGCTTCTGAGAGGCTGCTTCTGAGAGGCTTTTGAGAGGCTGCGGCGTGTCTGCTGGAATCTCTACATAACTGTGTGTGTGTGTGTCTTTGTGTGTGTGTGTGTGTGAGGAGGAGGAAACACCCACACAGAGAGCAGAGGACAGAAGCAGCACGCCCAGAAACGACCCCTAAACATAGCAGCATATCGTTTGGGAAAAACCGGATTTCTAGAAATTGCATCCACATTCTTTTGCGAATTCCACGACGTTTCGCATTTTACAGTTGAGTTGCCCTCCGCCCTCCACCCTCCACCCTCCACCCCCTCACTCCTCCACCCCCTCACCCCCGTTGGAACACAGACTCACGTTCCCCGCTGTGTTCATCACAGACTTGATCTCCCTCTTGCAGGCCTTGGAGGACTTCATCTGGATGTAGGCTCTCACTTTGTACTGTGGAGGAGAGCAGAGGTCAGACAGAGACTCGGAGGAGGTTTCCATCAGAGACTCGGAGGAGGTTTCTATCTGGGAGCTCTTGCCTGGTGCATCTTTGACTTGGCTGCCTCGATCATGGCCGTGAACTCCGCCCTCTGGTTCGCGCCGTCTTTGTGTGAACTGTTGCTCTGGAATCAAGCACAGCACTCAACCGGTCACATGGGCTGGACTGGATCTCAGACACAATGACATCACCCAACAGAACTCCTCCCAGGTGGAGCACAGCTCCGATAGTTACTGTTTACTGGATAACTGTTTTTAAGTGTGGTCTGACAACAGCTGTCTTGTAAAGGCAGGTTTTGTAAACATGCTAAAATAAGCGATGAGACTTTTTTTAATATCTCAACCAGAGTTGGTGAATGTTGGAAGTGAACACGAACAAAGAGCATCGTGATGAGTTTGAATGAATCTACAAGGTAAAATCACTTTGAGGAGAGCCTATTCATTGTAGGTATTGTAAGTTAATAAATCATAATAATTAATTTAATTTCGAATACATTCACTTTCACAGTGAGGAGATAAACCGCCGTGACTACTGGAGTCATTTGTCCCGGGATTCAAACAGATTGGAACCTTTCCCACTAAAAACTAAATCCAGATGTTGGTGGCTTTCTTTATTGAATCAAAATGAACAGTTATGAACAGTAATGCTCTTTTCATAGCGTACCTCTCCCTTGCCGTTCTTGCTGCTGCCTTGCACGGAGAGTTTGTCCAGCACGGCCAGCAGGTGGAGGGCCTTCTCGGGCTGGAAGGTGAGCAGGTACAGGTCCACCAGCAGGAAGCATACGGCCTGAGCAAACTTCTCTTCTGGGACAAAGAACACAATGACTCGGGGCCGAGTCACCCCCACAGGCTAGACCCTCACCCCCACAAGCTAGACCCTCACCCTCACCCCCTCACCCTCAGACTAGACCCTCACACCCACAGGCTAGACCCTCACCCCCACAGGCTAGACCCTCACCCCCCCAGGCTAGACCCTCACACCCACAGCCTAGACCCTCACACCCACAGGCTAGACCCTCACCCCCCCAGACTAGACCCTCACAGGCTAGACCCTCACAGGCTAGACCCTCACCCCCACAGGCTAGACCCTCACACCCACAGGCTAGACCCTCACACCCACAGGCTAGACCCTCACCCCCACAGGCTAGACCCTCACACCCACAGGCTAGACCCTCACACCCACAGGCTAGACCCTCACCCCCACAGGCTAGACCCTCACACCCACAGGCTAGACCCTCACCCCCACAGGCTAGACCCTCACCCCCATAGGCTAGACCCTCACACCCACAGGCTAGACCCTCACACCCATAGGCTGGACCCCTCCCCCCCCGTGGGGTTGGTAAATCAGGATTGCATTTCCCATAACCCCATTACTTTACACGTTTAGGCAACAATTCCATGGAGTCCTATGTTTATCAGGTTATGAGAACTTCTGCTTGCACATCCATGTTATGATTTCCATTATTCAGCTTCCAAACGTATCGACGAGTCACGTGAGCGGGCAAGTCCACTTTGAGTCAAAGTGTACGACCTCACATTACTTTTGTCCATGTCATATATGACGTGAAAACAGTTTAACTTTGTTTTAAAAGCTAAATATAATTTTTTTATATTTCCTGAAATATTGATTGTTTATGCCCGTTAGGGCCCAAAAAAATTCTACTTGGCATCCCAAGACAATTAAAGAATTCACTTCTAACGTTTTCAAAGAGCTGTGACTGCCTACATAAATATCTCAGTAAATGGTTTAAAATGCAAATGACAGCAGCGTGAAGCTCCACAACGTACCAAACGGCTCCAGGAACTGGTAGAGCCTCTCCCCGATGGCGATGGCCTCGGAGTACTGCCTCATGTGGTAGTGGATCACGGCCTGGTTATAGTACAGCAGGCTGTTCTCAACGTCGTCCAAGCCGTCGATGTCCTCTGCCGACGTGTGGACCTGGGGACAAGAAGAAGGACGTCTGATGTCTGGAGCGCCAGTCAGCGTGGACGCCTCACGAGAGGAGTGTGAGCAGTTACCTGGTTCTTCATCGCCATCAGGGTCTGCTTCAGAGTCCCCGTGGTGGTCTGGCTGCTCTTGTAGAACTCCACGACGGCTTTGTTCATGGCGATCTTGTAGTCCTCTTTGTTGAGCTCCTGCAGGGCGTCCAGCTGCTTCAGAGACTCCTCGTGCTTCCCGGTCTGTGAGGGACACAGAGGACATGGATCAGATGAGTGCTCCTGGTGGTGTCAGTGAAGGCAGCACGGCCCTTTACGGGAGGAAACTACTGCCTTGTTCATCCTCAAATAAATGAGTTGATCCGAGTCCTCGGACACAATAAAAGTGTGATGAGCGTCTTTATCTTCTTGAGCTCTTTCAAAGGAGAAGTTTGGTGTTGTTCTATGTTTTTATCACCGTGACAACAATGTGTCAATGTGTCAACAATGTGTCTCTACTCTGATTTCTCTTCCCGTCTGTGGCTCTCACCTCCAAGCTTCCTACACTCTGTCCACATACAGTTTCACTTCTAAAGAGGTTCAGTGGCTCCAGCAGACGGGAGGACACAGGCCGTCTGCTGCGACTGCTTTGGTGGAGAAATACGCCTTTGCTGATCTAGAGGTTTTGGGCAGCAGGGATTCAATTTTGTTCTGTCATCAATTTCCTCACAGAATTAACATGATTTAGTGACAGCTGATTACGGACACATTCCTTTTTAGGCGGCCGAGTGTTCAGTGCAGGAAAACTCTTGAGTTGGTGTGTGAGGACACGTGAACTCAGCCTTCAGAGGTAGAGTCAGAGAGAGGAGGGACCAAATCCTCTTCCACACCACACAGGACAGGAAACAAGACAGGACACAAGACACAGGAAACAAGACAGGACACAAGACACAGGACACAATACAGGACAAGACACAAGACACAAGACAGGACACAATACAGGACACAGGACACAAGACACAAGACAGGACACAAGACACAGGACACAAGACACAGGACACAGGACACAGGACACAAGACAGGACACAAGACACAGGACACAATACAGGACACAGGACACAGGACACAAGACACAAGACAGGACACAAGACACAGGACACAAGACACAGGACACAAGACACAAGACACAAGACACAGGACGCACAACACAAGACAGGACACAGGACACAAGACAGGACAGGACAGGACAGGACACAGGACAGGACACAGGACACAAGACAGGACACAAGACACAGGACAGGACACAGGACAGGACACAGGACACAAGACAGGACACAAGACACAGGACAGGACACAGGACAGGACACAGGACACAGGACAGGACACAGGACACAAGGCAGGACACAGGACAGGACAGGACACAGGACACAAGACAGGACACAGGACACAAGACAGGACACAAGACACAGGACACAAGACACAAGACACAGGACGCACGACACAAGACACAGGACACAAGACAGGACACAAGACAGGACACAGGACACAAGACACAGGACGCACAACACAGGACACAAGACAGGACACAGGACAGGAGACAAGACACAGGACAGGACACAGGACAGGACACAGGACAGGACACAAGACACAGGACAGGACACAGGACAGGACACAAGACAGGACACAAGACAGGACACAAGTCAGGACAGGACACAAAGCAGGACACAGGACAGGACACAGGACACAGGACACAAGACAAGACGCACGACACAAGACACAAGACACAAGACACAGGACACAGGACACAAGGCAGGACACAGGACAGGACAGGACACAGGACAGGACACAGGTCACAGGACACAAGACAAGACGCAAGACACAAGACACAAGGCAGGACAGGACACAGGACAGGACACAGGACACAAAGCAGGACACAGGACAGGACAGGACACAGGTCACAAGACAAGACGCAAGACACAAGACACAGGACAGGACACAGGACACAGGACACAAGGCAGGACACAGGACAAGACACAGAACAGGACACAGGACAGGACAGGACACAGGACAGGACACAAGACACAGGACAGGACACAGGACACAAGGCAGGACACAGGACAGGACAGGACACAGGACAGGACTCAGGACAGGACACAGGACAGAACACAGGACAGGACAGGACACAGGACAGGACAGGACACAGGACACAGGGCAGGACACAGGACACAAGGCAGGACACAGGACACAAGGCAGGACACAGGACACAAGGCAGGACACAGGACAGGACAGGACACAGGACAGGACACAGGACACAAAGCAGGACACAGGACAGGACAGGACACAGGTCACAAGACAAGACGCAAGACACAAGACACAGGACAGGACACAGGACACAGGACACAAGGCAGGACACAGGACAAGACACAGAACAGGACACAGGACAGGACAGGACACAGGACAGGACACAAGACACAGGACAGGACACAGGACACAAGGCAGGACACAGGACAGGACAGGACTCAGGACAGGACACAGGACAGAACACAGGACAGGACAGGACACAGGACAGGACAGGACACAGGACACAGGACACAGGGCAGGACACAGGACACAAGGCAGGACACAGGACACAAGGCAGGACACAGGACAGGACAGGACACAGGACAGGACTCAGGACAGGACACAGGACAGAACACAGGACAGGACACAAAGCAGGACACAAAGCAGGACACAGGACAGGACACAGGACAGGACAGGACACAGGACAGGACACAGGACAGGACACAGGACAGGACACAGGACACAAGGCAGGACATAGGACAGGACACAGGACACAGGACAGGACACAGGACAGAACACAAGACACAGGACACAGTCATCTGATCAACCTCAGCCCAAACCCCTCGTTAGGATCAGCTCAATGTTCCTCATCATGACTCAGAGGAGCATTGAGCTTGTTTCCCAGGGGGACATCATCATCATGTTTAAATGGAGACCCCTGCTTATCGCTCAACTGTCTTCCTGCCACGCTGCATCTCCAGCATCTGAGGTCAGAATAAAGAGTTGACTCGTTTGGACTTTCTTTCTGACAATGTTGGAACAGAAGGAGGCGGTTTACCGAAAACGCTTCATAAGCGCTGGCGGCGATTTCCTTCTCTTGATCCGTCGCTCCGGGGGAGGAGGAGTTGTCGTGCTTGGCCTCGTTTTGCTCTGATCAACATGGAAACAAGAGAAACAAAGCGTCAAACATACTACACATCAACATGTGACTGAGTGGAGCAGCGCCACCAGCCTGTAGCGAGCAGAGCTGCGGTCAAGTGACTGAGCTTTCTAAAACGGGTCACTTTGCCCCCACAACCGCCCGATGTTTCGGTGGCATGGATTCAACCAGGAGCTGCAGACGTTCCTCAGAATCTAATGCAGGTCGGCGTGACAGCGTCACACATTCCTGCTGAGCGCCTCTCGCGCCAGCATACCCAAAGGTGCTCTGGTGGACTGAGGTCTGGTGGTAGGGCACTCTCGCCTGATTCCACCCGGCCGTCTGCACCTCGCAGCAGAGATCAAGACGTGTGAGACCATCTGGTCCAGTTCAGGTGAGCCTGTTAGTACCGAAGCCCTTTACAGATCTGCTGCTCACCGGTTCTGTTCCTCACTGTTCCACACAACCACACAAGCACGAGACCACACAGATCTGCTACTCGCGACCACACAACCGACCACCAGACCACATAACCACACACGCGACCACGAGACCACACAGGCGACCACACAGGCGTCCGCGAGACCACACAGGCGACCACACAGGCGTCCGCGAGACCACACAGGCGACCACACAGGCGTCCACACAGGCGTCCGCGAGACCACACAGGCGACCACACAGGCGTCCACACAGGCGTCCGCGAGACCACACAGGCGACCACTCAGGCGTCCGCGAGACCACACAGGCGTCCACGAGACCACACAGGCGTCCACGAGACCACACAGGCAACCACACAAGCGTCCACGAGACCACACAGATCTGCTGCTCACCGGTTCTGTTCCTCGCGACCACACAACCGACCACCCGACCACATAACCACAAAAGCAACCACACAAGCGTCCATGCGACCACACAGGCGTCCACACAGGCATCCACGAGACCACACAGGCAACCACAGAGGCAACCAGAAGACCACACAGGTGACCTCGCGACCACACAGGCGACCACGAGACCACACAGGCGACCACGAGACCACACAGGCGACCACGAGACCACACAGGCGTCCACGCGTCCACACAACCACGAGACCACACAGATCTACTGCTCACCGGTTCTGTTCCTCACAACCACACACGCGACCACATAACCACAAAAGCAGCCACACAAGCGACCACGAGACCACACAACCACATAACACCACAGGCGTCCACACAGGCATCCACGAGACCACACAGGCAACCACACAGGCAACCAGAAGACCACACTGGTGACCTCGCGACCACACAGGCGTCCACGCGTCCACACACGCGTCCACACACGCGTCCACACACGCGTCCACACATGCGTCCACACACAGATCTGATGCTCACCGGTTCTGTTCCTCACAACCACACACGCGACCACACAACACACGCAACCACACAACCCCACAAGCGACCACGAGTCCACACAAGCGACCACGAGTCCACACACCCGTCCATGCGACCACACGCGACCACACAGGCGTCCACGAGACCACACAGGCAACCACACAGGCGACCACGAGACCACACGACCACACAGGCGACCACACAGGCGTCCACGAGACCACACAGGCGACCACGAGACCACACAGGCAACCACGAGACCACACAGGAAACCACGAGACCACGAGACCACGAGACCACACAGGCGTCCACGAGACCACACAGGCGACCACACAGGCGACCACACAGGCAACCACGAGACCACACAGGCAACCACGAGACCACACAGGCGACCACGAGACCACACAGGCGACCACACAGGCGACCACACAGGCGACCACACAGGCGACCACACAGGCGACCACGAGACCACACAGGCAACCACACAGGCGACCACGAGACCACACGACCACACAGGCGACCACACAGGCGTCCACGAGACCACACAGGCGACCACGAGACCACGAGACCACACAGGCGACCACACAGACGTCCACGAGACCACACAGGCGACCACACAGGCGACCACGAGACCACACAGGCGACCACGAGACCACACAGGCGACCACACAGGCGACCACACAGGCGACCACGAGACCACACAGGCGACCACACAGGCGTCCACGAGACCACACAGGCGACCACACAGGCAACCACGAGACCACACAGGCAACCACGAGACCACACAGGCGACCACACAGGCGTCCACGAGACCACACAGGCGACCACACAGGCGACCACACAGGCGACCACACAGGCGACCACACAGGCGACCACACAGGCGACCACGAGACCACACAGATCTGCTGCTCACCGGTTCTGTTCCTCACAACCACACACGCGACCACACAACCGACCACCCGACCACACAACACAAGCGACCACATAACCACAAACGCTACCACACAAGCGACCACGAGACCACACAACCACATAACCCCACAAGCGTCCATTCGACCACACAGGCAACCAGAAGACCGTCCACGCGTCCACACAGGCGTCCAAGCGTCCACACAGGCAACCACACAGGCGACCACACAGGCGACCACACAGGTAACCACGAGACCACACAGGCAACAATGAGACCACACAGGCAACCACACAGGCGACCACACAGGCGTCCACGCGTCCACACGACCACACAACCACACAGATCTGCTGCTCACCGGTTCTGTTCCTCTCAACCACACACGCGACCACACAACACACGCAACCACATAACCCCACAACCACACAAGCGACCACACGAGACCACACAGGCAACCACACAGGCAACCACGAGACCACACGACCACACAGGCGACCACGAGACCACGCAGGCGACCACGAGACCACGCAGGCGACCACGAGACCACGCAGGCGACCACGAGACCACGCAGGCGACCACGAGACCACGCAGGCGTCCACGAGACCACGCAGGCGACCACGAGACCACACAGGCGACCACGAGAACACACAGGCGACCACGAGACCACACAGGCAACCACACAACCACGAGACCACACAGGCGTCCACACGAACACATAACCACGAGACCACACAGATCTGCTGCTCACCGGCTCTGTTCCTCACAACCACACACGCGACCACACAACCGACCACACAACACAAGCGACCACATAACCACAAAAGCAACCACGAGACCACACAACCGTCCATGCGACCACGAGTCCACACACGCGTCGACATGACCACGAGACCACACAAGCGTCCATGCGACCACACAGGCAACCATGAGACCACACAAGCGTCCATGCAACCACACAACCACGAGACCACACAAGCGTCCGTGCGACCACACAACCACACAGGTAACCACGAGACCACACAGGCGTCCACACAGATCTGCTGCTCACCGGTTCTGTTCCTCACAACCACAAAAGCAACCACACAACACACGCACCCACATAACCCCACAACCACACGCGACCACGAGACCACACAGGCGTCCACGAGACCACACAGGCGTCCACGAGACCACACAGGCAACCACGAGACCACACAACCACACAGGCAACCACGCGACCACACAAGCGTCCACACAACCACACAGGTAACCACGAGACCACACAGGCAACCACACAGGCAACCACGCAACCACACAGGCGACCACACAGGCAACCACAAAGGCAACCACACAGGCAACCAAACAGGCAACCACACAGGCAACCACGAGACCACACAGGCAACCACGAGACCACACAAGCGTCCACACAACCACGAGACCACACAAGCGTCCACACAACCACGAGACCACACAGGCAACCACGAGACCACACAAGCGTCCACGTGTCCACACGACCACGAGACCACACAAGCGTCCACACAACCACACAGGCGACCACACAACCACACAGGCAACCACACAACCACACAGGCACCCACGAGACCACACAACCACACAGGCGACCACACAACCACACAGGCAACCACGAGACCACACAGGCAACCACGAGACCACACAACCACACAAGCGTCCATGCGACCACACAACCACAGGCAACCACGAGACCACACAACCACGAGACCACGAGACCACGCAGGCAACCACGAGACCACGCAGGCAACCACGAGACCACGCAGGCGTCCACGAGACCACACAAGCGTCCATGCGACCACACAACCACGAGACCACACAGGCAACCACGAGACCACACAGGCGACCACACAGGCAACCGCGAGACCACACAGGTGTCCACACAACCACGAGACCACACAGGCGACCACGAGACCACACAGGCGACCACGAGACCACACAGGCGACCACGAGACCACACAGGCAACCACGAGACCACACAGGCGACCACGAGACCACACAGGCAACCACGAGACCACACAGGCAACCACGCAACCACACAGGCAACCACGCAACCACACAGGCGACCACACAGGCAACCACGAGACCACGCAGGCGACCACGAGACCACGCAGGCGACCACGAGACCACGCAGGCAACCACGAGACCACGCAGGCTACCACGAGACCACGCAGGCAACCACAAGACCACACAGGCGTCCACGAGACCACACAGGCAACCGCGAGACCACACAGGTGTCCACACAACCACGAGACCACACAGGCGACCACGAGACCGCACAGGCGTCCACGAGACCACACAGGCGTCCACGAGACCACACAGGCAACCACGAGACCACACAGGCAACCACGAGACACAGGTAACGACACACAGGTAACCACACGACCACACAGGCAACCACGCAATCACACAGGCAACCATGCAACCACACAGGCGACCACACAGGCAACCACGAGACCACACAGGCAACCACACAGGCGTCCACGAGACACAGGTAACGGCACACAGGTAACCACACGACCACATAGGCAACCACGCAACCACACAGGCAACCACGCAACCACACAGACGACCACACAGGCAACCACGAGACCACACAGGCAACCACGATACCACACAAGCGTCCACGTGTCCACACGACCACGAGACCACACAGGCGTCCACGTGTCCACACGACCACGAGACCACACAGGCGACCACACAACCACACACGCGACCACACAACAACACAGGCGACCACACAGGCGTCCACGAGACCACACAGTCAACCACGAGAACACACAACAACACAAGCGTCCATGCGACCACACAACCACAGGCAACCACGAGACCACACAACCACGAGACCACGCAGGCGACGACGAGACCACGCAGGCGACCACGCAGAAGACCACGAGACCACGCAGGCAATCACGAGACCACACAGGCAACCACGAGACCACACAGGCAACCAACCACGAGACCACACAGGCTACCATGAGACCACACAGGCAACCAACCACGAGACCACACAGGCAACCAACCACGAGACCACACAGTCAACCAACCACGAGACCACACAGGAAACCACGAGACCACACAGGCAACCGCGAGACCACACAGGCGTCCACACAACCACGAGACCACACAACCACGAGACCGCACAGGCGACCACGCAGGCGTTCACGAGACCACACGGGCAACCACGAGACCACACAGGCAACCACGAGACCACACAGGTGTCCACACAACCACGAGACCACACAGGCGACCACGAGACCACACAGGCAACCACGAGACCACACAGGCAACCACGAGACCACACAGGCGTCCACGAGACCACACAGGCGACCACACAGGCGTCCACGAGACACAGGTAACCATACAGGCAACCACGCAACCACACGGGCAACCACGCAACCACACAGGCGACCACACAGGCAACCACGAGACCACGCAGGCGACCACGAGACCACGCAGGCGACCACAAGACCACGCAGGCGACCACGAGACCACGCAGGCGACCACGAGACCACACAGGCAACCAACCACGAGACCACACAGGCAACCACGAGACCACACAAGCGTCCATGCGACCACACAACCACGGGCAACCACGAGACCACACAGGCGACCACGAGACCACGCAGGCGACCACGAGACCAAGCAGGCGACCACGAGACCACGCAGGCAACCACGAGACCACGCAGGCTACCACGAGACCACGCAGGCAACCACAAGACCACACAGGCGTCCACGAGACCACACAGGCGTCCACGAGACCACACAAGCGTCCATGCGACCACACAACCACGAGACCACACAGGCAACCGCGAGACCACACAGGCAACCGCGAGACCACACAGGCAACCGCGAGACCACACAGGCAACCGCGAGACCACACAGGCAACCGCGAGACCACACAGGTGTCCACACAACCACGAGACCACACAGGCGACCACGAGACCGCACAGGCGTCCACGAGACCACACAGGCGACCGCGAGACCACACAGGCAACCGCAGACCACACAGGCAACCGCAAGACCACACAGGCAACCGCGAGACCACACAGGCAACCGCGAGACCACACAGGCAACCGCGAGACCACACAGGTGTCCACACAACCACGAGACCACACAGGCGTCCACGAGACCACACAGGCGTCCACGAGACCACACAGGCGTCCACGAGACCACACAGGCGTCCACGAGACCACACAGGCAACCACGAGACACAGGTAACGACACACAGGTAACCACGCAACCACACAGGCGACCACACAGGCAACCACGCAACCACACAGGCAACCACGCAACCACACAGACGACCACACAGGCAACCACGAGACCACACAGGCAACCACACAGGCGTCCACGAGACACAGGTAACGACACACAGGCAACCACGAGACCACACAGGCAACCACATACCACACAAGCGTCCACACAAGCGTCCACACAGGCAACCGCGAGACCACACAGGTGTCCACACAACCACGAGACCACACAGGCGACCACGAGACCACACAGGCAACCACGAGACCACACAGGCGTCCACAAGACCACACAGGCGTCCACAAGACCACACAGGCAACCACGAGACCACACAGGGAACCACGAGACACAGGTAACGACACACAGGTAACCACACGACCACACAGGCAACCACGCAACCACACAGGCAACCACGCAACCACACAGGCGACCACACAGGCAACCACGAGACCACACAGGCAACCACGATACCACACAAGCGTCCACACAACCACGAGACCACACAGGCAACCGCGAGACCACACAGGTGTCCACACGACCACGAGACCACACAGGCGTCCACGAGACCACACAGGCGTCCACGAGACCACACAGGCGTCCACGAGACCACACAGGCGTCCACGAGACCACACAGGCGTCCACGAGACACAGGTAACGACACACAGGTAACCACGCAACCACACAGGCAACCACGCAACCACACAGGCGACCACACAGGCATCCACGCAACCACACAGGCAACCACGCAACCACACAGACGACCACACAGGCAACCACGAGACCACACAGGCAACCACACAGGCGTCCACGAGACACAGGTAACGACACACAGGTAACCACACGACCACACAGGCAACCACGCAACCACACAGGCAACCACGCAACCACACAGGCGACCACACAGGCAACCACGAGACCACACAAGCGTCCACACAAGCGTCCACACAACCACGAGACCACACAGGCAACCGCGAGACCACACAGATGTCCACACAACCACGAGACCACACAGGCGACCACAAGACCACACAGGTGTCCACGAGACCACACAGGCGTCCACAAGACCACACAGGCGTCCACGAGACCACACAGGCAACCACGAGACCACACAGGCAACCACGAGACACAGGTAACGACACACAGGTAACCACACGACCACACAGGCAACCACGCAACCACACAGGCAACCACGCAACCACACAGGCGACCACACAGGCAACCACGAGACCACACAGGCAACCACGATACCACACAAGCGTCCACACAAGCGTCCACACAACCACGAGACCACACAGGCAACCGCGAGACCACACAGGTGTCCACACAACCACGAGACCACACAGGCAACCAACCACGAGACCACACAGGCAACCACGAGACCACACAACCACAAGTCCATGCGACCACACAACCACAGGCAACCACGAGACCACACAACCACGAGACTGCACAGGCGACCACGAGACCACGCAGGCGTCCACGAGACCACACAGGCGACCGCGAGACCACACAGGCAACCGCGAGACCACACAGGCAACCGCGAGACCACACAGGCAACCGCGAGACCACACAGGTGTCCACACAACCACGAGACCACACAGGCGTCCACGAGACCACACAGGCGTCCACGAGACCACACAGGCGTCCACGAGACCACACAGGCGTCCACGAGACCACACAGGCAACCACGAGACACAGGTAACGACACACAGGTAACCACGCACCACACAGGCAACCACGCAACCACACAGGCGACCACACAGGCAACCACGCAACCACACAGGCAACCACGCAACCACACAGACGACCACACAGGCAACCACGAGACCACACAGGCGTCCACGAGACACAGGTAACACACACAGGCAACCACGAGACCACACAGGCAACCACGATACCACACAAGCGTCCACACAAGCGTCCACACAGGCAACCGCGAGACCACACAGGTGTCCACACAACCACGAGACCACACAGGCGACCACGAGACCACACAGGCAACCACGAGACCACACAGGCGTCCACAAGACCACACAGGCGTCCACGAGACCACACAGGCAACCACGAGACCACACAGGCAACCACGAGACACAGGTAACGACACACAGGTAACCACACGACCACACAGGCAACCACGCAACCACACAGGCAACCACGCAACCACAGCGACCACACAGGCAACCACGAGACCACACAGGCAACCACGATACCACACAAGCGTCCACACAACCACGAGACCACACAGGCAACCGCGAGACCACACAGGTGTCCACACAACCACGAGACCACACAGGCGACCACGAGACCACACAGGCGTCCACGAGACCACACAGGCGTCCACGAGACCACACAGGCGTCCACGAGACCACACAGGTGTCCACGAGACAGAGGTAACGACACACAGGAACCACACAGGCAACCACGCAACCACACAGGCGACCACACAGGCAACCACGAGACCACACAGGCAACAACGATACCACACAAGCGTCCACACAACCACGAGACCACACAGGCAACCGCGAGACCACACAGGTGTCCACCAACCACGAGACCACACAGGCGACCACGAGACCACACAGGCGACCACAGACACACAGGCGACCACGAGACCACACAGGCAACCACACAGGCGTCCACGAGACACAGGTAACGACACACAGGTAACCACACGACCACACAGGCAACCACGCAACCACACAGGCGACCACACAGGCAACCGCGAGACCACACAGGTGCAACCACGAGACCACACAGGCGACCACGAGACCACACAGGCATCCACGAGACCACAGGCGTCCACGAGACCACACAGGCAACCACGAGACCACACAGGCAACCACGCAACCACACAGGCGACCACACAGGCAACCACGAGACCACACAGGCAACCAACCACGAGACCACACAGGCAACCAACCACGAGACCACACAGGCAACCAACCACAGACCACACGAGACCACACAGGCAACCACGAGACCACACAGGCAACCGCGAGACCACACAGGCGTCCACACAACCACGAGACCACACAGGCAACCACGAGACCACACAAGCGTCCATGCGACCACACAAGGCAACCACGAGACCACACACAGGCGACCACGAGACCACACAGGCGTCCACGAGACCACACAGCACCACGAGACCACACAGGCAACCGCGAGACCACACAGGCAACCGCGAGACCACACAGGCAACCACGAGACCACACAGGCGTCCACACAACCACGAGACCACACAGGCAACCACGAGACCACACAGGCGACCACGAGACCACACAGGCGTCCACGAGACCACACAGGCGACCACGAGACCACACAGGCAACCACGAGACCACACAGGCGACCACGAGACACAGGTAACGACACACAGGTAACCACACGACCACACAGGCAACCACGCAACCACACAGGCGACCACACAGGCAACCACGAGACCACACAGGCAACCACGAACCACACAGACGACCACACAGGCAACCACGAGACCACACAGGCAACCACACAGGCCCACGAGACCACACAGGCAACCACGAGACCACACAGGCAACCACGAGACCACACAGGCGACCACACAAGCGACCACACAGGCAACCACGAGACCACACAGGCAACCAACCACGAGACCACACAGGCAACCACGAGACCACACAGGCAACCACGAGACCACACAGGCGTCCACAGACCACACAGGCGCACGAGACCACACAGGCAACCACGAGACCACACAGGCAACCACGAGACCACACAGGACGACACACAGGAACCACGACCACACAGGCAACCACGACCACACAGGCAACCACGACCACACAGGCGACCACACAAGCGACCACGAGACCACACAGACCACGAGACCACACAGGCAACCGCGAGACCACACAGGCAACCGCGAGACCACACAGGTGTCCACACAACCACGAGACCACACAGGCGACCACGAGACCACACAGGCGTCCACGAGACCACACAGGCGTCCACGAGACCACACAGGCGTCCACGAGACCACACAGGCGTCCACGAGACCACACAGGCAACCACGAGACACAGGTAACGACACACAGGTAACCACGCAACCACACAGGCAACCACGCAACCACACAGGCGACCACACAGGCATCCACGCAACCACACAGGCAACCACGCAACCACACAGACGACCACACAGGCAACCACGAGACCACACAGGCAACCACACAGGCGTCCACGAGACACAGGTAACGACACACAGGTAACCACACGACCACACAGGCAACCACGCAACCACACAGGCAACCACGCAACCACACAGGCGACCACACAGGCAACCACGAGACCACACAAGCGTCCACACAAGCGTCCACACAACCACGAGACCACACAGGCAACCGCGAGACCACACAGGTGTCCACACAACCACGAGACCACACAGGCGACCACAAGACCACACAGGTGTCCACGAGACCACACGACCACACAGGCGTCCACGAGACCACACAGGCAACCACGAGACCACACAGGCAACCACGAGACACAGGTAACGACACACAGGTAACCACACGACCACACAGGCAACCACGCAACCACACAGGCAACCACGCAACCACACAGGCGACCACACAGGCAACCACGAGACCACACAAGCGTCCACACAAGCGTCCACACAACCACGAGACCACACAGGCAACCGCGAGACCACACAGGTGTCCACACAACCACGAGACCACACAGGCAACCAACCACGAGACCACACAGGCAACCAACCACGAGACCACACAGGCAACCACGAGACCACACAGGCAACCGCGAGACCACACAGGCGTCCACACAACCACGAGACCACACAGGCAACCACGAGACCACACAACCACACGCAGGACCACACACAGGCAACCACGAGACCACACAACCACGAGACTGCACAGGCGACCACGAGACCACGCAGGCGTCCACGAGACCACACAGGCGACCGCGAGACCACACAGGCAACCGCGAGACCACACAGACGCAACCAGGTGTCCACACAACCACGAGACCACACAGGCGTCCACGAGACCACACAGGCGTCCACGAGACCACACAGGCGTCCACGAGACCACACAGGCAACCACGAGACACAGGTAACGACACACAGGTAACCACGCAACCACACAGGCAACCACGCAACCACACAGGCGACCACACAGGCAACCACGCAACCACACAGGCAACCACGCAACCACACAGACGACCACACAGGCAACCACGAGACCACACAGGCAACCACACAGGCGTCCACGAGACACAGGTAACGACACACAGGCAACCACGAGACCACACAGGCAACCACGATACCACACAAGCGTCCACACAAGCGTCCACACAGGCAACCGCGAGACCACACAGGTGTCCACACAACCACGAGACCACACAGGCGACCACGAGACCACACAGGCAACCACGAGACCACACAGGCGTCCACAAGACCACACAGGCGTCCACAAGCCACACAGGCAACCACGAGACCACACAGGGAACCACGAGACACAGGTAACGACACACAGGTAACCACACGACCACACAGGCAACCACGCAACCACACAGGCAACCACGCAACCACACAGGCGACCACACAGGCAACCACGAGACCACACAGGCAACCACGATACCACACAAGCGTCCACACAACCACGAGACCACACAGGCAACCGCGAGACCACACAGGTGTCCACACAACCACGAGACCACACAGGCGACCACGAGACCACACAGGCGTCCACGAGACCACACAGGCGTCCACGAGACCACACAGGCGTCCACGAGACCACACAGGTGTCCACGAGACAGAGGTAACCACACAACCACACAGGCAACCACGCAACCACACAGGCGACCACACAGGCAACCACGAGACCACACAGGCAACAACGATACCACACAAGCGTCCACACAACCACGAGACCACACAGGCAACCGCGAGACCACACAGGTGTCCACACAACCACGAGACCACACAGGCGACCACGAGACCACACAGGCGACCACGAGACCACACAGGCGTCCACGAGACCACACAGGCAACCACACAGGCGTCCACGAGACACAGGTAACGACACACAGGTAACCACACGACCACACAGGCAACCACGCAACCACACAGGCGACCACACAGGCAACCGCGAGACCACACAGGTGTCCACACAACCACGAGACCACACAGGCGACCACGAGACCACACAGGCATCCACGAGACCACATTGGCGTCCACGAGACCACACAGGCAACCACGAGACCACACAGGCAACCACGCAACCACACAGGCGACCACACAGGCAAGCACGAGACCACACAGGCAACCACACAGGCGTCCACGAGACACAGGTAACGACACACAGGTAACCACACGACCACACAGGCAACCACGCAACCACACAGGCAACCAACCACGAGACCACACAGGCAACCAACCACGAGACCACACAGGCAACCAACCACGAGACCACACAGGCAACCAACCACGAGACCACACAGGCAACCACGAGACCACACAGGCAACCGCGAGACCACACAGGCGTCCACACAACCACGAGACCACACAGGCAACCACGAGACCACACAAGCGTCCATGCGACCACACAACCACAGGCAACCACGAGACCGTACAGGCGACCACGAGACCACGCAGGCGTCCACGAGACCACGAGACCACACAGGCGACCACACAGGCAACCACGAGACCACACAGGCAACCACGAGACCACACAGGCGTCCACACAACCACGAGACCACACAGGCAACCAACCACGAGACCACACAGGCGACCACGAGACCACACAGGCGACCACACAGGCAACCACGAGACCACACAGGCAACCACGAGACCACACAGGCGTCCACACAACCACGAGACCACACAGGCAACCACGAGACCACACAGGCAACCACGAGACCACACAGGCGTCCACACAACCACGAGACCACACAGGCGACCACACAGGCAACCGCGAGACCACACAGGTGTCCACACAACCACGAGACCACACAGGCGTCCACGAGACCACACAGACGTCCACGAGACCACACAGGCAACCACGAGACCACACAGGCAACCACGAGACCACACAGGCGACCACGAGACCACACAGGCGACCACACAGGCAACCACGAGACCACACAGGCGACCACGAGACCACACAGGCGTCCACGAGACCACACAGGCGACCACACAGGCGTCCACGAGACACAGGTAACGACACACAGGTAACCACACGACCACACAGGCAACCACGCAACCACACAGGCAACCACGAGACCACGCAGGCGACCACGAGACCACGCAGGCGTCCACGAGACCACGCAGGCAACCACGAGACCACACAACCACGAGACCACACAGGCAACCACGAGACCACACAGGCAACCAACCACGAGACCACACAGGCAACCAACCACGAGACCACACAACCACAGGCAACCACGAGACCACACAGGCGACCACGAGACCACACAGGCGTCCACGAGACGACCACACAGGCAACCACGAGACCACGCAGGCGACCACGAGACCACGCAGGCGTCCACGAGACCACGCAGGCAACCACGAGACCACACAACCACGAGACCACGCAGGCAACCACGAGACCACACAACCACGAGACCACACAGGCAACCACGAGACCACACAGGCAACCACGAGACCACACAGGCAACCACCAAGACCACACAACGGCAACCACGAGACCACACAGGCGACCACGAGACCACCAGGCAACCACGAGACCACACAGGCAACCGCGAGACCACACAGGCAACCGCGAGACCACACAGGCAACCACGCAACCACACAGGCGACCACACAGGCAACCACGAGACCACACAGGCAACCACGAGACCACACAGGCAACCACGCAACCACACAGGCGACCACACAGGCAACCACGAGACCACACAGGCAACCACACAGGCGTCCACGAGACACAGGTAACGACACACAGGTAACCACACGACCACACAGGCAATAACGCAACCACACAGGCAACCAACCACGAGACCACACAGGCAACCAACCACGAGACCACACAGGCAACCAACCACGAGACCACACAGGCAACCAACCACGAGACCACACAGGCAACCAACCACGAGACCACACAGGCAACCACGAGACCACACAGGCAACCAACCACGAGACCACACAGGCAACCAACCACGAGACCACACAGGCAACCAACCACGAGACCACACAGGCAACCACAAGACCACACAGGCAACCACGAGACCACACAGGCGTCCACACAACCACGAGACCACACAGGCAACCACGAGACCACACAACCACACAAGCGTCCATGCGACCACAGGCAACCACGAGACCACACAACCACGAGACCACGCAGGCGTCCACGAGACCACGCAGGCGTCCACGAGACCACGCAGGCGACCACGAGACCACACAGGCGACCACGAGACCACACAGGCAACCACACAGGCAACCACGAGACCACACAGGCGACCACGAGACCACACAGGCGACCACGAGACCACACAGGCGACCACGAGACCACACAGGCGACCACACAGGCAACCACGAGACCACATAGGCGACCACACAGGCAACCACGAGACCACACAGGCAACCACGAGACCACACAGGCGTCCACACAACCACGAGACCACACAGGCAACCACGAGACCACACAGGCAACCACGAGACCACACAGGCGTCCACACAACCACGAGACCACACAGGCAACCACGAGACCAGGCGACCACACAGGCAACCACGAGACTACACAGGCAACCACGAGACCACACAGGCAACCACGAGACCACACAGGCAACCAACCACAAGACCACGCGACCACACGACCACACGACCACAACACAAGAAAACCACGAGACCACACAACTACTAGACTAGGTAGGGCGACTGTGGCTTAGTGGTGAGCAGGGTCGTCCTTCAATCGGAGGATCGGCGGTTGGATCCCCGGCTCCGCTAGCCTATGTCGATGTGTCCTTGGGCAAGACACTTAACCCTAAATTGCTCCCGTAGCTGTGCCTACGGTGTGTGAATGGGTGAATGATGTCATGTAGTGTCAACGAGACCCTGAACGCGTCCCTGAACGCAGTGGTCGGAAGACTGGAAAAGCGCTGTACAAGTACAGGTCCATTTACCATTTAGACCGCAAAACCACACACGCACACTCGCTTTCACACAACCACAGGATCACACGACCACAGGACTACGCGTCCGCACAACCAAGTGTCCCTGCACACAACCACGCACGCGTTCACACAACCACACATGCGTCTCAGGGCATGACGTGTCCCTGAACGCGTCTCAGGGCATGACGTGTCCCTGAACGCGTCTCAGGACATGACGTGTCCCTGAACGCGTCTCAGGGCATGACGTGTCCCTGAACGCGTCTTCGGGCACGAAGACCACACATCCACGCACCCATCCCCACAACCACGCACGCGTCCCCACAACCACGCACGCGTCTCATGGCATGAAGTGTCCCTGAACGCGTCTCCGGACATGCAGTGTCCCTGAACGCGTCTCCGGGCATGAAGTGTCCCTGAACGCGTCTCCGGGCATGAAGTGTCCCTGAACGCGTCTCAGGGCATGAAGTGTCCCTGAACGTATCCCTGAACGCATCTTCAGGCATGAAGTGTCCCTGAACGCATCTTCAGGCATGAAGTGTCCCTGAACGCGTCTCCGCGCTCCCTGCTCGGCTCCCCCTGGAGCTCTTGGGGGACTCGACCTACCGTTAGGTGGGTTCAGGTTGGGCCTACAGAGCACCACACACACACCAGGACCCACCGAGTCCCTCCAGACCACATCAGCAGGTTTATCCGACAGACTCAATTAAAAAGTGCGTCTGTTCAAGGGGTTAAAGCTAGCTCCGCAGCTAGCCCGGGCTAACGCACTCACCTGTACTTTCCGCCATGTCGGGCCTCTTCGGGGACAGTTAGGACTCCTTCACTTGTGCTGGAGACGAGAACAAACTGAATCCAGTTGAGCGGCGGGGGAAACGTTAAAAACGTGGCGGTGAATACTTGATCTCCAGTGTTTCACACAGAAGATGGCTAGCGTCTGGTCCGCTCTAAACAGATTCTTCTTTGGCTTCGTGACGGTGAGTTACCAGCGCGGCGCAGCACCACAGTGCCCCCTGCCGGCAGGGCGGAGCAGGGCGGAGCAGCGCCACAGTGCCCCCTGCCGGCAGGGCGTGTCAGGGCGGAGCAGCGCCACAGCGCCCCCTGTCGGCAGGGCGTGTCAGGGCGGAGCAGCGCCACAGCGCACCCTGCCGGCAGTGTCAGGGAATAGTGGCCACATACAGTCAGGGCTAGAAGTATTTGGACTGTGACACAATTCTTCTTATTTTCCTCTTTACACAACTCTACACAGATTTTAAATGACGCAGTCAGTATGTGGTTGAAGTGTAGACTTTCAGCTTTAATTCAATGGATATAAAAAACTATCGCATTCACTGTTTAATTACAACCATTTTTACACAGTCCCCCACATGTTCAGAGGCTCAGAAGTAGCCTTGTGTAGAATTGTCTTCCAAATGGTTTGATGGCCAGGTTTATATACACACATATGTACCAAACTGTATAAGCTATCAGGCAGATAGCAGAAACATTAGGATTGAACAAATCAACAGTTTGGTACATTCCTAAAAAGAAGGAATGTACTGGCAAGCTCACCAACACCAAAAGGCCTGAAGACCACAGAAGACATGTAAAGTAGACGTAGCAGAATTCTTTCCTTGGTGAAGAAAACCCTTCATAACATGAATACTGAGGTCAAGAATACTCTAGAGGAGGTAGGCGTGTCTTTGTCAAAGTCTACAATCAAGAGATGCCTTCATGAATCTGAATACAGAAGGTTTACAACAAGGTGTAAACTACTGGGAACACTGAAGAACAGGAAGGCCAGATTAGACAGAAAATATCTGAATGAGCTGATCAGTTTTAGATGAAGGTTATTTGGAAGATGAAACCAAGATGAACTTGTACCAGAATGATGGGAAGAGAAAAGTGTAGAGAAAGAAAGGAACGGCTCCTGATCCGAAGCAAACCACATCATCTGGTTAACATGGTGGAGGTAGTGCTATGGCATGGTTAGGGCCTGTTGGGGTCTGTTAGGGTCACGTTAGGGTATGTTAGGGTCTGTTAGGGTCCTGTTAGGGTCTGTTAGGGTCTGTTAGTGTCTGTTAGGGTCCGTTAGTGTCTGTTAGGGTCCGTTGGTGTCAGTTAGTGTCCGTTGGTGTCTGTTAGTGTCCGTTAGGGTCCTGTTAGGGTTCTGTTAGGGTCCGTTAGGGTCTTGTTAGGTTCTTTTAGGGTCTGTTAGTGTCCGTTAGGGTTTGTTAGGGTCTGTTAGGGTCCTGTTAGGGTCTGTTAGGGTCCGTTAGGGAATGTTAGGGTCCGTTAGGGTCTGTTAGGGTCCTGCTAGGGTCTGTTAGGGTCCGTTAGGGTCTGTCATGGTCTATTAGGGTCAATTAGTGTCCGCTAGTCACCTGACCTCAACCCAAATCAGTCACCTGACCTCAACCCAAGTCACTCACCTGAGCTCAACCCAAGTCAGTCACCTGAGCTCAACCCAAGTCAGTGACCTGACCTCAACCCAAGTCAGTGACCTGACCTCAACCCAAGTCAGTCACCTGACCTTAAACCCAAGTCAGTCACCTGATCTCAAGTCAGTCACCTGATCTCAAGTCAGTCACCAGACCTCAACCCAAGGTCAGTCATCTGACCTCAACCCAAGTGGGTCACCTGACCTCAACTAAAGTCAGTCACCTGATCACAACCCAAGTCAGTCACCTGATCTCAAGTCAGTCACCTGATCTCAAGTCAGTCACCAGACCTCAACCCAAGGTCAGTCATCTGACCTCAACCCAAGTGGGTCACCTGACCTCAACTAAAGTCAGTCACCTGATCACAACCCAAGTCAGTCACCTGATCTCAAGTCAGTCACCTGATCTCAAGTCAGTCACCAGACCTCAACCCAAGGTCAGTCATCTGACCTCAACGTGGGTTGTTGTGTTGTGTGTTGTAAAGTCAGTCACCTGATCACAACCCAAGTCAGTCACCTGATCTCAACCCAAGTCAGTCACTTGACTTTAACAGAAGTCAGTCACCTGATCTCAACCCAAGTCAGTCACTTGACTTTAACAGAAGTCAGTCATCTGATCTCAACCAAAGTCAGTCACCTGACCTCAACCCAAGTCAATCACCTGATCACAACCCAAGTCAGTCACCTGACTTCAACCCAAGTCAGTCACCTGATCTCAACCCAAGTCAGTCACCTGATCTCAAGTCAGTCACCTGATCTCAACCCAAGTCAGTCACTTGACCTCATCCCAAGTCAGTCACCTGACCTCAACCGAAGTCAGTTACCTGAGCTCAACCCAAGTCAGTCACCTGACCTCAACCCAAATGGCTCACCTGACCTCAACCCAAGTCAGTCACCTGACTTCAACCCAAGACAGTCACCTGACCTCAACCCAAGTCAGTGACCTGATCCCAACCCAAGTCAGTCATCTGACCTCAACCCAAGTCAGTTACCTGACTTCAACCCAAGTCAGTCACCTGATCCCAACACAAGTCAGTCACCTGACCTCAAGTCAGTCACCTGACCTCAAACCCAAGTGGCTCACCTGATCTCAACCCAAGTCAGTCACCTGAGCTCAACCCAAGTCAGTGACCTGACCTCAACAGAATTGGGTCACCTGACCTCAACCCAAGTCAGTCACCTGACTTCAACCCAAGTCAGTCACCTGATCTCAAGCCAAGTCAGTCACCTGACTTTAACCCAAGTCAGTCACCTGACTTCAACAGAAGTCAGTCACCTGATCTCAACCCAAGTCAGTCACCTGACCTCAACCCAAGTCAGTCACCTGACCTCAACCCAAGTCAGTCACCTGATCCCAACCCAAGTCAGTCACCTGACCTCAACCCAAGTCAGTCACCTGATCTCAAGTCAGTCACCTGACCTCATCCCAAGTCAGTCAGCTGACCTCAATCCAAGTCAGTCACCTGACCTCAACTCAAGAGGGTCACCTGACCTCAACCCAAGTCAGTCACCTGATCTAAAGTCAGTCAACTGATCTCAACCCAAGTCAGTCACTTGACTTTAACAGAAGTCAGTCACCTGATCTCAACCCAAGTCAGTCACCTGACCTCAACCCAAGTCAGTCACATGATCCCAACCCAAGTCAGTCACCTGACTTCAACCCAAGTCAGTCACCTGATCTCAACCCAAGTCAGTCACCTGATCTCAAGTCAGTCACCTGATCTCAACCCAAGTCAGTCACTTGACCTCATCCCAAGTCAGTCACCTGACCTAAACCGAAGTCAGTCACCTGATCTCAACCCAAGTCAGTCACCTGATCTCAAGTCAGTCACCTGAGCTCAACCCAAGTCAGTCACCTGACCTCAACCCAAATGGCTCACCTGACCTCAACCCAAGTCAGTCACCTGACTTCAACCCAAGTCAGTCACCTGATCTCAAGCCAAGTCAGTCACCTGACTTCAACAGAAGTCAGTCACCTAACCTCAACTCAAGTGGGTCAGCTGACTTTAACCCAAGTCAGTTACCTGAACTCAACCCAAGTGGGTCACCTGACCTCAACTAAAGTCAGTCACCTGATCACAACCCAAGTCAGTCACCTGATCTCAAGTCAGTCACCTGATCTCAAGTCAGTCACCAGACCTCAACCCAAGGTCAGTCATCTGACCTCAACCCAAGTGGGTCACCTGACCTCAACCAAAGTCAGTGACCTGATCACAACCCAAGTCAGTCACCTGATCTCAAGTCAGTCACCTGATCTCAACCCAAGTCAGTCACCTCACCTCAATCCAAGTCAGTCATCTGATCTCAACCCAAGTCAGTTAGCTGATCTCAACCCAAGTCAGTCATCTGCTCTAAAGTCAGTCACCTGATCTCAACCCAAGTCAGTCACATGACCTCAACCCAAGTCAGTCATCTGCTCTAAAGTCAGTCACCTGATCTCAACCCAAGTCAGTCACATGACCTCAACCCAAGTCAGTCACCTGATCTCAACCCAAGTCAGTCACCTGATCTCAAGTCAGTCACCTGATCTGAAGTCAGTCACCTGATATCAACCCAAGTCACTCACCTGACCTCAACCCAAGTCACTCACCTGACCTCAACCCAAGTCAGTCACCTGATCTCAAGTCAGTCACCTGATCTCAAGTCAGTCACCTGATCTCAACCCAAGTCAATCACCTGATCTCAAGTCAGTCACCTGATCTCAACCCAAGTCAGTCACCTGATCTCAACCCTAGTCAGTCACCTGATCTCAAGTCAGTCACATGAAGATACACGAAGATACATCAAGTTACATTAAGTTACATAACGTTACATGAAGTTACATGAAGTTACATGAAGATACATGAAGATACATGACGATACATGACAATACATGGAGTTTTACCAGTAGATGGCAGTATTTCATGTATTTTATGTATTTACTTGTTATATTTGTATCATTTTAGAACCAAACATTCCTCCATGGAAGAGTGAGCATGTGTTGATCACCAGGCAATAAATAATGACCATTAAAAAATAAAGAGACAGTTGGTTTATTCTTATTAAGCAGCCTTCAGTGGACCTCTCTTCAGTTACCACCCACTCAGAGCACCACCTGTGCTTCACCTTTTACCTTCATTACTACATCATCACTGTTCCTGTCATCATCATCAACATCTAACCTGTTCTGTTCTGACTCTGCTGTCAGTCTCAGCCCCTCTGACTAGATCACATCATCAGAATGTAGCTTTGGTCTCAAGAAGGCTTTAGCTCTGTGTTGTGTGTGAACACTGTTGTAGGAGTTCACTCTATGAGTTATTGTATCAGACTGAAACATGGAGAGCTCAGCTACTCTCTCATTTATAAGATGTCTCACATGGTTTATAGGAGCCAAATGATTGTTAGGCGTTGTTGCCTGTTTTTAGCTGTATGTCTATATCTCTGCATGTACATTTAGATACGTCATATTCATTGTAAGTGTCCACACTTAAAGCTGATTCTGATTATATAAATAACAATATATTAATTGAGGTAGTTTGCTGTTCCTGTAAAACTGAGCAACAGGGCCATTGGGTTCCTCAGGTTACATGTCGGTCACGAACACATTTACATCAATTTGGGACTAAACTCAAAGCCCAATTCATGTGTTTTAACTCAAGTAGAAAGATACACACTTGTGTAACTGACACTCTGACGCCTCATATTCACCTCAAAGAACTTTTGAATCAGTGTTTCTCGATGAGATGGCCCTAGATGAAAGATCTTTTACTGACGTCTGCCACATTGAAAGCTTTTCTTCATTTCCTGTACATGACGTTACATGACGTTATATGAAGTTACATGAAGATAAATTGAGGTACATGACGATACATGAAGTTACATGAAGATGCCTGAAGTTACATGAAGATACATGATGTTATATGAAGATACCAGATGTTAAATGAAGACACATGATGTTACATGAAGATACCTGATGTTACATGAAGATACATGACGTTACATGAAGATACATGACGTTACATGAAGATACATGACGTTACATGACGTTACATGAAGATACATGAAGATACATAAAGTTACATGAAGATACATGTAGATACATGAAGATACATGACGTTACATGGCCTAACGGAGGCCCGCTGGAGGCCCCGCTGGAGGCCCGATGGAGGCCCCGCTGGAGGCCCGATGGAGGCCGAGGCCCTGCTCGAGGGAAATGAGGCGCGGGAGAACCAGAACCAGGACTGAGCGGTACGGACTGTCGGACCCCTGCTGCAGCAAAATGAGACAGGTTTCTTTTAAAGAGAATCTGGTGCTTGGAAACTCTACAGTAATAACAAATAAAGAGGAATACTAAATATATATCAAAGATTAAAAGAAGATGTATATTTTCATTTATTTGTGACACTCCAGCTAATGGTGTTCCTGCAGCAGCAGATGATGATGGGCCTCATACAGAATGTGGAGAGGAGTTTAACCACTTCCTGTTTAATGCTCTCAGTGTTTCAGCTCTTATGAGAACAGAAACCAACAAGGGGATGTGATCACTTCCTCACTGCACTCTGCTGCTGCTGCCTCTCTCTGTATCTCTGCATGGTATGTTCTGGAAGGAAACCTTTCAAAACAATGAACCGATGCTCTCGTTCTGCATCACTCTTTTCTCTGCATGTACGCTTTTACCCTTTTACTCTTTTTCTGCACATTCTGTCATTCCAGATCAGGACTTGTCGAGTGCAGGCTGCCCTCCCGCTGGACTGAGACTGGGTTGGTTGTGTTTGGGTGAGTGTGTGTGTGCAGGAAGAGAAACAAATCAAGTTGTCCGACTCATTTCATATCAATAACCCACTGCTGCATATAAAGTGAAAAGAAACAGAAGCATGACATCTGCTGTGTTTGCCGGCATGTAATTGCTTCAGACTGCATTCCAATCACGTGACCGTCAAAGACAAAACTAGACCAGTAGGATTTATTTTTTGTAAGCGATTGCGTCGACACAGTGAGAGCTGGAGGGGGAAGCATATGAAGGAGGGGGGTGGGGGTGGGGGGGAGGGCTGTAACTTTTTTACAACTGGGTCTGGAAAAGGAAAAAGAGGGGCTTTCCCCTGAAGCAGGGCACATGAAGAGGCTTTGGGTGGGAGGGAGCGTCGCGTTGACTGAGGAGGAGCCTTAAGAGAGGAGCGGCAGCCAAAGGGAGGGGCCCAGACACTGTTTTGTCCTCAGCTGTGGAGGAACGCGGGACAGGGAACGACTGCAGGCACTCAACCTCTTCCCTCTCCGCTCTCTGTCTTTCCCCTTCGCTTGATTTCTTGCTGTCTGAAAGCTCCCTGCCAGCACCATGGATAACTTCCAGACCGTCCTGCGTTTCTTCATGAACCAGAAAGCCACCATCGGCTACAGCTTCATGGCTCTCCTGACTGTAGGCGGGGAGCGAGTCTTCTCCATGGTTTCCTTTCAGTGCCCATGCAACCACGACCAGAACTTCGCCTATGGGCTGATGTTCCTGCTGGGGCCGGCGGCGGTGCTGCTGGTTTTGGGCCTCTTCTTCAGCAGCAGGTTGTGGAGGCTCTACACCGGCTGCTGCCTCAATCCCATGAAGCTTTGCCCCCGGGGGAACTGCCTCGGCTGCCTCAGGGCGTTCTTCAGCATCTTCACCGGGGCTTGCGTGGCCCCTGTGATGTGGCTCTCGGTGGCCCTGCTCAACGGCACCTTTTACGAGTGTGCCGTCAGCGGCCTCGACGATAACATGGTGGTGGACCTGTTCTGTAAAAACAAGACCTTGAAGTGTCGGGAGGAGCTGGCCCGAGTGCCCTGCATCAGATCCAAACTGTCCGATGATGAGCGCATGGAGCTGCTGCTGATGTTCAGGGCCCAGTCACAGGTAAGAGACCTTAACGCCGGGGGCCAACACACCCAGAATCCTGCAGGTATATCATGTCTCCTGTGGATCTGGAGAAGCGGTTTCAAGTCTAGACAAATAACCCTGATGATGTCATAGTGATGTAATCAGGGTTATCTCAGCTTGGGCAAAAAAAATTAGACACAAATTCACAGCACAATTTATTCCAAATTGGGAGGCATGGAGTTGAAAAGATAACAGGGTTTACCCGGCTGTCCGTTGCATGATGGGAAATATAGGATCCAGTGTTTTGGGAGGCCATAGACTGTTTGCCCTCCTGCCCTCTGGGAGGGTAAGGGTTAAGGGTTAGGGGCAGCATCGTCAGGGACCCCTCACACCCGGCCATAGACTGTTTGCCCTCCTGCCCTCTGGGAGGCGCTATATGAGTCTCTGTTCCAGGACCAGCAGGCTCAGGAACAGCTTCTTCCCCTCAGCTGTTACCTTACTGAACTCTGCACCATGGTGATAGCCCTCATCCCCGGTTACCTACCACCACCACTACCAGCCCCCCCCTCGCACACACAAACGCACACCAGTCACCTTCCTGCATTTCATATCCTCTGTTTATACTGTCTATATTGTTTATACTAGTCATACTGTTATGTATCTATTATTTATACTGTTATTTATCTAGCACACTGCACTTTTACTGCTTCTTTTGCACTTCTGGTCAGATGCTAACTACATTTCGTTGTCTTAGTACTTGTACTCTGTGCAATGACAGTAAAGTTGAATCTGATCTGATCTTAAAACCAGGATATGCCAGAGGGCTGGGTATTGTTTAAAAAAGGACAATGCCAGTAACCTTTAGTGATACAGATACATGAGAGTACTTCATCCGATAGCCACAAACTGTGAAATAAGACCAGCCAGTCAGTTTTTTGTGGGCTGCTTAGATCAGAAAAGTGCCTTTGCAAAGGTTCACCATGTTTTTCTCGCAAGCCAATCAGAGGGGACTGGGCGTTTTTCCGGGAAGGGGCTCTTAAAGAGACAGGCGCTAAAACGGAGCGTTTCAGATAGAGGGTGATACAGGTATATTCAGACAGACAGTATGAGTGTATGAGTGGACATCAAAGCATGTAAACATGTTCTAGTTGAAACCTAAAATACAAGTATTAACCTGAAAATGAGCATAGTGTGTCCCCTTTAAATGCATCAGTTCATATCATCCCCGTATGTCTGCAGATCCTGGGCTGGTGTATCATCATCGCTGCTGCGCTCGGGGGCCTCCTCGGGACCTGCTGCACAAACTGCCGCTCCAAAGTTAGCTACCTGCAGCTCCAGTTCTGGAAGCGCTACGTGGAGAAGGAGAAGGAGCGCTTCGACAGCTTCGCGGTGGACTACGCCACCAAGCTGGCTGAGAGAAACCTGCAGAGCTTCTTTGAGAACAAGGACCCCGAGCCGTTCCCCTTCCCCAGCCACAAGGCGTGGGAGGAGATCTCGGCCCACTACACCTTCTCCAGGAGCGAGCAGTGTTACAGCACCCTGCAGCGGTACGTGGAGAGGACGGATGGGGACTTCCCACCGGAGAAGAGGCCCGTATTGGACTTGGAGCATGGGATAGAGATGCGCTGAGAGAGGCCAAACTCTTGGTATTTAACTCCAATCCTCAGGAACAGCTGGTACTCCGAAGTATTTGCCAAACTGCAATGGTACATCTTTCTCTAAGCACATGGAACAATGAAGGGCATAACCACTATTGTATCCTACTAGCTCTCCCTCTCTCTGTAGCACTGCATGCACTAACACACTACTGTACGGAGACTGAAAACTCTGAGACACATTTAAACAGACTTATAGGGACCATTTCTATTTCGTCCTTATATTGTTTGCTATTTGAAAATATATATATATATTCCGGGGGAGAGAGGGGGTTTGGGAAACTCATGACATTAGTGTTTTTTTTAACGTCCTGGCTACGGCCCTGGTTGCATATGTGATAAATAATGCATTTAAAAACTGACCAAAGTGTGTAGATAACGTCAACAAGTGTCTCCTGTTATGTGTGCGTCATATGAGAGAATCTAGGCAATACAAGTAAATCCACAAAACTTAACCGTAACCTATTCATACGACTGCAAAACATTATGAGTGGGAAACAAGAGAAGTTGTTGGCACACTACGCCTTAAATCATGTTCCAACGGTTCTAACCATAAAGATGTGTAGGAAGAGTGACGTCTCGTGGTGAGGTTGCACACTTCAGCTCCTATGGTGAGAACAGAACTATGGTGGCCTTCAGGTAACGTAAAAAGCACAAGGAGCCCTCTCCAGAGCCCGTGTTTGCTTTGTCTGGGCTACTGTACAAACATGTTTATGATATATAGGACATTTTGAATATTGTAATCCATTTCTGAAAATAAATACCCCTAAATCTTGCATACTGGTCTTTTGACTGCATTTCCTACTATGAAGCATTCTTAAAGCTTTTTTTAAATATGTTTTAAAACCTGTATTGTTTACATTGATGAAGACTATTAGGAGTGCCATAACCTACAAGACATGGGTCTGTTCAGTTTGTTTTTTTACTTGCTTGGGAACCCCCTGTAGCTCAACGACGCCACATCAGCCACTTGGTTTAAAGGTGGGGGCCAAATGTTACACAATATGAGCGCCTTGCTTTGTCTGAGAGGATGTACAGCCAGAGAGTCAAAGTCCCAATACACCATACGCCTATAAAACTGATTCTGAATCTGGAAGAAAATCCTTCCCCTGACTCTTTGACTAGAGTCATTTCACAATGACTACAAAGAGACACAAAACAACTAGAAAGAGATACAAAACAACTACAAAGAGACACAAAACAACTACAAAGAGATACAAAACAACTACAGAGAGACACAAAACAACTAGAAAGAGACACAAAACAACTACAGAGACACAAAACAACTACAGAGAGACACAAAACAACTACAAAGAGACACAAAACAACTAGAAAGAGATACAAAACAACTACAGAGAGACACAAAACAACTACAGAGACACAAAACAACTACAGAGAGACACAAAACAACTAGAAAGAGATACAAAACAACTACAGAGAGACACAAAACAACTACAAAGAGATACAAAACAACTACAAAGAGATAGAAAACAACTACAAAGAGACACAAAACAACTACAGAGAGACACAAAACAACTAAAGAGAGACACAAAACAACTACAGAGACACAAAACAACTACAGAGAGACACAAAACAACTACAGAGAGTCAAAACAACTACAGAGAGACACAAAACAACTACAGAGAGACACAAAACAACTACAGAGACACAAAACAACTAGAAAGAGATACAAAACAACTAGAAAGAGACACAAAACAACTACAAAGAGACACAAAACAACTACAGAGAGACACAAAACAACTAGAAAGAGATACAAAACAACTACAGAGAGACACAAAACAACTACAAAGAGATACAAAACAACTACAAAGAGACACAAAACAACTACAAAGAGATACAAAACAACTACAAAGAGATAGAAAACAACTACAAAGAGACACAAAACAAGTACAGAGAGACACAAAACAACTACAGAGAGACACAAAACAACTACAGAGAGACAAAACAACTACAGAGAGACACAAAACAACTACAGAGAGACAAAACAACTACAGAGAGACACAAAACAACTACAAAGAGACACAAAACAACTAAATAGACACAAAACAACTAGAAAGAGATACAAAACAACTAGAAAGAGACACAAAACAACTAAAGAGATACAAAGAACTACAAAGAGACACAAAACAACTAGAAAGAGATACAAAACAACTACAGAGACACAAAACAACTACAAGAGACACAAAACAACTACAGAGAGACACAAAACAACTACAGAGAGACAAAACAACTACAGAGAGACACATAACAACTGCAGAGAACACAAAACAACTACAGAGATACAAAACAACTACAGAGAGACACAAAACAACTACAGAGACACAAAACAACTGCAAGAGACACAAAACAACTGCAAAGAGATACAAAACAACTACAGAGACACAAAACAACTACAGAGACACAAAACAACTACAGAGAGACACAAAAACTACAGAGAGACAAAAACAACGAGAAAGAGATACAAAACAACTACAGAGAGACACAAAACAACTACAAAGAGATACAAAACAACTACAAAGAGATAGAAAACAACTACAAAGAGACACAAAACAACCAGAGAGACACAAAACAACTACAGAGAGACACAAAACAACTACAGAGAGACAAAACAACTACAGAGAGACACAAAACAACTACAGAGAGACAAAACAACTACAGAGAGACACAAAACAACTACAAAGAGACAAAACAACTACAGAGAGACACAAAACAACTACAAAGAGACACAAAACAACTACAGAGAGACACAAAACAACTACAGAGAGACAAAACAACTACAGAGAGACACATAACAACTGCAGAGAGACACAAAACAACTACAGAGATACAAAACAACTACAGAGAGACACAAAACAACTACAGAGACACAAAACAACTGCAAAGAGACACAAAACAACTGCAAAGAGATACAAAACAACTACAGAGAGACACAAAACAACTACAGAGACACAAAACAACTACAGAGAGACACAAAACAACTACAGAGAGACACAAAACAACGAGAAAGAGATACAAAACAACTACAGAGAGACACAAAACAACTACAAAGAGATACAAAACAACTACAAAGAGATAGAAAACAACTACAAAGAGACACAAAACAACTACAGAGAGACACAAAACAACTACAGAGAGACACAAAACAACTACAGAGAGACAAAACAACTACAGAGAGACACAAAACAACTACAGAGAGACAAAACAACTACAGAGAGACACAAAACAACTACAAAGAGACACAAAACAACTACAGAGACACAAAACAACTAGAAAGAGATACAAAACAACTAGAAAGAGACACAAAAAAACTACAAAGAGACACAAAACAACTACAGAGAGACACAAAACAACTAGAAAGAGATACAAAACAACTACAGAGAGACACAAAACAACTACAGAGAGACACAAAACAACTAGAAAGAGATACAAAACAACTACAGAGACACAAAACAACTACAGAGAGACACAAAACAACTACAGAGAGTCAAAACAACTACAGAGAGACACAAAACAACTACAGAGAGACACAAAACAACTACAGAGAGACACAAAACAACTAGAAAGAGATACAAAACAACTACAGAGAGACACAAAACAACTACAAAGAGACACAAAACAACTAGAAAGAGATACAAAACAACTACAGTGACACAAAACAACTACAGAGAGACACAAAACAACTACAGAGAGTCAAAACAACTACAGAGAGACACAAAACAACTACAGAGAGACACAAAACAACTACAGAGAGACACAAAACTACAGAGAGACACAAAACAACTACAGAGATACAACAACTACAGAGACACAAAACAACTAAAGAGACACAAAACAACTAGAAAGAGACACAAAACAACTACAAAAAGACACAAAACAACTACAAAGACACAAACCAACTAGACAAGAGACACAACAACTACAGAGAGACACAAACAACTGAAGAGACACAAAACAACTAGAAAGAGACACAAAACAACTACAGAGAGACAAAACAACTACAGAGACACAAAACAACTACAGAGAGACACAAAACAACTACAAAGAGACACAAAACAACTAGAAAGAGATACAAAACAACTACAGAGAGACAAAACAACTACAGAGACACAAAACAACTACAGAGAGACACAAAACAACTACAGAGACACAAAACAACTACAAAGAGATACAAAACAACTACAGAGAGACACAAAACAACTACAAAGAGATACAAAACAACTACAAAGAGACACAAAACAACTACAAAGAGATACAAAACAACTACAGAGACACAAAACAACTACAAAGAGACACAAAACAACTACAGAGAGACACAAAACAACTACAGAGAGACACAAAACAACTACAGAGAGACAAAACAACTACAGAAAGACAAAACAACTACAGAGAGACACAAAACAACTACAGAGAGACACAAAACAACTACAGAGATACAAAACAACTACAGAGAGACACAAAACAACTACAGAGACACAAAACAACTGCAAAGAGACACAAAACAACTAGAAAGAGATACAAAACAACTACAGAGAGACACAAAACAACTACAGAGACACAAAACAACTACAGAGAGACACAAAACAACTAGAAAGAGATACAAAACAACTACAGAGAGACACAAAACAACTACAGAGAGACACAAAACAACTAGAAAGAGATACAAAACAACTACAGAGAGACACAAAACAACTACAAAGAGACACAAAACAACTAGAAAGAGATACAAAACAACTACAGTGACACAAAACAACTACAGAGAGACACAAAACAACTACAGAGAGTCAAAACAACTACAGAGAGACACAAAACAACTACAGAGAGACACAAAACAACTACAGAGAGACACAAAACTACAGAGAGACACAAAACAACTACAGAGAGACACAAAACTACAGAGAGACACAAAACAACTACAAAGAGATACAAAACAACTACAGAGACACAAAACAACTGGAAAGAGACACAAAACAACTAGAAAGAGATACAAAACAACTACAGAGAGACAAAACAACTACAGAGACACAAAACAACTAGAAAGAGATACAAAACAACTACAGAGACACAAAACAACTAGAAAGAGATACAAAACAACTACAGAGAGACACAAAACAACTACAAAGAGATACAAAACAACTACAAAGAGACACAAAACAACTAGAAACAGATACAAGACAACTACAGAGAGACACAAAACAACTACAAAGAGACACAAAACAACTAGAAAGAGATACAAAACAACTACAGAGAGACAAAACAACTACAGAGACACAAAACAACTAGAAAGAGATACAAAACAACTACAGAGACACAAAACAACTAGAAAGAGATACAAAACAACTACAGAGAGACACAAAACAACTACAAAGAGATACAAAAGAACTACAAAGAGACACAAAACAACTAGAAAGAGATACAAAACAACTACAGAGACACAAAACAACTAGAAAGAGATACAAAACAACTACAGAGAGACACAAAACAACTACAAAGAGATACAAAACAACTACAAAGAGACACAAAACAACTAGAAACAGATACAAGACAACTACAGAGAGACACAAAACAACTACAAAGAGACACAAAACAACTAGAAAGAGACACAAAACAACTACAGAGAGACAAAACAACTACAGAGACACAAAACAACTACAGAGAGACACAAAACAACTACAAAGAGACACAAAACAACTAGAAAGAGATACAAAACAACTACAGAGAGACAAAACAACTACAGAGACACAAAACAACTACAAAGAGACACAAAACAACTACAAAGAGACACAAAACAACTACAGAGACACAAAACAACTACAAAGAGACACAAAACAACAACCAACCAGACTAAACGGTTATAAATCTCCGTGTCTTGGTCATGGGGCCTTTAGCATGTCTGTGTCCAGGCGCCCACCGTCTCACAATTCCTCCAATAAACGGTTTAACACATGTTCTAATGCAGCGGAAGACTTGGGACTGAATGGCCACTTTGTTATATTCTCCGAGAGCTCATTCAGTCATGGACATGGAAAACACCTGGAGTCAAACCTCCACCCACAGCCTCTACCAGCAACCTGCGGGTGCCACGTCCACCTGCACATCCTCGCTGCCACCTGAACCTCCACCTGCACATCCTCGCTGCCACCTGAACCTCCACCTGCAGCCATCAACCTCAGCCTCCATACGAAGACTCTGCCAGACGACTGTAGCTCCACCTGTGGCCTCCTCCATATCCACCTGCACCGCTGCTTCCTCCCCGTCGCCATGTGAAGACCTAAGAGGAGCAGCAGGGAGCAGAGACACACTGGTAAATATCACCTCTCAGATAAGAAATAGAAACACAGCTGTGTCTCAACAACATGTCTGACTGATGGAGCAAAGCTGCCTTTGTGTTTACATTCTGTTTACACTATCTCTTTCTCTTCACAGCTGTTTCCACACGTTGACTGACTGTGATGCTGAACTTCATGGACCAGAGAGCTCCTCTTCCTCCCACTAGTCTCAACTCAAGGTGGAGTTGATCAGGCTGATGTTCAGCAGTGAGATATTTGGTAGAGTCTCAGTGTCCAGCCGTGCTTCTTCATCTCATCTGGTTTTTAATGGAGGTTTGTTGATGCCTGTTATTTCAATACAACATGTTTTCTTTGTGGTTTCCTCCAGACGCTGTTGGACTTCACAGACTTCCAGATCTACCAGGAGCCGATCCAGAGCCGATGAGGACGATCCCTTCTCCCAGAGCTGTGTACCACAGATGCTCCTTCCTCCTCCACCTCCTGCACATGCACCATGACTCCTGCTGCTCCTCCCCCAAACTGAGAGCACCCCTCCCTGTCTCGGTTCCACCACCGCCAGACTAATGATAGTCTGAAAGATGCAGAGACGCTCCACCTGAGACTTCAGAGCCTCACGCTTCCAGCCGTGCTCCCTACAGAGAGACGTCCGTCAGCTGGCTGTGCTCCTGTTCGAGTCAGCCTCTGAGCTGCTGCTCAATGAAGTCCATCGTCATCAGATCAGTCCTGTGTGTCACAGGAGTTCACATGAAACACACACATTCATATTCGAGATATTTTTTATTTCAGTTTGCCAGCAGAAATATTTACCTACTTTTTACTTTCTGAAAAATTATTTCATAACAAATATTTATTGGTTAAAAAATGCTTCTGTCTCACTTTATAATAATAAATCATCATTTCTGCAGTTAGACATTTTAGTAGTAAATGATAATTAACAGTTTTGAGTTTCCTAATTTCACATCAGCCATCAATAAATGTGTCAGTCAACCAGAATAATATTTAATAAATCATGGATATAAGTCACATTTTATACAAAGGTCATGTCTATAGTGCTTTATAGGCACATTCATAACACATGATAAAGTATCTATCAGGCTTTATAACAAGACGTCCTACAGGAGAATCTCATCCCTGGTGATCAGGTGATCACATGTATCACATGAACCCTGTGAGACACACCTGAAGAAACTAGGACGTCTTTAACGGGTTTCTTTAAAGGTTCTGGATCTTTCTCTGGAACAATCAGTCCTTTGAGAAGGAAAGTTGTTTATTTTTTCAGATCCACTGATTTTTTATGAAAGTTTCTCTCAGTTCTTCTCAATCTGTAGTTGTTTCAAAGAAATACCTTCTTCAGTGGTGTTGGATTGAAAATGCTCGCGCTCATCAGAGTTCCTGTGAGTGGGTTCAGTGGGAATAGCAGTTTGTAGTGTTGTCACCATTCTTAATTCATCCAACATCTAAACATGTTATTGATCCAGAGCTGAAATCAAAAGGGAGAGTTGGCATCAAGATGTTCAAATATAGTTTGAATTCTTCCAGCTTTTCTAACTCACCACTGAACCAAGACAAATATCAATGTCTCAGCCCCAAACGGTGAAGTATTGACCTTGTATACATATGTATTGGTATTGTATTAAGGGGTTATTGTGTTGAATACAATCCATTTAGAAAAGGACTCATCAAAACTAAAGTAAACCTCACTGGAAATAATCTCAGTTCTCTTGAGCACAAAATCCACAGACCGCATTTTCAATTCAATTTATTTTTGTATAGCCCAAAATCACAAATTTGCCTCAGAGGGCTTTACAATCTGTACACAACGACATCCTCTGTCCCAGAACCTCTCAACGAGTCAGGAAAAACTCCCCCCAAAAAACCCTTTCAACATGGAGAAAAATGGAAGAAACCTTCAGGAGAGCAACAGAGGAGGATCCTCTATCAGGATGGACAGAGTACAAAAATAGATGACATGTGTACAGAATGAACAGCATAACAGAGTTACAACACGTTCAATTCACATGACAGAAATTATTCATGTAATAATAGCAGTAGGTGACGGGGAGGACCACAGCAGGACCAGGACCAGGGTCCAGATTTAACCACGAGCCACAGAAACCTGCGAGGCGAGAAGGCACAAAGACTTCAGGAATGGAGCAGAGTTAGTAATGTGCATGAATTCATACAGAAGGAAAACAGAGAAGAATGTGTGCCAGTAGGGTCACGGCAGGAACCAGGAACCAGGAGGCAGGACCAGGGTCCAGATACAACCACGATCTGTGGAAACCTGCGAGGCGAGAAAGCACAAAGACTCCGGGGGAAGAAGTAGAGTTAGTAATTGTGGTGTGCTCCCTCTCCTCTCTACTCTCAGTCCCTACTGGGATTCATATAAGGGAGTAAGCACAATCAGCCAAACCCAGACCAGCTGAGGCCAATTAGGCCTCTACCTGGCACCATTCCCTGAGCCACACCCCCATTCCCCCCTGCAGCTGAGCCTAACCACGCCCTTCCACCACAGTAATGTGCATTGATAGAACATGAATTCATACAGAAGGAGAGAGAGAAAAGGATAGAGGAGCTCAGTGTATCCTAAGTTGTCCCCCAGCAGTCTAGGCCTATAGCAGCATATCAAGGGGCTGGAAAGAATGGACCAGGGCAAACCTGAGCCAGCCCTAACTATAAGCGCTATCAAAGAGGAAAGTCTTAAGTCTACTCTTAAATGTGGTCACTGTGTCTGCCCCCCGGACTGAAAGTGGAAGCTGCTCCATTTGGTTCCATCAATGGACAGAAAGTCAAAGCCTTCAGCGTCCTCATGAGGAGCAGAATGAGTTCACATCTACAGGTACTAGTGAGTCCTTCTGACCAACGATGACATCACTGCTCGTTAGCAGCACGTCGTGGTGTCTTGTGTGGAGGAGGCATATACACACTCAAAACAATGTATTTATCAGGCTTTATACAAATATTTTAAAGGTTTATAAGTGTTTTAAAGAAGAATATGAGTCCTGAGTTACACAGCACATTATATATTTCATTCATAATACAGTATGTTGTATGGCTTAAAATGAAATAAAGAGAAACGGTGTCAACGACCTTCAAAGTTAATATATATTGTAACGCTCTCCAATATAAGGGGCAGCGAAACGCAATGGACCCCCCCCTCACATTTTGTGACTTTATTGCGCGTTTGTTTGTAATATATTCCAGCTTCATTTTTTTTGCGATGGAAATTGTCTAAAAAAAAAAAAAAGAAACCGTCTGAAGCCCAACACTGTCTGTAAATTGTTATTTTTAAATAAAATGAATAAATTGTTGTTCCTGGTAACATAAGCATAGTCACATCACAAACCTCTCCCCACTTTGGTTCCACTTTCCTTTTGACCCCGCCATTGTATCATGAAGTCAGACACCATATTAATAAATCCATAATTTATGTATTGGCATCACAAACATCATTCATTAATTTATTCAATTCAAAACTTCACACACCAAAGACATGGTGTCATTATAAGCACTCTGCCTGTTTTACATTTATTGTCCACTTGATGGCGCAAATGAAGCACCATGAAACTTCGGCCCATGAGTGAACCAATTAGTTGGAGAGCGTCAATGCTTCAGGAAGCTTCATCTCGCCATCACTACCTTTGCCAGTTGGCAGCACTGTCGCATTCTTTGTGAATTTCGCAAATTGTCTGTGCGCATGCGCTTGCAGACCCAACCAATGGATCCGCTATTGTTGTCTCGTTAGCGGGGAAAGAACCCCTGAACAAAGCCAACGTGGTTGGTGGTAACGGGCGGTGTGCCCCAACTCCACCGGCATCAGACCGAAGAGTCCGAGCCTCGAGCGATCAGACTGAAGAGTCCGAGACCCGAGCGATCAGACTGAAGAGTCCGAGCCCCGAGCGATCAGACCGAAGAGTCCGAGACCCGAGCGATCAGACTGAAGAGTCCGAGACCCGAGCGATCAGACCGAAGAGTCCGAGCCCCGAGCGATCAGACTGAAGAGTCCGAGACCCGAGCGATCAGACCGAAGAGTCCGAGCCCCGAGCGATCAGACCGAAGAGTCCGAGCCCCGAGCGATCAGACTGAAGAGTCCGAGACCCGAGCGATCAGACCGAAGAGTCCGAGACCCGAGCGATCAGACCGAAGAGTCCGAGCCCCGAGCGCATCGAGCCGCACCGTGTGAGCACGCAGCAGCTAGCTTGAGCGGTGATGATTTGTCCAGGTCCCAGATAACCTGCAGCTACGCGAAGATGACCGACTACGCCGAAGAGCAGAGGAACGAGCTGGAAGCCATCGAGTCCATCTACCCGGACTCCTTCACAGGTGTGACCCCCTCCCACCCCCCCATGTCTCTGAGACACCGCCAGCTAGCAGCCAGCTAGCAAGCAGCGTCGGCTAGCTGGCTGCTGACGTCATTGACTCCAAGATAAATCCAACAGTTAAGTTAAATGTCACTTCGTCACCCAGCGGTGCTTGTTGGGTGACGGGGTGACTGTGCTCGAGCTAAGGGCGAGACAGGCAGAGGGCGAGACAGGCAGAGGGTGAGACAGGCAGGGTGAGACAGGCAGGGTGAGACAGGCAGGGGGTGACAGAGGCCGGGGGTGACAGAGGGCGTAACAGCGGGCCTCTCCATAAGATACCATGAACGAGGACTGTGTGCTCTTATGTTCTGCATCAGTCACCGTGTTATACTGTATTTGTTATTGTTGTAGAGTGAAGGCATTAACTGTGTGTGTGTGTGTGTGTGTGTGTGTGTGTGTGTGTGTGTGTGTGTGTGTGTAGTGCTTTCAGACGAGCCCACCAGCTTCACCATCACTGTGACGTCAGATCCAGATGAAAATGGTGAAAGTGAGTACCCTGATGTGTGTTTGTGTGTTTGTGTGTGTGTGTGTGTGTGTGTGTGTGTGTGTGTGTGTGTGTGTGTGCTTGTACCCTGATGTGTGTGTGCTTGTACCCTGATGTGTGTGTGCTTGTACCCTGATGTGTGTGTGCTTGTACCCTGATGTGTGTGTGTGCTTGTACCCTGATGTGTGTGTGTGCTTGTACCCTGATGTGTGTGTGCTTGTACCCTGATGTGTGTGTGCTTGTACCCTGATGTGTGTGTGCTTGTACCCTGATGTGTGTGTGTGTGTGTGTGTGTTTGTACCCTGATGTGTGTGTGTGTGTGTGTGTGTGTTTGTACCCTGATGTGTGTGTGTGTGTGTGTGTACCCCTGAAAGTGTAATGTCCTCTGCTGTCTCCTGTAGTTGTGGAAGCAACGCTGAAGTTCACGTACGTAGAGAAGTACCCTGATGAGCCTCCTCTGTGGGAGATCCACTCCCAGGAGAACCTGGAGGAGGAGGACGGGGAGGATGTCCTCTCCTTACTGCAGCAGCAGGTCTGTGCAGCACAACGGGAACAGTGTCTTTGGCTTCTTGTGTGTCTCCCTGTCATATATATGTGTGTGTGTATGTATGTATGTATGTATGTGTGTATATGTATATGTATATATATATATATATATATTTATTTTTTTATAGTTATTTATTTTTACTTTTGTTTGTGCTTTTATTGGCATATTAAGTACTTTCTAACATTTGTTGGGAAAAGTGATATAAAAGGAAAAAGTATTTCTTATTATTATTATTATTCTACTAGACTAAACCTCTCCATTATATTCAGATTTGAATCTGAAAGAAGAGTAATAATTTGTGAGGCAAATTAAAATAAATTAAAATGTGATTATGGCTAACAAGTCTTTTATTGGAACTAATCCAAATATCTCTCTAGAAGTAGTCTACTGGTTCCTCTTCCTGAGACAACCAGCATATCTATGCACTCAGAAGCTGAGAACACATAACTAGTTGCCTGCTGCCTGATGGTCATATCCATAAACAGTTGATAACGGCTCCATACACCACAGAGTACCAGTGTCAGGCTTCATGTGGTTCCTCCAGGCGGAGGAGAACCTGGGCATGGTGATGATCTTCACCCTGGTGACGGCCGTTCAGGAGAAACTCAACGAAATCGTGGATGTGATGAAGAACAGACGAGAGGAGGAGAAACAGAGGAAAGAGGCCGAGGCAGAGGAAGCGGAGAAGGTGGGAACATGAAAAATGAACGTGTCAGCGTTCATGTCATGTACTTCTTCCACACGGCCACGAATCAATATCAAATCATTCCTTTCAGACCGAGTTCTCACTTCCACTTTCTAGTTGTTTGAAATCGGTTCAGAGTTGAGGGAGAACGCTGCTCCGCGGCCCGCTTGGCGTCCGCTCCGCGGCCTACACGATGCAGGCGCTAAGCGGCTGCGCCCGGCGACTGCTCTTTGGCAGAGTGGTCCACTCGGTGCTGACGGGTTCTCATTGTTACTGTAAGAGTCTGACAACTTCATGCAAAGGACCGACAGAGAAATCCAACATTTTTCTTGACCTTTCGCTGGATCCCGTCCGTTTGTTAGTGTGCGTCTCCCTCTGAGAAGTCTCATTCTGAAATCCTCTAAGCGACACAGAGAATCTTTCAGAGGACACTGAGCTACACTCTCTGTCCTCAGCACAACAAACCCTCCATCTGTTCAGCAGCGTCTCCCTCAATACTGGACCAATCTTTATCTTTGTAAATTGTCCCCTTTAGCCACTGAGAGGGAAAATAAAGTTTCCCTTTTAAGGAATGTGTGTGTGTGTGTG
>JACSYO010000022.1:192500-249889 GCA_016806645.1 Ophiodon elongatus | reverse complement strand
TTACAAATGCCGCTCTTGCACTAGTAGTGCAGTATTTTGTCAGATTGCTGCTCCTTAACATACATCGCATTTCTGACTTTTCTGTCCCAATGTCATATTACAGGCAACGGAACCAGTGCAAAACACCAACTGTCAGAAGTGGGATTCGAACCCACGCCTCCAGTGGAGACTGCGACCTAAACGCAGCGCCTTGGAGCGCTCGGCCATCCTGACTTAGAAAACCCCCAAACCTGTGAAAATGAAAGTAAATACCGCAATATAGTAGATTTAATATGTAAATTTAGAATGCATATCTTTTGGTCACTATGCCAGCGATATTAATACCAACTTTTGCCGCAGTTCAGCTGCCTTTCCCTTGAGGACTGCGCTTACTCATTCTTGCAGCATATTCCTAGTAGATAATTTCGTACATTAAGGCCATATTTACAAAACAAATAATCCAGCAACATATGTAGACAGACACATGGTTCGACTAACCCGATGATAATGTAGAGGTTTAAAATGACGCTCTCGCACTAGTAGTGCAGTATTTGTCAAACTTCGCTCCTTAACATAAATCGCATTGCTGACTTTTCTTTCCCAATGTCATATTACAGGCAACGGAACCAGTGCAAAACACTAACTGTCAGAAGTGGGATTCAAACCAACGCCTCCAGTGGAGACTGCGACCTGAACGCAGCGCCTTGGACCGCTCGGCCATCCTGACTTAGAAAACCCTCAAACCTGTGAAAATGAAAGTAAATACCGCAATATAGTAGATTTAATATGTAACGAGATCGTACATTCTTTGGTCGCTATGCCATGACATATCATGTCTCAACTTTTGCCGCAGTTCAGCGTCTTCCCTTGAGGGACTGCGTTTACCATTCTTGCAAGAGCACATTCCTAGTAGACTACTTTGTAACATTCAGGCCATATTTCTACTATTTACCTACAAACAAATAATCCAGCAACATATGTAGACAGACACATGGTTCGATTAAACCGGATGATAATGTAGAGGCTTACAAATGCCGCTCTTGCACTAGTAGTGCAGTATTTTGTCAAATTTCGGCTCCTTAACATACATCGCATTTCTGACTTTTCTTTCCCAATGTCATATTACAGGCAACGGAACCAGTGCAAAACACTAACTGTCAGAAGTGGGATTCGAACCCACGCCTCCAGTGGAGACTGCGACCTAAACGCAGCGCCTTGGACCGCTCGGCCATCCTGACTTAGAAAACCCTCAAACCTGTGAAAATGAAAGTAAATACCGCAATATAGTAGATTTATTATCTAACGAGATCGTACATTCTTTAGTTACTATGCCATGATATATCATGTCTCAACTTTTGCCGCAGTTCAGCGTCTTCCCTTGAGGGACTGCGTTTACCATTCTTGCAAGAGCACATTCCTAGTAGACTACTTTGTAACATTCAGGCCATATTTCTACTGTTTACCTACAAACAAATAATCCAGCAACATATGTAGACAGACACATGGTTCGATTAACCCGGATGATAATGTAGAGGCTTGCAAATGACGCTGTCGCACTAGTAGTGCAGTATTTTGTCAAATTTCGGCTCCTTAACATAAATCGCATTTCTGACTTTTCTTTCCCAATGTCATATTACAGGCAACGGAACCAGTGCAAAACACTAACTGTCAGAAGTGGGATTTGACCCCACTTCTCCAGTGGAGACTGCGACCTGAACGCAGCGCCTTGGACTGCTCGGCCATCCTGACTTAGAAAACCCTCAAACCTGTGAAAATGAAAGTAAATGCTGCAATATAGTAGATTTAATATGTAACGAGATCGTACATTCTTTAGTTACTATGCCATGATATATCATGTCTCAACTTTTGCCGCAGTTCAGCGTCTTCCCTTGAGGGACTGCGTTTACCATTCTTGCAAGTGCACATTCCTAGTAGATGACTTTGTAACATTAAGGCCATATTTCTACTATTTACCTACAAACAAATAATCCAGCAACATATGTAGACCGACACATGGTTCGATTAAACCGGATGAAAATGTAGAGGCTTACAAATGCCGCTCTTGCACTAGTAGTGCAGTATTTTGTCAAATTTCGGCTCCTTAACATACATCGCATTTCTGACTTTTCTTTCCCAATGTCATATTACAGGCAACGGAACCAGTGCAAAACACTAACTGTCAGAAGTGGGATTCGAACCCACGCCTCCAGTGGAGACTGCGACCTGAACGCAGCGCCTTGGACCGCTCGGCCATCCTGACTTAGAAACCCCTCAAACCTGTGAAAATGAAAGTAAATACCGCAATATAGTAGATTTAATATGTAACGAGATCGTACATTCTTTGGTCACTATGCCATGACATATCATGTCTCAACTTTTGCCGCAGTTCAGCGTCTTCCCTTGAGGGACTGCGTTTACCATTCTTGCAAGAGCACATTCCTAGTAGATGACTTTGTAACATTAAGGCCATATTTCTACTGTTTACCTACAAACAAATAATCCAGCAACATATGTAGACAGACACATGGTTCGATTAACCCGGATGATAATGTAGAGGCTTGCAAATGACGCTGTCGCACTAGTAGTGCAGTATTTTGTCAAATTTCGTCTCCTTAACATAAATCGCATTTCTGACTTTTCTTTCCCAATGTCATATTACAGGCAACGGAACCAGTGCAAAACACTAACTGTCAGAAGTGGGATTCGAACCCACGCCTCCAGTGGAGACTGCGACCTGAACGCAGCGCCTTGGACCGCTCGGCCATCCTGACTTAGAAACCCCTCAAACCTGTGAAAATGAAAGTAAATACCGCAATATAGTAGATTTAATATGTAACGAGATCGTACATTCCTTAGTTACTATGCCATGATATATCATGTCTCAACTTTTGCCGCAGTTCAGCGTCTTCCCTTGAGGGACTGCGTTTACCATTCTTGCAAGAGCACATTCCTAGTAGATGACTTTGTAACATTAAGGCCATATTTCTACTATTTACCTACAAACAAACAATCCAGTAACATATGTAGACCGACACATGGTTCGAATAAACTGGATGATAATGTAGAGGCTTACAAATGACGCTGTCGCACTAGTAGTGCAGTATTTTGTCAGATTTCGGCTCCTTAACATACATCGCATTGCTGACTTTTCTTTCCCAATGTCATAATACAGGCAACGGAACCAGTGCAAAACACTAACTGTCAGAAGTGGGATTCCAACCAACGCCTCCAGTGGAGACTGCGACCTGAACGCAGCGCCTTGGACCGCTCGGCCATCCTGACTTAGAAAACCCTCAAACCTGTGAAAATGAAAGTAAATACCGCAATATAGTAGATAATACGTAACGAGATCGATTCTTTAGTTACTATGCCATGATATATCATATCTCAACTGCCGCAGTTCAGCTCTTCCCTTGAGGGACTGCGTTTACCATTCTTGCAAGAGCACATTCCTAGTAGACTACTTTGTAACATTCAGGCCATATTTCTACTGTTTACCTACAAACAAATAATCCAGCAACATATGTAGACAGACACATGGTTCGATTAACCCGGATGATAATGTAGAGGCTTGCAAATGACGCTGTCGCACTAGTAGTGCAGTATTTTGTCAAATTTCGGCTCCTTAACATAAATCGCATTTCTGACTTTTCTTTCCCAATGTCATATTACAGGCAACGGAACCAGTGCAAAACACTAACTGTCAGAAGTGGGATTTGACCCCACTTCTCCAGTGGAGACTGCGACCTGAACGCAGCGCCTTGGACTGCTCGGCCATCCTGACTTAGAAAACCCTCAAACCTGTGAAAATGAAAGTAAATGCTGCAATATAGTAGATTTAATATGTAACGAGATCGTACATTCTTTAGTTACTATGCCATGATATATCATGTCTCAACTTTTGCCGCAGTTCAGCGTCTTCCCTTGAGGGACTGCGTTTACCATTCTTGCAAGTGCACATTCCTAGTAGATGACTTTGTAACATTAAGGCCATATTTCTACTATTTACCTACAAACAAATAATCCAGCAACATATGTAGACCGACACATGGTTCGATTAAACCGGATGAAAATGTAGAGGCTTACAAATGCCGCTCTTGCACTAGTAGTGCAGTATTTTGTCAAATTTCGGCTCCTTAACATACATCGCATTTCTGACTTTTCTTTCCCAATGTCATATTACAGGCAACGGAACCAGTGCAAAACACTAACTGTCAGAAGTGGGATTCGAACCCACGCCTCCAGTGGAGACTGCGACCTGAACGCAGCGCCTTGGACCGCTCGGCCATCCTGACTTAGAAACCCCTCAAACCTGTGAAAATGAAAGTAAATACCGCAATATAGTAGATTTAATATGTAACGAGATCGTACATTCTTTGGTCACTATGCCATGACATATCATGTCTCAACTTTTGCCGCAGTTCAGCGTCTTCCCTTGAGGGACTGCGTTTACCATTCTTGCAAGAGCACATTCCTAGTAGATGACTTTGTAACATTGAGGCCATATTTCTACTGTTTACCTACAAACAAATAATCCAGCAACATATGTAGACAGACACATGGTTCGATTAACCCGGATGATAATGTAGAGGCTTGCAAATGACGCTGTCGCACTAGTAGTGCAGTATTTTGTCAAATTTCGTCTCCTTAACATAAATCGCATTTCTGACTTTTCTTTCCCAATGTCATATTACAGGCAACGGAACCAGTGCAAAACACTAACTGTCAGAAGTGGGATTCGAACCCACGCCTCCAGTGGAGACTGCGACCTGAACGCAGCGCCTTGGACCGCTCGGCCATCCTGACTTAGAAAACCCTCAAACCTGTGAAAATGAAAGTAAATACCGCAATATAGTAGATTTAATATGTAACGAGATCGTACATTCTTTAGTTACTATGCCATGATATATCATGTCTCAACTTTTGCCGCAGTTCAGCGTCTTCCCTTGAGGGACTGCGTTTACCATTCTTGCAAGAGCACATTCCTAGTAGACTACTTTGTAACATTCAGGCCATATTTCTACTGTTTACCTACAAACAAATAATCCAGCAACATATGTAGACAGACACATGGTTCGATTAACCCGGATGATAATGTAGAGGCTTGCAAATGACGCTGTCGCACTAGTAGTGCAGTATTTTGTCAAATTTCGGCTCCTTAACATAAATCGCATTTCTGACTTTTCTTTCCCAATGTCATATTACAGGCAACGGAACCAGTGCAAAACACTAACTGTCAGAAGTGGGATTCGAACCCACGCCTCCAGTGGAGACTGCGACCTGAACGCAGCGCCTTGGACCGCTCGGCCATCCTGACTTAGAAACCCCTCAAACCTGTGAAAATGAAAGTAAATACCGCAATATAGTAGATTTAATATGTAACGAGATCGTACATTCTTTAGTTACTATGCCATGACATATCATGTCTCAACTTTTGCCGCAGTTCAGCGTCTTCCCTTGAGGGACTGCGTTTACCATTCTTGCAAGAGCACATTCCTAGTAGACTACTTTGTAACATTAAGGCCATATTTCTACTATTTACCTACAAACAAACAATCCAGTAACATATGTAGACCGACACATGGTTCGAATAAACTGGATGATAATGTAGAGGCTTACAAATGACGCTGTCGCACTAGTAGTGCAGTATTTTGTCAAATTTCGGCTCCTTAACATACATCGCATTGCTGACTTTTCTTTCCCAATGTCATAATACAGGCAACGGAACCAGTGCAAAACACTAACTGTCAGAAGTGGGATTCGAACCCACGCCTCCAGTGGAGACTGCGACCTGAACGCAGCGCCTTGGACCGCTCGGCCATCCTGACTTAGAAAACCCTCAAACCTGTGAAAATGAAAGTAAATACCGCAATATAGTAGATTTAATATGTAACGAGATCGTACATTCTTTGGTCGCTATGCCATGACATATCATGTCTCAACTTTTGCCGCAGTTCAGCGTCTTCCCATGAGGGACTGCGTTTACCATTCTTGCAAGAGCACATTCCTAGTAGACTACTTTGTAACATTCAGGCCATATTTCTACTATTTACCTACAAACAAATAATCCAGCAACATATGTAGACAGACACATGGTTCGATTAAACCGGATGATAATGTAGAGGCTTACAAATGCCGCTCTTGCACTAGTAGTGCAGTATTTTGTCAGATTTCTGCTCCTTAACATACATCGCATTTCTGACTTTTCTGTCCCAATGTCATATTACAGGCAACGGAACCAGTGCAAAACACCAACTGTCAGAAGTGGGATTCGAACCCACGCCTCCAGTGGAGACTGCGACCTAAACGCAGCGCCTTGGACCGCTCGGCCATCCTGACTTAGAAAACCCTCAAACCTGTGAAAATGAAAGTAAATACCGCAATATAGTAGATTTATTATGTAACGAGATCGTACATTCTTTGAGGGACTGCGTTTACCATTCTTGCAAGAGCACATTCCTAGTAGATGACTTTGTAACATTAAGGCCATATTTCTACTATTTACCTACAAACAAATAATCCAGCAACATATGTAGACCGACACATGGTTCGATTAAACCGGATGATAATGTAGAGGCTTACAAATGCCGCTCTTGCACTAGTAGTGCAGTATTTTGTCAAATTTCGGCTCCTTAACATACATCGCATTTCTGACTTTTCTTTCCCAATGTCATATTACAGGCAACGGAACCAGTGCAAAACACTAACTGTCAGAAGTGGGATTTGAACCCACGCCTCCAGTGGAGACTGCGACCTGAACGCAGCGCCTTGGACCGCTCGGCCATCCTGACTTAGAAAACCCTCAAACCTGTGAAAATGAAAGTAAATACCGCAATATAGTAGATTTAATATGTAACGAGATCGTACATTCTTTAGTTACTATGCCATGATATATCATGTCTCAACTTTTGCCGCAGTTCAGCGTCTTCCCTTGAGGGACTGCGTTTACCATTCTTGCAAGTGCACATTCCTCGTAGACTACTTTGTATCTATTATGTAACGAGATCGTACATTCTTTGAGGGACTGCGTTTACCATTCTTGCAAGAGCACATTCCTAGTAGATGACTTTGTAACATTAAGGCCATATTTCTACTATTTACCTACAAACAAATAATCCAGCAACATATGTAGACCGACACATGGTTCGATTAAACCGGATGAAAATGTAGAGGCTTACAAATGCCGCTCTTGCACTAGTAGTGCAGTATTTTGTCAAATTTCGGCTCCTTAACATACGTCGCATTTCTGACTTTTCTTTCCGAATGTCATATTACAGGCAACGGAACCAGTGCAAAACACTAACTGTCAGAAGTGGGATTCGAACCCACGCCTCCAGTGGAGACTGCGACCTGAACGCAGCGCCTTGGACCGCTCGGCCATCCTGACTTAGAAAGCCCTCAAACCTGTGAAAATGAAAGTAAATACCGCAATATAGTAGATTTATTATGTAACGAGATCGTACATTCTTTGAGGGACTGCGTTTACCATTCTTGCAAGAGCACATTCCTAGTAGATGACTTTGTAACATTAAGGCCATATTTCTACTATTTACCTACAAACAAATAATCCAGCAACATATGTAGACCGACACATGGTTCGAATAAACTGGATGATAATGTAGAGGCTTACAAATGACGCTGTCGCACTAGTAGTGCAGTATTTTGTCAAATTTCGGCTCCTTAACATACATCGCATTTCTGACTTTTCTTTCCCAATGTCATATTACAGGCAACGGAACCAGTGCAAAACACTAACTGTCAGAAGTGGGATTCGAACCCACGCCTCCAGTGGAGACTGCGACCTTAACGCAGCGCCTTGGACCGCTCGGCCATCCTGACTTAGAAAACCCTCAAACCTGTGAAAATGAAAGTAAATACCGCAATATAGTAGATTTAATATGTAACGAGATCGTACATTCTTTAGTTACTATGCCATGATATATCATGTCTCAACTTTTGCCGCAGTTCAGCGTCTTCCCTTGAGGGACTGCGTTTACCATTCTTGCAAGTGCACATTCCTCGTAGACTACTTTGTATCTATTATGTAACGAGATCGTACATTCTTTGAGGGACTGCGTTTACCATTCTTGCAAGAGCACATTCCTAGTAGATGACTTTGTAACATTAAGGCCATATTTCTACTATTTACCTACAAACAAATAAACATACATCGCATTTCTGACTTTTCTTTCCCAATGTCATATTACAGGCAACGGAACCAGTGCAAAACACTAACTGTCAGAAGTGGGATTTGACCCCACTTCTCCAGTGGAGACTGCGACCTGAACGCAGCGCCTTGGACTGCTCGGCCATCCTGACTTAGAAAACCCTCAAACCTGTGAAAATGAAAGTAAATGCTGCAATATAGTAGATTTAATATGTAACGAGATCGTACATTCTTTAGTTACTATGCCATGATATATCATGTCTCAACTTTTGCCGCAGTTCAGCGTCTTCCCTTGAGGGACTGCGTTTACCATTCTTGCAAGTGCACATTCCTAGTAGATGACTTTGTAACATTAAGGCCATATTTCTACTATTTACCTACAAACAAATAATCCAGCAACATATGTAGACCGACACATGGTTCGATTAAACCGGATGAAAATGTAGAGGCTTACAAATGCCGCTCTTGCACTAGTAGTGCAGTATTTTGTCAAATTTTGGCTCCTTAACATACGTCGCATTTCTGACTTTTCTTTCCGAATGTCATATTACAGGCAACGGAACCAGTGCAAAACACTAACTGTCAGAAGTGGGATTCGAACCCACGCCTCCAGTGGAGACTGCGACCTGAACGCAGCGCCTTGGACCGCTCGGCCATCCTGACTTAGAAAGCCCTCAAACCTGTGAAAATGAAAGTAAATACCGCAATATAGTAGATTTATTATGTAACGAGATCGTACATTCTTTGAGGGACTGCGTTTACCATTCTTGCAAGAGCACATTCCTAGTAGATGACTTTGTAACATTAAGGCCATATTTCTACTATTTACCTACAAACAAACAATCCAGTAACATATGTAGACCGACACATGGTTCGAATAAACTGGATGATAATGTAGAGGCTTACAAATGACGCTGTCGCACTAGTAGTGCAGTATTTTGTCAAATTTCGGCTCCTTAACATACATCGCATTGCTGACTTTTCTTTCCCAATGTCATAATACAGGCAACGGAACCAGTGCAAAACACTAACTGTCAGAAGTGGGATTCGAACCCACGCCTCCAGTGGAGACTGCGACCTTAACGCAGCGCCTTGGACCGCTCGGCCATCCTGACTTAGAAAACCCTCAAACCTGTGAAAATGAAAGTAAATACCGCAATATAGTAGATTTAATATGTAACGAGATCGTACATTCTTTAGTTACTATGCCATGATATATCATGTCTCAACTTTTGCCGCAGTTCAGCGTCTTCCCTTGAGGGACTGCGTTTACCATTCTTGCAAGTGCACATTCCTCGTAGACTACTTTGTATCTATTATGTAACGAGATCGTACATTCTTTGAGGGACTGCGTTTACCATTCTTGCAAGAGCACATTCCTAGTAGATGACTTTGTAACATTAAGGCCATATTTCTACTATTTACCTACAAACAAAAATCCAGCAACATATGTAGACCGACACATGGTTCGAATAAACTGGATGATAATGTAGAGGCTTACAAATGACGCTGTCGCACTAGTAGTGCAGTATTTTGTCAAATTTCGGCTCCTTAACATACATCGCATTTCTGACTTTTCTTTCCCAATGTCATATTACAGGCAACGGAACCAGTGCAAAACACTAACTGTCAGAAGTGGGATTTGACCCCACTTCTCCAGTGGAGACTGCGACCTGAACGCAGCGCCTTGGACTGCTCGGCCATCCTGACTTAGAAAACCCTCAAACCTGTGAAAATGAAAGTAAATACCGCAATATAGTAGATTTAATATGTAACGAGATCGTACATTCTTTAGTTACTATGCCATGATATATCATGTCTCAACTTTTGCCGCAGTTCAGCGTCTTCCCTTGAGGGACTGCGTTTACCATTCTTGCAAGTGCACATTCCTAGTAGACTACTTTGTAACATTCAGGCCATATTTCTACTATTTACCTACAAACAAATAATCCAGCAACATATGTAGACCGACACATGGTTCGATTAAACCGGATGATAATGTAGAGGCTTACAAATGACGCTCTTGCACTAGTAGTGCAGTATTTTGTCAAATTTCGGCTCCTTAACATACGTCGCATTTCTGACTTTTCTTTCCGAATGTCATATTACAGGCAACGGAACCAGTGCAAAACACTAACTGTCAGAAGTGGGATTCGAACCCACGCCTCCAGTGGAGACTGCGACCTTAACGCAGCGCCTTGGACCGCTCGGCCATCCTGACTTAGAAAACCCTCAAACCTGTGAAAATGAAAGTAAATACCGCAATATAGTAGATTTAATATGTAACGAGATCGTACATTCTTTAGTTACTATGCCATGATATATCATGTCTCAACTTTTGCCGCAGTTCAGCGTCTTCCCTTGAGGGACTGCGTTTACCATTCTTGCAAGTGCACATTCCTAGTAGACTACTTTGTAACATTCAGGCCATATTTCTACTGTTTACCTACAAACAAATAATCCAGCAACATATGTAGACAGACACATGGTTCGATTAAACTGGATGATAATGTAGAGGCTTACAAATGCCGCTCTTGCACTAGTAGTGCAGTATTTTGTCAAATTTCGGCTCCTTAACATACGTCGCATTTCTGACTTTTCTTTCCGAATGTCATATTACAGGCAACGGAACCAGTGCAAAACACTAACTGTCAGAAGTGGGATTCGAACCCACGCCTCCAGTGGAGACTGCGACCTTAACGCAGCGCCTTGGACCGCTCGGCCATCCTGACTTAGAAAACCCTCAAACCTGTGAAAATGAAAGTAAATACCGCAATATAGTAGATTTAATATGTAACGAGATCGTACATTCTTTAGTTACTATGCCATGATATATCATGTCTCAACTTTTGCCGCAGTTCAGCGTCTTCCCTTGAGGGACTGCGTTTACCATTCTTGCAAGTGCACATTCCTCGTAGACTACTTTGTATCTATTATGTAACGAGATCGTACATTCTTTGAGGGACTGCGTTTACCATTCTTGCAAGAGCACATTCCTAGTAGATGACTTTGTAACATTAAGGCCATATTTCTACTATTTACCTACAAACAAATAAACATACATCGCATTTCTGACTTTTCTTTCCCAATGTCATATTACAGGCAACGGAACCAGTGCAAAACACTAACTGTCAGAAGTGGGATTTGACCCCACTTCTCCAGTGGAGACTGCGACCTGAACGCAGCGCCTTGGACTGCTCGGCCATCCTGACTTAGAAAACCCTCAAACCTGTGAAAATGAAAGTAAATGCTGCAATATAGTAGATTTAATATGTAACGAGATCGTACATTCTTTAGTTACTATGCCATGATATATCATGTCTCAACTTTTGCCGCAGTTCAGCGTCTTCCCTTGAGGGACTGCGTTTACCATTCTTGCAAGTGCACATTCCTAGTAGACTACTTTGTAACATTCAGGCCATATTTCTACTATTTACCTACAAACAAATAATCCAGCAACATATGTAGACCGACACATGGTTCGATTAAACCGGATGAAAATGTAGAGGCTTACAAATGCCGCTCTTGCACTAGTAGTGCAGTATTTTGTCAAATTTCGGCTCCTTAACATACGTCGCATTTCTGACTTTTGTTTCCGAATGTCATATTACAGGCAACGGAACCAGTGCAAAACACTAACTGTCAGAAGTGGGATTCGAACCCACGCCTCCAGTGGAGACTGCGACCTGAACGCAGCGCCTTGGACCGCTCGGCCATCCTGACTTAGAAAACCCTCAAACCTGTGAAAATGAAAGTAAATACCGCAATATAGTAGATTTATTATGTAACGAGATCGTACATTCTTTGAGGGACTGCGTTTACCATTCTTGCAAGAGCACATTCCTAGTAGATGACTTTGTAACATTAAGGCCATATTTCTACTATTTACCTACAAACAAACAATCCAGTAACATATGTAGACCGACACATGGTTCGAATAAACTGGATGATAATGTAGAGGCTTACAAATGACGCTGTCGCACTAGTAGTGCAGTATTTTGTCAAATTTCGGCTCCTTAACATACATCGCATTGCTGACTTTTCTTTCCCAATGTCATATTACAGGCAACGGAACCAGTGCAAAACACTAACTGTCAGAAGTGGGATTCGAACCCACGCCTCCAGTGGAGACTGCGACCTTAACGCAGCGCCTTGGACCGCTCGGCCATCCTGACTTAGAAAACCCTCAAACCTGTGAAAATGAAAGTAAATACCGCAATATAGTAGATTTAATATGTAACGAGATCGTACATTCTTTAGTTACTATGCCATGATATATCATGTCTCAACTTTTGCCGCAGTTCAGCGTCTTCCGTTGAGGGACTGCGTTTACCATTCTTGCAAGTGCACATTCCTAGTAGACTACTTTGTAACATTCAGGCCATATTTCTACTATTTACCTACAAACAAATAATCCAGCAACATATGTAGACAGACACATGGTTCGATTAAACCGGATGAAAATGTAGAGGCTTACAAATGCCGCTCTTGCACTAGTAGTGCAGTATTTTGTCAAATTTCGGCTCCTTAACATACGTCGCATTTCTGACTTTTCTTTCCGAATGTCATATTACAGGCAACGGAACCAGTGCAAAACACTAACTGTCAGAAGTGGGATTCGAACCCACGCCTCCAGTGGAGACTGCGACCTGAACGCAGCGCCTTGGACCGCTCGGCCATCCTGACTTAGAAAACCCTCAAACCTGTGAAAATGAAAGTAAATACCGCAATATAGTAGATTTAATATGTAACGAGATCGTACATTCTTTAGTTACTATGCCATGATATATCATGTCTCAACTTTTGCCGCAGTTCAGCGTCTTCCCTTGAGGGACTGCGTTTACCATTCTTGCAAGTGCACATTCCTCGTAGACTACTTTGTATCTATTATGTAACGAGATCGTACATTCTTTGAGGGACTGCGTTTACCATTCTTGCAAGAGCACATTCCTAGTAGATGACTTTGTAACATTAAGGCCATATTTCTACTATTTACCTACAAACAAATAAACATACATCGCATTTCTGACTTTTCTTTCCCAATGTCATATTACAGGCAACGGAACCAGTGCAAAACACTAACTGTCAGAAGTGGGATTTGACCCCACTTCTCCAGTGGAGACTGCGACCTGAACGCAGCGCCTTGGACTGCTCGGCCATCCTGACTTAGAAAACCCTCAAACCTGTGAAAATGAAAGTAAATACTGCAATATAGTAGATTTAATATGTAACGAGATCGTACATTCTTTAGTTACTATGCCATGATATATCATGTCTCAACTTTTGCCGCAGTTCAGCGTCTTCCCTTGAGGGACTGCGTTTACCATTCTTGCAAGTGCACATTCCTAGTAGACTACTTTGTAACATTCAGGCCATATTTCTACTATTTACCTACAAACAAATAATCCAGCAACATATGTAGACAGACACATGGTTCGATTAAACCGGATGATAATGTAGAGGCTTACAAATGCCGCTCTTGCACTAGTAGTGCAGTATTTTGTCAAATTTCGGCTCCTTAACATACGTCGCATTTCTGACTTTTCTTTCCGAATGTCATATTACAGGCAACGGAACCAGTGCAAAACACTAACTGTCAGAAGTGGGATTCGAACCCACGCCTCCAGTGGAGACTGCGACCTGAACGCAGCGCCTTGGACCGCTCGGCCATCCTGACTTAGAAAACCCTCAAACCTGTGAAAATGAAAGTAAATACCGCAATATAGTAGATTTAATATGTAACGAGATCGTACATTCTTTAGTTACTATGCCATGATATATCATGTCTCAACTTTTGCCGCAGTTCAGCGTCTTCCCTTGAGGGACTGCGTTTACCATTCTTGCAAGAGCACATTCCTAGTAGACTACTTTGTAACATTCAGGCCATATTTCTACTATTTACCTACAAACAAATAATCCAGCAACATATGTAGACCGACACATGGTTCGATTAAACCGGATGAAAATGTAGAGGCTTACAAATGCCGCTCTTGCACTAGTAGTGCAGTATTTTGTCAAATTTCGGCTCCTTAACATACGTCGCATTTCTGACTTTTCTTTCCGAATGTCATATTACAGGCAACGGAACCAGTGCAAAACACTAACTGTCAGAAGTGGGATTCGAACCCACGCCTCCAGTGGAGACTGCGACCTGAACGCAGCGCCTTGGACCGCTCGGCCATCCTGACTTAGAAAGCCCTCAAACCTGTGAAAATGAAAGTAAATACCGCAATATAGTAGATTTATTATGTAACGAGATCGTACATTCTTTGAGGGACTGCGTTTACCATTCTTGCAAGAGCACATTCCTAGTAGATGACTTTGTAACATTAAGGCCATATTTCTACTATTTACCTACAAACAAATAAACATACATCGCATTTCTGACTTTTCTTTCCCAATGTCATATTACAGGCAACGGAACCAGTGCAAAACACTAACTGTCAGAAGTGGGATTCGAACCCACGCCTCCAGTGGAGACTGCGACCTGAACGCAGCGCCTTGGACCGCTCGGCCATCCTGACTTAGAAAGCCCTCAAACCTGTGAAAATGAAAGTAAATACCGCAATATAGTAGATTTATTATGTAACGAGATCGTACATTCTTTGAGGGACTGCGTTTACCATTCTTGCAAGAGCACATTCCTAGTAGATGACTTTGTAACATTAAGGCCATATTTCTACTATTTACCTACAAACAAACAATCCAGTAACATATGTAGACCGACACATGGTTCGAATAAACTGGATGATAATGTAGAGGCTTACAAATGACGCTGTCGCACTAGTAGTGCAGTATTTTGTCAAATTTCGGCTCCTTAACATACATCGCATTGCTGACTTTTCTTTCCCAATGTCATAATACAGGCAACGGAACCAGTGCAAAACACTAACTGTCAGAAGTGGGATTCGAACCCACGCCTCCAGTGGAGACTGCGACCTTAACGCAGCGCCTTGGACCGCTCGGCCATCCTGACTTAGAAAACCCTCAAACCTGTGAAAATGAAAGTAAATACCGCAATATAGTAGATTTAATATGTAACGAGATCGTACATTCTTTAGTTACTATGCCATGATATATCATGTCTCAACTTTTGCCGCAGTTCAGCGTCTTCCCTTGAGGGACTGCGTTTACCATTCTTGCAAGTGCACATTCCTAGTAGACTACTTTGTAACATTCAGGCCATATTTCTACTGTTTACCTACAAACAAATAATCCAGCAACATATGTAGACCGACACATGGTTCGAATAAACTGGATGATAATGTAGAGGCTTACAAATGACGCTGTCGCACTAGTAGTGCAGTATTTTGTCAAATTTCGGCTCCTTAACATACATCGCATTTCTGACTTTTCTTTCCCAATGTCATATTACAGGCAACGGAACCAGTGCAAAACACTAACTGTCAGAAGTGGGATTCGAACCCACGCCTCCAGTGGAGACTGCGACCTGAACGCAGCGCCTTGGACCGCTCGGCCATCCTGACTTAGAAAACCCTCAAACCTGTGAAAATGAAAGTAAATACCGCAATATAGTAGATTTAATATGTAACGAGATCGTACATTCTTTAGTTACTATGCCATGATATATCATGTCTCAACTTTTGCCGCAGTTCAGCGTCTTCCCTTGAGGGACTGCGTTTACCATTCTTGCAAGTGCACATTCCTAGTAGACTACTTTGTAACATTCAGGCCATATTTCTACTATTTACCTACAAACAAATAATCCAGCAACATATGTAGACCGACACATGGTTCGATTAAACCGGATGAAAATGTAGAGGCTTACAAATGCCGCTCTTGCACTAGTAGTGCAGTATTTTGTCAAATTTCGGCTCCTTAACATACGTCGCATTTCTGACTTTTCTTTCCGAATGTCATATTACAGGCAACGGAACCAGTGCAAAACACTAACTGTCAGAAGTGGGATTCGAACCCACGCCTCCAGTGGAGACTGCGACCTGAACGCAGCGCCTTGGACCGCTCGGCCATCCTGACTTAGAAAGCCCTCAAACCTGTGAAAATGAAAGTAAATACCGCAATATAGTAGATTTATTATGTAACGAGATCGTACATTCTTTGAGGGACTGCGTTTACCATTCTTGCAAGAGCACATTCCTAGTAGATGACTTTGTAACATTAAGGCCATATTTCTACTATTTACCTACAAACAAACAATCCAGTAACATATGTAGACCGACACATGGTTCGAATAAACTGGATGATAATGTAGAGGCTTACAAATGACGCTGTCGCACTAGTAGTGCAGTATTTTGTCAAATTTCGGCTCCTTAACATACATCGCATTTCTGACTTTTCTTTCCCAATGTCATAATACAGGCAACGGAACCAGTGCAAAACACTAACTGTCAGAAGTGGGATTCGAACCCACGCCTCCAGTGGAGACTGCGACCTTAACGCAGCGCCTTGGACCGCTCGGCCATCCTGACTTAGAAAACCCTCAAACCTGTGAAAATGAAAGTAAATACCGCAATATAGTAGATTTAATATGTAACGAGATCGTACATTCTTTAGTTACTATGCCATGATATATCATGTCTCAACTTTTGCCGCAGTTCAGCGTCTTCCCTTGAGGGACTGCGTTTACCATTCTTGCAAGTGCACATTCCTCGTAGACTACTTTGTATCTATTATGTAACGAGATCGTACATTCTTTGAGGGACTGCGTTTACCATTCTTGCAAGAGCACATTCCTAGTAGATGACTTTGTAACATTAAGGCCATATTTCTACTATTTACCTACAAACAAATAAACATACATCGCATTTCTGACTTTTCTTTCCCAATGTCATATTACAGGCAACGGAACCAGTGCAAAACACTAACTGTCAGAAGTGGGATTTGACCCCACTTCTCCAGTGGAGACTGCGACCTGAACGCAGCGCCTTGGACTGCTCGGCCATCCTGACTTAGAAAACCCTCAAACCTGTGAAAATGAAAGTAAATGCTGCAATATAGTAGATTTAATATGTAACGAGATCGTACATTCTTTAGTTACTATGCCATGATATATCATGTCTCAACTTTTGCCGCAGTTCAGCGTCTTCCCTTGAGGGACTGCGTTTACCATTCTTGCAAGTGCACATTCCTAGTAGACTACTTTGTAACATTCAGGCCATATTTCTACTATTTACCTACAAACAAATAATCCAGCAACATATGTAGACCGACACATGGTTCGATTAAACCGGATGAAAATGTAGAGGCTTACAAATGCCGCTCTTGCACTAGTAGTGCAGTATTTTGTCAAATTTCGGCTCCTTAACATACGTCGCATTTCTGACTTTTCTTTCCGAATGTCATATTACAGGCAACGGAACCAGTGCAAAACACTAACTGTCAGAAGTGGGATTCGAACCCACGCCTCCAGTGGAGACTGCGACCTGAACGCAGCGCCTTGGACCGCTCGGCCATCCTGACTTAGAAAGCCCTCAAACCTGTGAAAATGAAAGTAAATACCGCAATATAGTAGATTTATTATGTAACGAGATCGTACATTCTTTGAGGGACTGCGTTTACCATTCTTGCAAGAGCACATTCCTAGTAGATGACTTTGTAACATTAAGGCCATATTTCTACTATTTACCTACAAACAAACAATCCAGTAACATATGTAGACCGACACATGGTTCGAATAAACTGGATGATAATGTAGAGGCTTACAAATGACGCTGTCGCACTAGTAGTGCAGTATTTTGTCAAATTTCGGCTCCTTAACATACATCGCATTTCTGACTTTTCTTTCCCAATGTCATAATACAGGCAACGGAACCAGTGCAAAACACTAACTGTCAGAAGTGGGATTCGAACCCACGCCTCCAGTGGAGACTGCGACCTTAACGCAGCGCCTTGGACCGCTCGGCCATCCTGACTTAGAAAACCCTCAAACCTGTGAAAATGAAAGTAAATACCGCAATATAGTAGATTTAATATGTAACGAGATCGTACATTCTTTAGTTACTATGCCATGATATATCATGTCTCAACTTTTGCCGCAGTTCAGCGTCTTCCCTTGAGGGACTGCGTTTACCATTCTTGCAAGTGCACATTCCTCGTAGACTACTTTGTATCTATTATGTAACGAGATCGTACATTCTTTGAGGGACTGCGTTTACCATTCTTGCAAGAGCACATTCCTAGTAGATGACTTTGTAACATTAAGGCCATATTTCTACTATTTACCTACAAACAAATAAACATACATCGCATTTCTGACTTTTCTTTCCCAATGTCATATTACAGGCAACGGAACCAGTGCAAAACACTAACTGTCAGAAGTGGGATTTGACCCCACTTCTCCAGTGGAGACTGCGACCTGAACGCAGCGCCTTGGACTGCTCGGCCATCCTGACTTAGAAAACCCTCAAACCTGTGAAAATGAAAGTAAATGCTGCAATATAGTAGATTTAATATGTAACGAGATCGTACATTCTTTAGTTACTATGCCATGATATATCATGTCTCAACTTTTGCCGCAGTTCAGCGTCTTCCCTTGAGGGACTGCGTTTACCATTCTTGCAAGTGCACATTCCTAGTAGACTACTTTGTAACATTCAGGCCATATTTCTACTATTTACCTACAAACAAATAATCCAGCAACATATGTAGACCGACACATGGTTCGATTAAACCGGATGAAAATGTAGAGGCTTACAAATGCCGCTCTTGCACTAGTAGTGCAGTATTTTGTCAAATTTCGGCTCCTTAACATACATCGCATTTCTGACTTTTCTTTCCCAATGTCATATTACAGGCAACGGAACCAGTGCAAAACACTAACTGTCAGAAGTGGGATTCGAACCCACGCCTCCAGTGGAGACTGCGACCTGAACGCAGCGCCTTGGACCGCTCGGCCATCCTGACTTAGAAAACCCTCAAACCTGTGAAAATGAAAGTAAATACCGCAATATAGTAGATTTAATATGTAACGAGATCGTACATTCTTTAGTTACTATGCCATGATATATCATGTCTCAACTTTTGCCGCAGTTCAGCGTCTTCCCTTGAGGGACTGCGTTTACCATTCTTGCAAGTGCACATTCCTAGTAGACTACTTTGTAACATTCAGGCCATATTTCTACTGTTTACCTACAAACAAATAATCCAGCAACATATGTAGACAGACACATGGTTCGATTAAACCGGATGATAATGTAGAGGCTTACAAATGCCGCTCTTGCACTAGTAGTGCAGTATTTTGTCAAATTTCGGCTCCTTAACATACGTCGCATTTCTGACTTTTCTTTCCCAATGTCATATTACAGGCAACGGAACCAGTGCAAAACACTAACTGTCAGAAGTGGGATTCGAACCCACGCCTCCAGTGGAGACTGCGACCTTAACGCAGCGCCTTGGACCGCTCGGCCATCCTGACTTAGAAAACCCTCAAACCTGTGAAAATGAAAGTAAATACCGCAATATAGTAGATTTAATATGTAACGAGATCGTACATTCTTTAGTTACTATGCCATGATATATCATGTCTCAACTTTTGCCGCAGTTCAGCGTCTTCCCTTGAGGGACTGCGTTTACCATTCTTGCAAGTGCACATTCCTCGTAGACTACTTTGTATCTATTATGTAACGAGATCGTACATTCTTTGAGGGACTGCGTTTACCATTCTTGCAAGAGCACATTCCTAGTAGATGACTTTGTAACATTAAGGCCATATTTCTACTATTTACCTACAAACAAATAAACATACATCGCATTTCTGACTTTTCTTTCCCAATGTCATATTACAGGCAACGGAACCAGTGCAAAACACTAACTGTCAGAAGTGGGATTTGACCCCACTTCTCCAGTGGAGACTGCGACCTGAACGCAGCGCCTTGGACTGCTCGGCCATCCTGACTTAGAAAACCCTCAAACCTGTGAAAATGAAAGTAAATGCTGCAATATAGTAGATTTAATATGTAACGAGATCGTACATTCTTTAGTTACTATGCCATGATATATCATGTCTCAACTTTTGCCGCAGTTCAGCGTCTTCCCTTGAGGGACTGCGTTTACCATTCTTGCAAGTGCACATTCCTAGTAGACTACTTTGTAACATTCAGGCCATATTTCTACTATTTACCTACAAACAAATAATCCAGCAACATATGTAGACCGACACATGGTTCGATTAAACCGGATGAAAATGTAGAGGCTTACAAATGCCGCTCTTGCACTAGTAGTGCAGTATTTTGTCAAATTTCGGCTCCTTAACATACATCGCATTTCTGACTTTTCTTTCCCAATGTCATATTACAGGCAACGGAACCAGTGCAAAACACTAACTGTCAGAAGTGGGATTCGAACCCACGCCTCCAGTGGAGACTGCGACCTGAACGCAGCGCCTTGGACCGCTCGGCCATCCTGACTTAGAAAGCCCTCAAACCTGTGAAAATGAAAGTAAATACCGCAATATAGTAGATTTATTATGTAACGAGATCGTACATTCTTTGAGGGACTGCGTTTACCATTCTTGCAAGAGCACATTCCTAGTAGATGACTTTGTAACATTAAGGCCATATTTCTACTATTTACCTACAAACAAACAATCCAGTAACATATGTAGACCGACACATGGTTCGAATAAACTGGATGATAATGTAGAGGCTTACAAATGACGCTGTCGCACTAGTAGTGCAGTATTTTGTCAAATTTCGGCTCCTTAACATACATCGCATTGCTGACTTTTCTTTCCCAATGTCATAATACAGGCAACGGAACCAGTGCAAAACACTAACTGTCAGAAGTGGGATTCGAACCCACGCCTCCAGTGGAGACTGCGACCTTAACGCAGCGCCTTGGACCGCTCGGCCATCCTGACTTAGAAAACCCTCAAACCTGTGAAAATGAAAGTAAATACCGCAATATAGTAGATTTAATATGTAACGAGATCGTACATTCTTTAGTTACTATGCCATGATATATCATGTCTCAACTTTTGCCGCAGTTCAGCGTCTTCCCTTGAGGGACTGCGTTTACCATTCTTGCAAGTGCACATTCCTAGTAGACTACTTTGTAACATTCAGGCCATATTTCTACTGTTTACCTACAAACAAATAATCCAGCAACATATGTAGACAGACACATGGTTCGATTAAACCGGATGATAATGTAGAGGCTTACAAATGCCGCTCTTGCACTAGTAGTGCAGTATTTTGTCAAATTTCGGCTCCTTAACATACGTCGCATTTCTGACTTTTCTTTCCGAATGTCATATTACAGGCAACGGAACCAGTGCAAAACACTAACTGTCAGAAGTGGGATTCGAACCCACGCCTCCAGTGGAGACTGCGACCTGAACGCAGCGCCTTGGACCGCTCGGCCATCCTGACTTAGAAAACCCTCAAACCTGTGAAAATGAAAGTAAATACCGCAATATAGTAGATTTAATATGTAACGAGATCGTACATTCTTTAGTTACTATGCCATGATATATCATGTCTCAACTTTTGCCGCAGTTCAGCGTCTTCCCTTGAGGGACTGCGTTTACCATTCTTGCAAGTGCACATTCCTCGTAGACTACTTTGTATCTATTATGTAACGAGATCGTACATTCTTTGAGGGACTGCGTTTACCATTCTTGCAAGAGCACATTCCTAGTAGATGACTTTGTAACATTAAGGCCATATTTCTACTATTTACCTACAAACAAATAAACATACATCGCATTTCTGACTTTTCTTTCCCAATGTCATATTACAGGCAACGGAACCAGTGCAAAACACTAACTGTCAGAAGTGGGATTTGACCCCACTTCTCCAGTGGAGACTGCGACCTGAACGCAGCGCCTTGGACTGCTCGGCCATCCTGACTTAGAAAACCCTCAAACCTGTGAAAATGAAAGTAAATACCGCAATATAGTAGATTTAATATGTAACGAGATCGTACATTCTTTAGTTACTATGCCATGATATATCATGTCTCAACTTTTGCCGCAGTTCAGCGTCTTCCCTTGAGGGACTGCGTTTACCATTCTTGCAAGAGCACATTCCTAGTAGACTACTTTGTAACATTCAGGCCATATTTCTACTATTTACCTACAAACAAATAATCCAGCAACATATGTAGACCGACACATGGTTCGATTAAACCGGATGATAATGTAGAGGCTTACAAATGCCGCTCTTGCACTAGTAGTGCAGTATTTTGTCAAATTTCGGCTCCTTAACATACGTCGCATTTCTGACTTTTCTTTCCCAATGTCATATTACAGGCAACGGAACCAGTGCAAAACACTAACTGTCAGAAGTGGGATTCGAACCCACGCCTCCAGTGGAGACTGCGACCTGAACGCAGCGCCTTGGACCGCTCGGCCATCCTGACTTAGAAAGCCCTCAAACCTGTGAAAATGAAAGTAAATACCGCAATATAGTAGATTTAATATGTAACGAGATCGTACATTCTTTAGTTACTATGCCATGATATATCATGTCTCAACTTTTGCCGCAGTTCAGCGTCTTCCCTTGAGGGACTGCGTTTACCATTCTTGCAAGTGCACATTCCTCGTAGACTACTTTGTATCTATTATGTAACGAGATCGTACATTCTTTGAGGGACTGCGTTTACCATTCTTGCAAGAGCACATTCCTAGTAGATGACTTTGTAACATTAAGGCCATATTTCTACTATTTACCTACAAACAAATAAACATACATCGCATTTCTGACTTTTCTTTCCCAATGTCATATTACAGGCAACGGAACCAGTGCAAAACACTAACTGTCAGAAGTGGGATTTGACCCCACTTCTCCAGTGGAGACTGCGACCTGAACGCAGCGCCTTGGACTGCTCGGCCATCCTGACTTAGAAAACCCTCAAACCTGTGAAAATGAAAGTAAATGCTGCAATATAGTAGATTTAATATGTAACGAGATCGTACATTCTTTAGTTACTATGCCATGATATATCATGTCTCAACTTTTGCCGCAGTTCAGCGTCTTCCCTTGAGGGACTGCGTTTACCATTCTTGCAAGTGCACATTCCTAGTAGACTACTTTGTAACATTCAGGCCATATTTCTACTATTTACCTACAAACAAATAATCCAGCAACATATGTAGACCGACACATGGTTCGATTAAACCGGATGAAAATGTAGAGGCTTACAAATGCCGCTCTTGCACTAGTAGTGCAGTATTTTGTCAAATTTCGGCTCCTTAACATACGTCGCATTTCTGACTTTTCTTTCCGAATGTCATATTACAGGCAACGGAACCAGTGCAAAACACTAACTGTCAGAAGTGGGATTCGAACCCACGCCTCCAGTGGAGACTGCGACCTGAACGCAGCGCCTTGGACCGCTCGGCCATCCTGACTTAGAAAGCCCTCAAACCTGTGAAAATGAAAGTAAATACCGCAATATAGTAGATTTATTATGTAACGAGATCGTACATTCTTTGAGGGACTGCGTTTACCATTCTTGCAAGAGCACATTCCTAGTAGATGACTTTGTAACATTAAGGCCATATTTCTACTATTTACCTACAAACAAACAATCCAGTAACATATGTAGACCGACACATGGTTCGAATAAACTGGATGATAATGTAGAGGCTTACAAATGACGCTGTCGCACTAGTAGTGCAGTATTTTGTCAAATTTCGGCTCCTTAACATACATCGCATTTCTGACTTTTCTTTCCCAATGTCATATTACAGGCAACGGAACCAGTGCAAAACACTAACTGTCAGAAGTGGGATTCGAACCCACGCCTCCAGTGGAGACTGCGACCTTAACGCAGCGCCTTGGACCGCTCGGCCATCCTGACTTAGAAAACCCTCAAACCTGTGAAAATGAAAGTAAATACCGCAATATAGTAGATTTAATATGTAACGAGATCGTACATTCTTTAGTTACTATGCCATGATATATCATGTCTCAACTTTTGCCGCAGTTCAGCGTCTTCCCTTGAGGGACTGCGTTTACCATTCTTGCAAGTGCACATTCCTCGTAGACTACTTTGTATCTATTATGTAACGAGATCGTACATTCTTTGAGGGACTGCGTTTACCATTCTTGCAAGAGCACATTCCTAGTAGATGACTTTGTAACATTAAGGCCATATTTCTACTATTTACCTACAAACAAATAAACATACATCGCATTTCTGACTTTTCTTTCCCAATGTCATATTACAGGCAACGGAACCAGTGCAAAACACTAACTGTCAGAAGTGGGATTTGACCCCACTTCTCCAGTGGAGACTGCGACCTGAACGCAGCGCCTTGGACTGCTCGGCCATCCTGACTTAGAAAACCCTCAAACCTGTGAAAATGAAAGTAAATGCTGCAATATAGTAGATTTAATATGTAACGAGATCGTACATTCTTTAGTTACTATGCCATGATATATCATGTCTCAACTTTTGCCGCAGTTCAGCGTCTTCCCTTGAGGGACTGCGTTTACCATTCTTGCAAGTGCACATTCCTAGTAGACTACTTTGTAACATTCAGGCCATATTTCTACTATTTACCTACAAACAAATAATCCAGCAACATATGTAGACCGACACATGGTTCGATTAAACCGGATGAAAATGTAGAGGCTTACAAATGCCGCTCTTGCACTAGTAGTGCAGTATTTTGTCAAATTTCGGCTCCTTAACATACGTCGCATTTCTGACTTTTCTTTCCGAATGTCATATTACAGGCAACGGAACCAGTGCAAAACACTAACTGTCAGAAGTGGGATTCGAACCCACGCCTCCAGTGGAGACTGCGACCTTAACGCAGCGCCTTGGACCGCTCGGCCATCCTGACTTAGAAAACCCTCAAACCTGTGAAAATGAAAGTAAATACCGCAATATAGTAGATTTAATATGTAACGAGATCGTACATTCTTTAGTTACTATGCCATGATATATCATGTCTCAACTTTTGCCGCAGTTCAGCGTCTTCCCTTGAGGGACTGCGTTTACCATTCTTGCAAGTGCACATTCCTAGTAGACTACTTTGTAACATTCAGGCCATATTTCTACTATTTACCTACAAACAAATAATCCAGCAACATATGTAGACCGACACATGGTTCGATTAAACCGGATGAAAATGTAGAGGCTTACAAATGCCGCTCTTGCACTAGTAGTGCAGTATTTTGTCAAATTTCGGCTCCTTAACATACGTCGCATTTCTGACTTTTCTTTCCGAATGTCATATTACAGGCAACGGAACCAGTGCAAAACACTAACTGTCAGAAGTGGGATTCGAACCCACGCCTCCAGTGGAGACTGCGACCTGAACGCAGCGCCTTGGACCGCTCGGCCATCCTGACTTAGAAAGCCCTCAAACCTGTGAAAATGAAAGTAAATACCGCAATATAGTAGATTTATTATGTAACGAGATCGTACATTCTTTGAGGGACTGCGTTTACCATTCTTGCAAGAGCACATTCCTAGTAGATGACTTTGTAACATTAAGGCCATATTTCTACTATTTACCTACAAACAAACAATCCAGTAACATATGTAGACCGACACATGGTTCGAATAAACTGGATGATAATGTAGAGGCTTACAAATGACGCTGTCGCACTAGTAGTGCAGTATTTTGTCAAATTTCGGCTCCTTAACATACATCGCATTGCTGACTTTTCTTTCCCAATGTCATAATACAGGCAACGGAACCAGTGCAAAACACTAACTGTCAGAAGTGGGATTCGAACCCACGCCTCCAGTGGAGACTGCGACCTTAACGCAGCGCCTTGGACCGCTCGGCCATCCTGACTTAGAAAACCCTCAAACCTGTGAAAATGAAAGTAAATACCGCAATATAGTAGATTTAATATGTAACGAGATCGTACATTCTTTAGTTACTATGCCATGATATATCATGTCTCAACTTTTGCCGCAGTTCAGCGTCTTCCCTTGAGGGACTGCGTTTACCATTCTTGCAAGTGCACATTCCTCGTAGACTACTTTGTATCTATTATGTAACGAGATCGTACATTCTTTGAGGGACTGCGTTTACCATTCTTGCAAGAGCACATTCCTAGTAGATGACTTTGTAACATTAAGGCCATATTTCTACTATTTACCTACAAACAAATAAACATACATCGCATTTCTGACTTTTCTTTCCCAATGTCATATTACAGGCAACGGAACCAGTGCAAAACACTAACTGTCAGAAGTGGGATTTGACCCCACTTCTCCAGTGGAGACTGCGACCTGAACGCAGCGCCTTGGACTGCTCGGCCATCCTGACTTAGAAAACCCTCAAACCTGTGAAAATGAAAGTAAATACCGCAATATAGTAGATTTAATATGTAACGAGATCGTACATTCTTTAGTTACTATGCCATGATATATCATGTCTCAACTTTTGCCGCAGTTCAGCGTCTTCCCTTGAGGGACTGCGTTTACCATTCTTGCAAGTGCACATTCCTAGTAGACTACTTTGTAACATTCAGGCCATATTTCTACTGTTTACCTACAAACAAATAATCCAGCAACATATGTAGACAGACACATGGTTCGATTAAACCGGATGATAATGTAGAGGCTTACAAATGCCGCTCTTGCACTAGTAGTGCAGTATTTTGTCAAATTTCGGCTCCTTAACATACGTCGCATTTCTGACTTTTCTTTCCGAATGTCATATTACAGGCAACGGAACCAGTGCAAAACACTAACTGTCAGAAGTGGGATTCGAACCCACGCCTCCAGTGGAGACTGCGACCTTAACGCAGCGCCTTGGACCGCTCGGCCATCCTGACTTAGAAAACCCTCAAACCTGTGAAAATGAAAGTAAATACCGCAATATAGTAGATTTAATATGTAACGAGATCGTACATTCTTTAGTTACTATGCCATGATATATCATGTCTCAACTTTTGCCGCAGTTCAGCGTCTTCCCTTGAGGGACTGCGTTTACCATTCTTGCAAGTGCACATTCCTCGTAGACTACTTTGTATCTATTATGTAACGAGATCGTACATTCTTTGAGGGACTGCGTTTACCATTCTTGCAAGAGCACATTCCTAGTAGATGACTTTGTAACATTAAGGCCATATTTCTACTATTTACCTACAAACAAATAAACATACATCGCATTTCTGACTTTTCTTTCCCAATGTCATATTACAGGCAACGGAACCAGTGCAAAACACTAACTGTCAGAAGTGGGATTTGACCCCACTTCTCCAGTGGAGACTGCGACCTGAACGCAGCGCCTTGGACTGCTCGGCCATCCTGACTTAGAAAACCCTCAAACCTGTGAAAATGAAAGTAAATGCTGCAATATAGTAGATTTAATATGTAACGAGATCGTACATTCTTTAGTTACTATGCCATGATATATCATGTCTCAACTTTTGCCGCAGTTCAGCGTCTTCCCTTGAGGGACTGCGTTTACCATTCTTGCAAGTGCACATTCCTAGTAGACTACTTTGTAACATTCAGGCCATATTTCTACTATTTACCTACAAACAAATAATCCAGCAACATATGTAGACCGACACATGGTTCGATTAAACCGGATGAAAATGTAGAGGCTTACAAATGCCGCTCTTGCACTAGTAGTGCAGTATTTTGTCAAATTTCGGCTCCTTAACATACGTCGCATTTCTGACTTTTCTTTCCGAATGTCATATTACAGGCAACGGAACCAGTGCAAAACACTAACTGTCAGAAGTGGGATTCGAACCCACGCCTCCAGTGGAGACTGCGACCTGAACGCAGCGCCTTGGACCGCTCGGCCATCCTGACTTAGAAAGCCCTCAAACCTGTGAAAATGAAAGTAAATACCGCAATATAGTAGATTTATTATGTAACGAGATCGTACATTCTTTGAGGGACTGCGTTTACCATTCTTGCAAGAGCACATTCCTAGTAGATGACTTTGTAACATTAAGGCCATATTTCTACTATTTACCTACAAACAAACAATCCAGTAACATATGTAGACCGACACATGGTTCGAATAAACTGGATGATAATGTAGAGGCTTACAAATGACGCTGTCGCACTAGTAGTGCAGTATTTTGTCAAATTTCGGCTCCTTAACATACATCGCATTGCTGACTTTTCTTTCCCAATGTCATAATACAGGCAATGGAACCAGTGCAAAACACTAACTGTCAGAAGTGGGATTCGAACCCACGCCTCCAGTGGAGACTGCGACCTTAACGCAGCGCCTTGGACCGCTCGGCCATCCTGACTTAGAAAACCCTCAAACCTGTGAAAATGAAAGTAAATACCGCAATATAGTAGATTTAATATGTAACGAGATCGTACATTCTTTAGTTACTATGCCATGATATATCATGTCTCAACTTTTGCCGCAGTTCAGCGTCTTCCGTTGAGGGACTGCGTTTACCATTCTTGCAAGTGCACATTCCTAGTAGACTACTTTGTAACATTCAGGCCATATTTCTACTGTTTACCTACAAACAAATAATCCAGCAACATATGTAGACAGACACATGGTTCGATTAAACCGGATGATAATGTAGAGGCTTACAAATGCCGCTCTTGCACTAGTAGTGCAGTATTTTGTCAAATTTCGGCTCCTTAACATACGTCGCATTTCTGACTTTTCTTTCCGAATGTCATATTACAGGCAACGGAACCAGTGCAAAACACTAACTGTCAGAAGTGGGATTCGAACCCACGCCTCCAGTGGAGACTGCGACCTTAACGCAGCGCCTTGGACCGCTCGGCCATCCTGACTTAGAAAACCCTCAAACCTGTGAAAATGAAAGTAAATACCGCAATATAGTAGATTTAATATGTAACGAGATCGTACATTCTTTAGTTACTATGCCATGATATATCATGTCTCAACTTTTGCCGCAGTTCAGCGTCTTCCCTTGAGGGACTGCGTTTACCATTCTTGCAAGTGCACATTCCTCGTAGACTACTTTGTATCTATTATGTAACGAGATCGTACATTCTTTGAGGGACTGCGTTTACCATTCTTGCAAGAGCACATTCCTAGTAGATGACTTTGTAACATTAAGGCCATATTTCTACTATTTACCTACAAACAAATAAACATACATCGCATTTCTGACTTTTCTTTCCCAATGTCATATTACAGGCAACGGAACCAGTGCAAAACACTAACTGTCAGAAGTGGGATTTGACCCCACTTCTCCAGTGGAGACTGCGACCTGAACGCAGCGCCTTGGACTGCTCGGCCATCCTGACTTAGAAAACCCTCAAACCTGTGAAAATGAAAGTAAATACTGCAATATAGTAGATTTAATATGTAACGAGATCGTACATTCTTTAGTTACTATGCCATGATATATCATGTCTCAACTTTTGCCGCAGTTCAGCGTCTTCCCTTGAGGGACTGCGTTTACCATTCTTGCAAGTGCACATTCCTAGTAGACTACTTTGTAACATTCAGGCCATATTTCTACTATTTACCTACAAACAAATAATCCAGCAACATATGTAGACAGACACATGGTTCGATTAAACCGGATGAAAATGTAGAGGCTTACAAATGCCGCTCTTGCACTAGTAGTGCAGTATTTTGTCAAATTTCGGCTCCTTAACATACGTCGCATTTCTGACTTTTCTTTCCGAATGTCATATTACAGGCAACGGAACCAGTGCAAAACACTAACTGTCAGAAGTGGGATTCGAACCCACGCCTCCAGTGGAGACTGCGACCTGAACGCAGCGCCTTGGACCGCTCGGCCATCCTGACTTAGAAAGCCCTCAAACCTGTGAAAATGAAAGTAAATACCGCAATATAGTAGATTTATTATGTAACGAGATCGTACATTCTTTGAGGGACTGCGTTTACCATTCTTGCAAGAGCACATTCCTAGTAGATGACTTTGTAACATTAAGGCCATATTTCTACTATTTACCTACAAACAAACAATCCAGTAACATATGTAGACCGACACATGGTTCGAATAAACTGGATGATAATGTAGAGGCTTACAAATGACGCTGTCGCACTAGTAGTGCAGTATTTTGTCAAATTTCGGCTCCTTAACATACATCGCATTGCTGACTTTTCTTTCCCAATGTCATAATACAGGCAACGGAACCAGTGCAAAACACTAACTGTCAGAAGTGGGATTCGAACCCACGCCTCCAGTGGAGACTGCGACCTTAACGCAGCGCCTTGGACCGCTCGGCCATCCTGACTTAGAAAACCCTCAAACCTGTGAAAATGAAAGTAAATACCGCAATATAGTAGATTTAATATGTAACGAGATCGTACATTCTTTAGTTACTATGCCATGATATATCATGTCTCAACTTTTGCCGCAGTTCAGCGTCTTCCCTTGAGGGACTGCGTTTACCATTCTTGCAAGTGCACATTCCTAGTAGACTACTTTGTAACATTCAGGCCATATTTCTACTATTTACCTACAAACAAATAATCCAGCAACATATGTAGACCGACACATGGTTCGATTAAACCGGATGAAAATGTAGAGGCTTACAAATGCCGCTCTTGCACTAGTAGTGCAGTATTTTGTCAAATTTCGGCTCCTTAACATACGTCGCATTTCTGACTTTTCTTTCCGAATGTCATATTACAGGCAACGGAACCAGTGCAAAACACTAACTGTCAGAAGTGGGATTCGAACCCACGCCTCCAGTGGAGACTGCGACCTGAACGCAGCGCCTTGGACCGCTCGGCCATCCTGACTTAGAAAGCCCTCAAACCTGTGAAAATGAAAGTAAATACCGCAATATAGTAGATTTATTATGTAACGAGATCGTACATTCTTTGAGGGACTGCGTTTACCATTCTTGCAAGAGCACATTCCTAGTAGATGACTTTGTAACATTAAGGCCATATTTCTACTATTTACCTACAAACAAACAATCCAGTAACATATGTAGACCGACACATGGTTCGAATAAACTGGATGATAATGTAGAGGCTTACAAATGACGCTGTCGCACTAGTAGTGCAGTATTTTGTCAAATTTCGGCTCCTTAACATACATCGCATTTCTGACTTTTCTTTCCCAATGTCATATTACAGGCAACGGAACCAGTGCAAAACACTAACTGTCAGAAGTGGGATTCGAACCCACGCCTCCAGTGGAGACTGCGACCTAACGCAGCGCCTTGGACCGCTCGGCCATCCTGACTTAGAAAACCCTCAAACCTGTGAAAATGAAAGTAAATACCGCAATATAGTAGATTTAATATGTAACGAGATCGTACATTCTTTAGTTACTATGCCATGATATATCATGTCTCAACTTTTGCCGCAGTTCAGCGTCTTCCCTTGAGGGACTGCGTTTACCATTCTTGCAAGTGCACATTCCTAGTAGACTACTTTGTAACATTCAGGCCATATTTCTACTGTTTACCTACAAACAAATAATCCAGCAACATATGTAGACAGACACATGGTTCGATTAAACCGGATGATAATGTAGAGGCTTACAAATGACGCTCTTGCACTAGTAGTGCAGTATTTTGTCAAATTTCGGCTCCTTAACATACATCGCATTTCTGACTTTTCTTTCCCAATGTCATATTACAGGCAACGGAACCAGTGCAAAACACTAACTGTCAGAAGTGGGATTCGAACCCACGCCTCCAGTGGAGACTGCGACCTTAACGCAGCGCCTTGGACCGCTCGGCCATCCTGACTTAGAAAACCCTCAAACCTGTGAAAATGAAAGTAAATACCGCAATATAGTAGATTTAATATGTAACGAGATCGTACATTCTTTAGTTACTATGCCATGATATATCATGTCTCAACTTTTGCCGCAGTTCAGCGTCTTCCCTTGAGGGACTGCGTTTACCATTCTTGCAAGTGCACATTCCTCGTAGACTACTTTGTATCTATTATGTAACGAGATCGTACATTCTTTGAGGGACTGCGTTTACCATTCTTGCAAGAGCACATTCCTAGTAGATGACTTTGTAACATTAAGGCCATATTTCTACTATTTACCTACAAACAAATAAACATACATCGCATTTCTGACTTTTCTTTCCCAATGTCATATTACAGGCAACGGAACCAGTGCAAAACACTAACTGTCAGAAGTGGGATTTGACCCCACTTCTCCAGTGGAGACTGCGACCTGAACGCAGCGCCTTGGACTGCTCGGCCATCCTGACTTAGAAAACCCTCAAACCTGTGAAAATGAAAGTAAATACTGCAATATAGTAGATTTAATATGTAACGAGATCGTACATTCTTTAGTTACTATGCCATGATATATCATGTCTCAACTTTTGCCGCAGTTCAGCGTCTTCCCTTGAGGGACTGCGTTTACCATTCTTGCAAGTGCACATTCCTAGTAGACTACTTTGTAACATTCAGGCCATATTTCTACTATTTACCTACAAACAAATAATCCAGCAACATATGTAGACCGACACATGGTTCGATTAAACCGGATGAAAATGTAGAGGCTTACAAATGCCGCTCTTGCACTAGTAGTGCAGTATTTTGTCAAATTTCGGCTCCTTAACATACGTCGCATTTCTGACTTTTCTTTCCGAATGTCATATTACAGGCAACGGAACCAGTGCAAAACACTAACTGTCAGAAGTGGGATTCGAACCCACGCCTCCAGTGGAGACTGCGACCTTAACGCAGCGCCTTGGACCGCTCGGCCATCCTGACTTAGAAAACCCTCAAACCTGTGAAAATGAAAGTAAATACCGCAATATAGTAGATTTAATATGTAACGAGATCGTACATTCTTTAGTTACTATGCCATGATATATCATGTCTCAACTTTTGCCGCAGTTCAGCGTCTTCCCTTGAGGGACTGCGTTTACCATTCTTGCAAGTGCACATTCCTAGTAGACTACTTTGTAACATTCAGGCCATATTTCTACTGTTTACCTACAAACAAATAATCCAGCAACATATGTAGACAGACACATGGTTCGATTAAACCGGATGATAATGTAGAGGCTTACAAATGCCGCTCTTGCACTAGTAGTGCAGTATTTTGTCAAATTTCGGCTCCTTAACATACGTCGCATTTCTGACTTTTCTTTCCGAATGTCATATTACAGGCAACGGAACCAGTGCAAAACACTAACTGTCAGAAGTGGGATTCGAACCCACGCCTCCAGTGGAGACTGCGACCTGAACGCAGCGCCTTGGACCGCTCGGCCATCCTGACTTAGAAAACCCTCAAACCTGTGAAAATGAAAGTAAATACCGCAATATAGTAGATTTAATATGTAACGAGATCGTACATTCTTTAGTTACTATGCCATGATATATCATGTCTCAACTTTTGCCGCAGTTCAGCGTCTTCCCTTGAGGGACTGCGTTTACCATTCTTGCAAGTGCACATTCCTAGTAGACTACTTTGTAACATTCAGGCCATATTTCTACTATTTACCTACAAACAAATAATCCAGCAACATATGAAGACAGACACATGGTTCGATTAAACCGGATGAAAATGTAGAGGCTTACAAATGCCGCTCTTGCACTAGTAGTGCAGTATTTTGTCAAATTTCGGCTCCTTAACATACGTCGCATTTCTGACTTTTCTTTCCGAATGTCATATTACAGGCAACGGAACCAGTGCAAAACACTAACTGTCAGAAGTGGGATTCGAACCCACGCCTCCAGTGGAGACTGCGACCTGAACGCAGCGCCTTGGACCGCTCGGCCATCCTGACTTAGAAAGCCCTCAAACCTGTGAAAATGAAAGTAAATACCGCAATATAGTAGATTTAATATGTAACGAGATCGTACATTCTTTGGTCACTATGCCATGACATATCATGTCTCAACTTTTGCCGCAGTTCAGCGTCTTCCCTTGAGGGACTGCGTTTACCATTCTTGCAAGTGCACATTCCTAGTAGACTACTTTGTAACATTCAGGCCATATTTCTACTATTTACCTACAAACAAATAATCCAGCAACATATGTAGACCGACACATGGTTCGAATAAACTGGATGATAATGTAGAGGCTTACAAATGACGCTGTCGCACTAGTAGTGCAGTATTTTGTCAAATTTCGGCTCCTTAACATACATCGCATTGCTGACTTTTCTTTCCCAATGTCATAATACAGGCAACGGAACCAGTGCAAAACACTAACTGTCAGAAGTGGGATTCGAACCCACGCCTCCAGTGGAGACTGCGACCTGAACGCAGCGCCTTGGACCGCTCGGCCATCCTGACTTAGAAAACCCTCAAACCTGTGAAAATGAAAGTAAATACCGCAATATAGTAGATTTAATATGTAACGAGATCGTACATTCTTTGGTCACTATGCCATGACATATCATGTCTCAACTTTTGCCGCAGTTCAGCGTCTTCCCTTGAGGGACTGCGTTTACCATTCTTGCAAGAGCACATTCCTAGTAGATGACTTTGTAACATTCAGGCCATATTTCTACTGTTTACCTACAAACAAATAATCCAGCAACATATGTAGACAGACACATGGTTCGATTAAACCGGATGATAATGTAGAGGCTTACAAATGCCGCTCTTGCACTAGTAGTGCAGTAGTTTGTCAAATTTCGGCTCCTTAACATACATCGCATTTCTGACTTTTCTTTCCCAATGTCATATTACAGGCAACGGAACCAGTGCAAAACACTAACTGTCAGAAGTGGGATTTGACCCCACTTCTCCAGTGGAGACTGCGACCTGAACGCAGCGCCTTGGACTGCTCGGCCATCCTGACTTAGAAAACCCTCAAACCTGTGAAAATGAAAGTAAATACTGCAATATAGTAGATTTAATATGTAACGAGATCGTACATTCTTTAGTTACTATGCCATGATATATCATGTCTCAACTTTTGCCGCAGTTCAGCGTCTTCCCTTGAGGGACTGCGTTTACCATTCTTGCAAGTGCACATTCCTAGTAGACTACTTTGTAACATTCAGGCCATATTTCTACTGTTTACCTACAAACAAATAATCCAGCAACATATGTAGACCGACACATGGTTCGAATAAACCGGATGATAATGTAGAGGCTTACAAATGCCGCTCTTGCACTAGTCGTGCAGTATTTTGTCAAATTTCTGCTCCTTAACATACATCGCATTGCTGACTTTTCTTTCCTAATGTCATCTTACAGGCAACGTAACCAGTGCAAAACACTGACTGTCAGAAGCAGGATTCGAATCCACGCCTCAAGTGGAGACTGGGACCTGAATGCAGCACCTTAGACTTCATACCTATCCTGACTCATAAAAGTGAGGGATGACCTCAGACTCATCACAAAATCATTCCCAGGCTGCAGGTGGATTCTGATGGGGCTCAAGAAGTTGGTGCAGTGTGGTGCAGTGTGCTGCAGTGTGCTGCTTGCTCACTTCCTACAAAATAGCCTACAGTGTCGCACAATGGAAAAAGTCTCACACAATAGCGGGGGAGTTAATACTACCTGCAGCCATTGACATGGTTTCAACAGTTATTGATGAAGCAACTGCCAATAAACTCAAAACTATTCCGTTGTCAATTAACACTATTTCAAGGCGTATCGTAGACCTCTCTGCAGACATGGAAGAGCAGCTTATTGAAAAGATAAATGACAGTTGTTTTGCTCTGCAAATGGATGAGGCAACGGCCAGCAATGAAAACAGTTTGTTCGTAACATGTCAGTTAGATTGATGCGGAAGATATAAAGGAGGATTTGCTTTTCTGCAAATATACCAAACAGAGCCACTGCAGAAGAATATTTCAAAATAATTGACACCTATTTGAAAGAGGCAGATCTGAAGAGGGAGAACTGCGTGGGAGGCTGCACAGACGGGGCTCAGTCGATGGCTGGGAAACACAGCGGACTGCAAGCTCTTATCAGGCGCGTCTCTCCCAAAGCATAGTGGACACACTGCCTCCAAAGATCTAAGTCCCGAACTGAACTCAGTGTTGACAGGAGTCATCACAACAGTCAACTACATCAAACATCAGACTCCTGAAATCCAGGATTTTAGCATCAATATGTGAAGAAATGGGATCTGAGCACACAGCTCAGTTGTGGCACAGTGAGTCTCGATGGCTTTCACGAGGGAAGGTACTGTCCAGGGTTTTTGAACTGAGGGATGAGATCAGAGTGCTCTAGACTGAAGAAGGGAATGACCTTGCCCACAAGTTACATGATGAAAACCTCTTACAGAAGTCGTGAATCCTCCATGCAATGATATCCTAAAGCCTGTACATGAATTGTTAATACAAATGCATTCACATTGAGAAGTATCTGTTGTGGTGTTTAATTGTTTGGTGGCCTATACTAAATGTTCTGCTTTTGGAAATGTACCTTGGAGGGTTCAATCTATGAGTAGTGTGTTGGTGTTAATCGTTCTCTATACTTGAGCCCTTTGTTCAGTTGACTAACACTAAATATTGACTCACAAACCTGACGGAAATATTGTTAGGCGCAGACCTAACTGGCACCCCAAGCAACCAGTTACAGCTTGCCTATCGCAGTGATATATTTCAGAAGCTGTATGGACTGAATTTACAGTTGCAAGGCACCAATGCTCATCTTCCACAGCTCACAGACAAAATAACATCTTTTACAAAAAAACTGAAGAAGTGGGAGAGGAGGCTGTCGACTCCTTTGAATACCTGAATGCATTCCTTGACAACAATGTGCTGGAAAATACAATTATTCCGTGTATAAAGGCTCATAGCTCAGCCCTGCAAAAGCACTTTCAGAAGTATTTCCCTGAGGATTCTGCAAAATATGACTGGATACGAGACCCCTTTCAAGCAACTGCACCTGCAGACCTCAGTACCACAGAGGAAGACCAGTACCTTGACATGCCATCTATGGGCATACTGTTGCCTTTTGCCACATCCTATTTATGTGAAACAGGGTTTTCTGCCGTTGCTGCAATGAAGACCAAATACAGATCAAAGTTGAACATTGAAAATGAACTGAGAGTGGCTATCTCTAACCAGCAACCCCGCTTTGACAAAATTTGTAAAACAAAGCAAACCCACACCAGTCACTGATTGGTATGTAGGAATAGGAATATACCTATGAATAGGAATCTGATTTTTAAAAAAGAATATGAACCATGCAGAAAAAGCTTGAGTAGCTTGCACATCTTGTTTATAATTCAGTTTTAAATAACCTAAGAGTTGGGTAAACTAAATTGTGACACTCTTGTATGTCACACAAAGCTTTTATTGAAAGCAATCAGAACAAAGTAAATCCACATCAATCATTGCTGGATATGTTATTTTCTTGTTTGAGAGAACCTGCTGTTAAATGTGGGAAAATATACGTTGTTTGCACTTAAAAGAAATTAGGTTAATTTTATATACAAATGAATATGTCAGAAAGCAATTTACATGTAGGAATAGGAATGCGTCTGTGCATAAGAATGTGATCTATGTAGAGAAAGCACTGAGTAACTTGCACATCTTGTCTTTGATCCGTCATTATTCTATATGTATTTTTTTACTAAACCTTTATTTAACCAGGAGAGTCCCATTGAGATTAAAAATCTCTTTTTCGAGGAAGACCTGGCCAAGACAGGCAGCAACATAAGAAACATAGTTACAGACAGAAAACACAGAACAAGACAAGTTAAAAGAAACCAAAAGTTAAGAAACAGTGACATAACCGAGTTAATTTAAGAAACATTGACATTTTTGGGAGCCTGCCTCTATTTCTTTCATTTTATATTTAAAAGTATGATTTTTTACTTTCTTGCACACTTATTCAGTTTGAAAAACATACTGTTAAATGGGGAAATGTAAGTTGTTGCACTGCTCCTAACTTCAATTTTAACATTTGAAGTTAATTTTACTTGAAAATATATTCATATTTGAAAGCAATCTAAAGTCCAATCGTTTTGGAATTGTTTTTTATTTTTGCTATTTCTTTTCAGTAAAACAAACGAAAAGTGAAGTGATATGTAATTATTTTAGAAAGAAAAACAAATATTTTATAGTATTTAGATATTATAATGCAATTAATTCAAAACAAAGAAGGTATGAAAAAACTAGGGTCCAAGGACTGTGGCCCTGAAGCTGCAACTTCCTTTACTGCGGGAACATGCTACTCATGGAACATGAAGGCTCAACATTTTAATATATAAAGTATAAAATAGTACACCTTTAATGTTATCTGGATGTCACAAAAAAATTGAGAACTTGGTGAACAAAAAAATGCACTTGTATGTTTAATTTTTCACTCGTAGGAAATATTCACACACTTGTTTTCCGATTGTGAGGTCACAGAATCAAATATAAAAAAAATTGTAGATTGATATTTATATAAATAAAATGACGGCTGCAAACTTGTAATCCAACATTTACTCATATTTATTTTCTTAGCTCGAGTCTATCATTCATTACAAATGACAACTCGGCGATTACAGCCTCTCGAATCGGTCACTGCAACTGGTCTTTTGCAAAGCTTTGCTTTGATATATTACTGTATTTAAGGAGTAAATAAACGCATGCCACCGAAACCTCACACTCCTTGAGACTGAAAAATGAGACTTAGAAGCCGCTTGGATCTTGATGCTTGTCTATTCGTGGTGGTACAGTACGGTGGCTTTGAGCAGCCAAAAAGTACAAAGGAAGAACAATTTCAGCAATAATTTCTCATATTTGATGTAACATGTAAACACAGCAGCCCCTTATATCGAAATCTTATTATGATCCCATTTTAAAAAGGGAGCTCCAAAGTTAAAATATCACCACTATTGCTGGGTCCGCTGGAGGGAAGAGAGGCACGGGAGAGCCAGACCAAGGGCTGTGCGGGGCAGACTGTCAGACGCCTGCTGCAGTTACGAGGTTTTCCAAAAGGGACTCTGGTGACGGGAAACACTACCGCTTTTGTCCTTAGGGGGCGCCACAATCAACAGAAAAAGGAAAGTTCCTCTTAGCAAATAAAAAATACAAAGCTCACTGCTCCACAGGTGACAGATAAAGGTTCAGTTTATTATCAGTCATAAAAAATTACTATTTTATCAATATCTGAAAATATATAATCCAATGCAATCAGACCATTAAATGACACCATGACTCATGTTAAATAATTGCTGTCACGTATATCTGTATTGAGTTGACTGGAACAAATGCAAACTTATTACAATGTTAAAATATCATCGCAAACAACACAATGAATGCTGGATACTATGTTTTAATACAAGGTATGTTTGCCCATATTGTTTGTATTTCACCAATAAATTGTCAAAAAACAAAAACAGTATGAGCAGAGCAAAAAAAGTGACATCTGCACACATCACACACACCGCGCGCGCACACGCGCACACACACACACACACACACACACACACACACACACACACACACACACACACACACACACACACACACACACACACACTCTTTCAGATCCTCCTCAGTGGTTGGATTGACAGAGCTTTCTCTCAAAGTTTATCAACAGATAAGGCAGCGTCCATCTGTGTTGCCATCCAACATACATATATATATCTATATCTATATAGATATAGATATATATATGTATCTATATCTATATCTATATAGATATAGATATATATTTTTACAATTGGTTGTCCCTCAAAGCACGGTCTCTCTAAAGACTCCGATCAGACTGTGTGGGCGTTCAGGGTGATCCAGACGGGACCCTGTCCTTGACCCCGCCCCTGAACCCCCCCTCGAGCCCGCTCTTCCGCGGTTTCCATGTTGCTCCACGGCCTCGCAGGTGAAAGAGCTGAGGTCCCCGCAGCTCTGCAGATGCAGCAGACCGGGCCTCCTCCTCCTCGTCCTCGGGGGGCGAGGGAAAGTCTGGGAGTGACTGGCTGCTGGCTGCTGGGGAGGTTTAGGTGGACTGGGACCCATCTGTGAATCAGTGAACACCTGAAAGCCAACGGGAAACTACTGTTCATGACACCTCATAATACAGACAGAAGAAAACATATAATTTTTGTGAATAATTTGTGTACGGTAATGCTCCTGTTTGAGTAACGTTTGATAAAAACTACAGTGACCAGATGTTTTAGGGAAATTACTGAGCCTTTTTTTTAAATGTCGCTATATATTGGGAGGCATTTTTAAAGATTGACATCTTCGACAGGAACCAATGGAAACATGTTGTTGGTTCTTTGAGAAAACTTTTTTTTTTCTTAAATGCCTATCCTTTTAGCTTACTATAATTTTTGTACTTTACCCATCAAATAGTTAAACTCCCCAACAAAGATTTTTGTATCCAATGTTTGTATCTGTAGTTTTGATTGACACATGTTTGTGTATGAACTCCTACCTGTTCTATGTAGCTGGCACAGCGCACAGCCTCCTCCATGTGCTCCTGGTCCGACTGCAGGACATTCCGTATGCTGTCCACCAGCTCCTGGACCTCGGGGGCCAGACCCTGGGCGGCCGGCTGCTCCAGGATCCTCCTGACCAGCTGCTGCGTGTGCCGGTAGCTCTGATAGTCCACCATGGAGGAGGGCCGGGGTCGGCGGGGCGTCCTGCCGCCGCCGCTGTTGTTTTTGTTGCCCCGTCGCAGCGTGACCTGGCCCTGGGCGCAGGCGGCCAGCGTGGGCTGGGAGGTCTGGGTGGAGGAATCTGTGGTCTGAGGAGACGGAGCGGGGGAAGCATCGCTGCTGCTCAGCGCTGCGGTGGACAGCAGATGGGAAGAAGATGGTTCAGGTTCCCCAATAATCCATGTTATCGGTACACCCAACTACATTTGCAAGTGTGAAACGGGGGAAAAGTGGTGCAACCGGTAGCCTACGCTGATCTAATGACATACACACACTGGCCACTGTTGTATCAGCGGGACAGTTCATTAAAAGATGTATTTTGGAATGAAGTATTCATCTTTATTGTCTTTATTTTTGAGCAAAAGCAAAAACAACCTCAAGATAATTAAATATGAATAGCTAAATAAGAGGCATTGGGGTAACGGTGCGATTTCTAAACCTGAAAGAGTTTTGATGGATGACTGTAAGTCCTCAAATGGGACAGTAAAGATCTGTTGACTTTAGTCTGGATTGGTGTGTCGCAGTTGTGTGCGTTGCTAGTCATCTCACACTGACTGGTGTTCCAACTTCCAAAGATGACATAGTTCCACATGAGGGGGGGGGGACAAGCCAACCTTTAGCGGCGAGGTCCATCAACACCGGGTCACTGTTGGAGCGCTGGATCCTCGCCTTCCTCCAGGGGGTCAGTGCTGGAGAGGGCTGCTGCTGCTGCTGAGGAGGAGGAAGAGGAGGAGGAGAAGGAGGAAGGGAAGGAAGAAGAGGAGGAGGAGGAGGCGGCAAGATCTGGGGCTTGGTGCCTGGTGATGCCGATACCATTTGCAGACTCCTGTCTAAGACCAAAAACAGACATGTGGCGCTATTAGAACAAAAGGCAGTGGCCGACATTCATTTCAAATCAAGTACTGACAGAAGATGGGTGGATGCTCTGATGAAAACAAACAGATCCCATACATGCTTAAAGAGTAATTGCACTGTGATGAAATGCACATTAATGCTGGTGTTCATGGTTGAAAATGGCTCAAAACGCCTTCTAGTGTTTAAAATCAGCCCTCATTTTTCAAGGCCAGTTCTGAGATAGAGTCGACCGTTTGGGACTAATCTACGTCATGAAATAAAAGAATGTTAAGACCCCCCTCCCCGTCTCTCCACACAGCGTCTATCGTTTTTACTCTTTCAGTAACCACTGTGTAGCATTACAAACACAGCACAGACTAGTTATTTCCTTTCTGTGGATTTTAAATTAAGCTTTCAGCACATAAAACATCTGGTGAATCAGTGTTAATGACTGACTATCTGTAGATAGCAATGTGCTTTCCTATGCTGTGACAAGAGTGTGTAGATGAAGCAATAAGTTGTTAAATTTTGCTCATTTAGCGGCGGGCTAGTTAGCTAGCTAACATTAGCTCGCTAATTCCACCATGCTTTAATGCTAACATTACACTGGTTACAGAAAATGGGCGGAACAGAGGGCTGGTGGCCAATGGCAGCAGGCGCTGGGTCTCTGCTCCCCGCCGCTACAGCGACTACAGCGGGGAGGAGAGAGGTTGGCTGCTTTGGAGGCGCTAGGGTTTTGCGCTGGCCAAGGGACATTATTTCTTAAGAAATACTTACGGTAGTCAATGGGGAGAGAAATATTTTTTTGATTCCGTTTGAAATATGCCAGGAATTACACATAAGATGTTTGTTCATTTAAAAAGATAACTTTGCACAACAAGAAAGTCGTAGTTTGAGACCGTGATTATACAGAACTAGAGAGACTTCGCCTCCCCGTCTACTTTTGTAAAAAAATACAGTACGAGTGTGTTTGATACAGACACATAAGGGAGACTGCTTTACATAGAGTGTGACAAACATGGGGGGATCACATAACCTCTACCAGCAGCTGAAGGTATCGGATGAGTAAAGGCCAACAGATTACATCAACCAGAACCATCAGGGGAGCAGACAAAATGTCTGTTCACACTTTTATGTGTAGGAGTGATCACTCCTTACATGTAAAATACAGGCTGGTGGCAAACTTAAAAAAAACAGGTCACAGCCAAATTTGACTGTCCCTGCCAGAATCTGAAAGACCCACATGTTTTAATGGGGAGACGCTCCATTCAGATTATTCTGAAGGCCCTTATTCAATATGTCAAAAAAATGGAATATGATGTTTACAAATAATTAATTAATTATAAATAGGAGTGTGCATGTAAACGTAGTCACTGAGGTAAACCGTAGCCAAGAAAACACACACACACACACACACACACACACACACGCACACACACACACGCACACACGCACACGCACACACGCACACGCACACACGCACACGCACACACGCACACACGCTGAAGCCCCGCCACAAACAAACCTTTAGCGAAGTCGCAGCAACGGAAATAGACAAACGAAAAACAATTTAAACAAGCAAAAACATGTCTCCTTAAGAGTTTGCCCAGCACAAGCAAAGCAGCCCGACGGTTATTACAAATGACACTGGGGCACCACTGTCTCAGCATTTGTGTTTATCCGATCCGAGAGCAGCACAAAGATACACAGGGCAGTTGTGTCGGAGTTGTTTTTCTTCAGAGATCAGCCAGTCAGCACTCCTGCCCTGCCTGCTGTGTGGAGATGTGTGTCCTACCTGGAACAGATGCTCCCGGTGGAGTCGGGTTCAAGGTCAACTCCGTCAGAGCAATCTCTGTCTCCTGAAATAAACAACATTGAGTTGGTAGCCAAGAGTTCATTGACAAATGTAAATATCTCTTGATCCTCATGAACTCATGAGCATGATGCCGAAATAGGTTTGATGCTGTAAAACCAGAAACGCCTTCATGGGCCGTGGCTCACGCTCGGCCTGCAATCCTGCAGTTTTTTTTTTTTTTAAAACATAGAGCAGTTTCATGTAAGAACTGATCACAACAAGGTCAGTGGATTATCTCGAGTAACCCGATCTTTATTTCTAGAAAAGAGACATCGCCGTTGACTTTTTCCAATGTTTTTTGTTTATTGTTGTGCTTTGAGCACCACAAGCCGAGTGACATATAATTCCATTATTTTCAAGAGAAGACAGACATCTCTATGGCTGATATCTCCAAAATGTATTCAAATACATTTCTCCAAAAAAACAAATATATATATATATATATATATATATATATATATATATATATATACTGTGCCTTTAATCCCTTTAACTTGGAGTGTACCTGTGTGACTGCGTCGGCGGAGCTGCCAGCGACGACCTCGTACGGAGGCGGGGGGTCTAGCGGACAGAAGACCTCCACCCCTTTGATCCGAGCTCCGTAGATATGAGGGAGAGGGATCACGCTGTCCCCAAGGATCCTGAAACACACAAGTCAAACGACAAAACTAGAGAGCATGGCGGCGTGTTTGTGACACATGGACACCCAACAGGACTAAAGTAAAGATGAACTGTCTGTGTGTGTGTGTGTGTGCGTGTGCGTGCGTGCGTGTGTGTGTGCGTGCGTGATGTTGTTACCGGCGAGCCAGGCGTGGCGTGTACGAGTAGAAAGTGGAGAAGTAGGACGGAGGAGGGGCTGGGGCCACAAACTCATCCGGGTCTGGCACCTGAGCAGGGTCTTCCCTTTCCTCGACCGCGGCCCTGTGCTCGTCCTATCACAGAGCAGGGGACATGTGACATCACACATCATGTTTTTTTTAAGAGCACATAGAATGAAATTTAAAACCCATTTTTTAGTTTCTGCTCACACTTTGCAAAAGTACGAAAATTTGTATGAATGAGAAAAAAATAAGAAAAAAAAAGTCTTGGAATTACTTTAAGTGCAGGATTTTATTGGCATATTTAAACAATACAATTATAAAAAGGTTTTTATAACAGTGATGGAAATATTTAGAAGTTTAGAACGCTTGGAGTTCCACTTAATGCGCCAGCTAAACTGGTAGCTGCCGCTGTGGTGCAGAAGCGCGGACAGCCAACAAACAATATTAAAGAAAAGGCCGGCGTCTGTTGGCGGCTTCTCATTGCGCCCTGATGTCTTTCACGTTTCAAGTGCGATTCTGAGGCTTTATTTCCTAAAGTCCCTAATTCTTCATACAAAGGCAGCATCAGGCTTCGTATTAAACAGAGTATTCTCCATCTGCGCCTACACTACATGAGAATCGAGACGATGTTGGGCGCCAATTCCCCCCCCTTCCGACAACGGTCAGCGAAGCAACGGTGCTAAAGCCTGCCAGACTTCCTGTGGTGTGAGGTACGTTAAGAGTTTTTTTTAAATCCCCCAATCTGCTCGGAAGTGCACGATCACACCGTTGTCAAATCACAAATATCGATCCGATACCCTGTTGTGAGGGAGGAACCCCGAAGAAAGCTGAGGCTGTGCGGGGTTCCTCATACTTACATCAGCTGTTAAGGTCTGAAAAATGATAGCAGACACACTTTGTTAGGCATACTGGGTTACTGTCTGGTCCCAATGGAGCCGATGAGTGTGGCCTGACGGGCTGTTGAAGGAACAGCTCATCATTTTGAAAAAGAAAAACGTGCTCATTTGCTTTTCTTTTGGAGAGCGAGACGAGAGGATCAATACCACTCTAACGTCCATGCACTCCAGTTCCAGCTGGTAACATGAAACCATTTCATTTTTTACCATTTCTGTTTGTGTACAGACTAAACAAACGGGATACTATGAACCTTGGGGGTGACCGGCAAATCCTGTACGTAAGGAACAGTGTTCACCGTTGTGTATTGTTAACTGATTAAAGGTGTTGGTAGGTGCATGTTTTAAATGTCTCTGGGTCAGGTATGTGCTGACACCCTCCTGCAGCACTAAACAAACCCTTTTCCACAAAAATTTGCGCATACATGCTGTTTTTTTTAAATGCGGGAAAACCCTTTACCAATTGGCGACAGACTGCCTTTCCCATTGCCAGTAGATGATAAAGCCTTTCTGGGTATTTTTTCTTAAAAAAACAATTTTTTTCTTTAAAAAACATTTTTTTATGTATCTGTTACTTATTTAATCTCTCTTGGGTCTCAGACGGACGGAATTTGTTGCCGAGATGACGAAGAATACCCGTGCCTACCGCAGTCATTTGTCCCGGGAATGAATGCCGCTTGTCTCATTTCCCACTGAAGACAAAAGCCAGATGTTAGTGGGTGTTAATGGGTTTTCTTGTCCAATGGTACTTAACGGTGTTTGTGGGGTTTCAGTGCAGAGGAATCGGATCACAGACATGAGTTTGTTCTCCCTCTGAATTCTCACTCTCTGACAGAAAACAAATAATGGGAGTCAATGGATGAATTCTGTTGATTCATTTAAAATGTTCCGTGTTTGACGCTCACACTGAAAGATGTGTGCACAGTTACTCCGGACACAAAGAACTTTCATCATCTCAAATCTTAATTCTCATTTGGATTTGGGTGTCGCGATATACCGGTATGGACCATAATATTGTGTAAATAATCCAGCATCTCTTAAATCCTTTCATATGTACAGTTATGCTTACAGACACTCTCCACCTCCCTTTAGTGCAATTCATTTGCTAAAACAAAGAGATAAAAATTCACAATAAACAAAGTTAACCCTCTGAACCCCCCCCCCCCAAAAAAAGCATGTTTTCTTTCAAACTACACCATATATCACAGCCAGAAGCTATAAAAACTGTCCTAATTGCCTAGATTTTCATCTTTCCGACGGTCCTCGAAGACATCATGTGTTACGAACGCTTCAGTCAGAAAAAGCAGCTCCTCAGTGTAACTAGGAAGCCATGATTGAATCAGTCACATGACAAAAATTCTGTGACACTTCAACTAGACTGCAGGCTGTTTACACCGTGCATTGAGGAGAAGACAGGAGAGGCTGGAAAAATGTGAATAATTCAATATATATATATATATATATACACCACGTAGAGTTCAACATTGGTAACACTTGTGGACATTTGCCAAAATGTTGTATATATAGACTCCAATGTTTGCCAATTTTTGTAAATTAATTAAAAAAGAAATATTTTTTTTCTGATTTCTGTCATCGTAACTGTGTTTTACTGCACAAAAGACATTTTGAGCTCTCTCTACTTCGAGCCATGGTTGTGCTGTTTCCATAGTGGTGCAGGACTTATTATATTGCATTGCAAATCAAGGGCACAGAGAGAAAAATGTGACTAGAGCAAAAAAAGGCTTGGGGTTCAGAGAGACACATTTCAATTTTTTGGGGGTTTTCACGACAATATTGTAATTGTGAATTATTTTGTGTCGGAAAAATCGGATATCGTGACAGCCCTGATTTGGATTCTCCCAAGCGGGGGGGCTGCAACACTAACCCGTTGTGGGGAACGGCCCAACACTAGACTGAGGGGTGTGATCATACCAGGCACGGCGTTCTTGCGCTGAAGATCTGCAGGTATCTCAGGGCAGCCGCCATGAGGCACACGGCGGTGGTCAGAGCGTTCAGAGCGCACAGCGCAAACAACACTTTCTGGGAGACAAAGAGACACAAGCAGGTTGGTAGAAACAGAGCAGAGAGAACTACTTTATCGGTTGTCCACAGACAAAGAAACAGACCGAGGGCTCCATGTTCACAAGGGCGCAAAGTCCCCGGTGCAGAAATGGATGATGTTTTTTATCAAACAGGGCAGGAGGGGTGTTGATTTTTTTTTTTGCAGGAGGTTCGATCATCTCCGGCGTTACATTAATCATAAACGTTTGAAAAGCCTGCTCTGTGTGTCCGGCTCAACGGCACCACACTGAGCATAAATGAACGTTTTGGTCACTTTGGTACATGGAAATACACATTATGTATTGTGCGAGTATTTTCTGTAGACACTTAGCGAAACCCATTTGATTTCTCTAGTTTGTGGAATGCCATTTCATTCAATATCAAACAAATAAATAAATAAATAAATATGGCTATGAAATAAATCCTGAAATAAATAAACGAGGCAATAAATATGTAAATATGTAAATTAGTCAGTATACTTTGATTAATACATGTATAAATAAAAAGGTTTTTTATTTAAAAACATTTGGCAAAGCACTGCTTTTACATATTTCAAGGTATTTAAACTTCATAACGCCACATTTATTTCTCCATCTGTTATATTCAAATGAATGGAGCGTGGTTATCTCACAGATTCAGATCACTCGTCCTTAAATAAAAACCTGATTATCTGTTGAACTGTGACTTATATATTTACAGTATATCTATATATTTATGTATTTCAGGATGTATTTTATAGCTACATCTATGCATTTATTATGTATTTCATCTGTATTTATGTATTTAGTATTGAATCCCATAGCATTCTATAGTAACCTAGGAAATCTTCACACAGCTTATACAAATTTGTGTCCCTGAGGAACTCATTCTTGGATCAGTACAGAACTGAGAGAGGAACAAAGATGTGGGAGGTTCATCCAAATGAGGCAGCGCCATGTTGGGGTCTGGGACTGCTCTGACAATAGACCTCAATCTCCTGCCAAATATGGAATAACGCTTAAAATGTAGTGAACTATTTGAATCCAACACTCTCCAACTAGCAAGTGTGTTTAAACCTGCTTAAAAAAAGAAAAGGTTTTATTGGCTCACAGTGAACACAGCAGTGCTTGTATAGAGGTGTGTACCTTGAGCAGGACCCTCATGGTGCTGCAGGAGTGTGCAGGGTGGAGCTCCAGCAGCTTCTCTTCAGGACATTTGGAGCTGGGGGAGAGGGAGCAGCAGTAACACACATCTCCAGCCTCACTCTGAAACACACACACACACACACACACACACACACACACACACACACACACACACACACACACACACACACACACACACACACACACTCTATATGATTGAAAACATTACATCCATAGACTGTATATAAGTAGGGATACGACACATACTAATAATGTAGGTAGTGACTGGGACAAGAATACATCATGACTCTTGCTGTGGCTGTTCGTGGTCCCGAGAGGCTGAATCTTAAATATTCTGGTGGCCCCACTGACCTTTAATTATACCCTGCTTACAGTCTCTGTGCTAAGCTAGGTCAACCGTGTTCTGCTTAAATTATGAAAATATACCATTTTGGAAAGATTCAGGTGCCATAAGCAGATGCGATAAGGGAAGGAAGGAAGGAAGGAAGAAGGAAGGAAAGAAAGACACGCCGTGTCAAATATGGAAATGTGTATGTGTATGTGACATGTTGTATTTTAAAACTTTTCAGTGCAAGTCCCACCGCTCGTCCAGGCAGCCAATCAAATCAAGTAAGAGGCGCCAACTCCACCTCTTCCTTCCTGTTTGGAAGCCGGTAGGCGTGATAGGAACAGTGGGACAATTGAAAATGCAGACGAAAGGTTGATATTAGTGGTATTTAATTATGATGAACTATATAATTCACTGGCACATCAACGACAGGAGCTTTTTTTCTCCTCCCTTTAATCCCATTTGATCGCGTGGTTGCTCACGCAGCCCTCCAATCCTCCAACCAGTTGTTAGGAGTTTGAGAAAATGAATGTAGCAACGTTTTTTGTTTTGTTTTAACAAAGTCTCTTGAGTTTACATCAACATGAAAATAGAGCCACACACAGATACATACACAGCCCTCTATTTATAGAGCAGAGTGAGAAACACTGCGTGCCCCATCTATTCTTATACCTCCAACAGACAGGACAGATGGACAAAAAGATGTGTGGAGACCAGAGTGACGGGGAAAGAGCGGCGAGGGGAAGCCTGGCAGAGGGAGGGAGGAAAGACAACACAACAGCAGGAAGAGTCAAAAGGTCAAACAGACGAGCTCTGGCCCGGGTAAAAAATGAGACTCATCACATTTCCTGCAGCCCGACCTGCAAAAGATCTCGTTTCACCAGGTCAAAGCCAAGAGCGAAGCTGCACAATGACAAGCTGCAGACAACGCATCAGAATAAATAGACTTAATGAAATAAATAATCCCAAATACTGACAAAATATACCCGCAGAACCGTCTGTTGCCGGACACATTTTGTTTTTTGTCATGGCTCGAAAAACGGACAACCACAGAAAGGTCCTTGGAACCGAGGCATCGGCAGATTTATTCCATACCCCAACATGTTATGATCAACTAATCAACTGTTATGATTACATAAATAAATAAATCCCCGTTTTTGTTATTATTTCGCTGCCATCTTGCTGGCAGGGACAGCTGAGTGAGATTTGACTCTGTCTTTGGGAGGGAAGAAAGATCCGACCTCTACCCAGTGTACTTTTTCCAGTTCTTTCTAAAATAATTAAAAATTCCTCCTACAATCCTCCCCAGAAAACTCATACAGCTGCAAAAAGCCGTAGCACATCTGGCCTTTATCGGTCATTCAAGACAAACGGTGATTGGCTGCTGCTGCCTTCGGTGTGAATCTGTCCAAGAAGAGAGACAATCACAGAACCTTGCTTTTTTTTTTTTTTTTAACCTACAGTCAACTTTTGTAGAAAAGAGGGGCAGAAAATAACATTTCATGATTTTGTGGATATTATATAATTAGTTTTCATTGTTTACTTTTGCATTTTATTTATTTAACACACAACCAATGCAAAAGTGTCCTAAAACTTGCATTATCTCTACAGTCATCTTCTTCTATACAACCAGACTTGTTTTTACAACCGGAGGAGTCGCCCCCTGTTGGCGACTCCTCCGGTTGTAAAAACAAGTCTGGTTGTATAGAAGTCTATGAGAAAATGACTCTACTTCTCTCTTAATTTATTCCCTCAGTAAAGATTGTAAACATGAGTTTATGGTCTCAATCTCTAGTTTCAAGTCTTCTTCAATACAGCATGATGTTCATTTAGTAAATTATGATCCATTTGGAGTCAAACAGACCATAAAGCAGGGGATGCTTTAGGAGTATGCTACTGTGATTGACAGGTCGCTGTTGCTACCAGAGACATACAGTATACCACGTCTCTACGTCACTCCTCCACATTCCAAATATGGTAACTTCTGATCATTGATTGCAAAAAAAGGAGTGAAGCAGAGACGCCGCGAAGGAGAGAGGATGTAGGAAACCTACAACACCAGACAAGACTCAAAACGGGTAATGGCCTCACCAGTTGGCAGCTGGTCATACTGGAAACCAGCTGGGCTCCCTGGCAGCACAAGATGAATCCAGCCAGGTTAAGGAGCACACACACCAAAGACAGCAGGACAAACACATTGACCTGGAGATGGAGGGGCAGGGAGAGGGGGGGGGAGTAGGATGAAAAAGGAAGGGAAGATGGATTATTGTGGTTTGGACACGTGTGTTTAACCCCTCTGGATATATTCTGTAGAAATAGATTTAATAAACATGATGTAAACACATGGTGAGAGACGGTGACACGACAGTTACTGCACATTGCAGAGAGGTGAGACATCAGCCATTATTTTGCCGTAGAAGGAATGTTCACGTCTATTTAACAGGTTTCATGAACATGTTTAAGAAAACATTTCCAGGACTTTTCACGAGCATACATTCTCAGAAACAGTGGTCCACAAACCAGGGGGGGTGACGTCACGGTGACTTTGTCCACTTCCAGGGACAGGAGGACACAGTGGGGGCACCGGCTTATAAATAGCTGTCTCCACTTCTGATCTCAAGTCAAAGGCACACTTTCTCCTTCTTTCACATCTACAGCTTTGTCTTTGGCATCGTACACGACCATGGGTCATGAAAAATTGTTGGCATCAATCAGTTCTCTCCGTGCTCTAAATATTTCATTACATTCTGACTTGTGTGCTAGAGGACACAAGTCAGTTTGAATTTCTTCAGCACTGTTGATTAGGGGTAGGAGACAAAGATGTATTCGTGCAAGAAACAAGATTCTTATTTTCTTTTTATTCTGAATCGATTCATAACTTCGATCTAAATTTATTTATTTTTTATTCAACAAAATTACCCTGGATATTGCTTCTGACAGACAGTAATCCTACATACTAGAGATGGCTCAATTTCCTGCGCTGCGTTTCACCACCCAGGACACAGACACAGACACACAACACACACACTACACATAACAAATAGCTCTATGCGTCTGAGAAAAATTCATAATATGCAAAGGATAATGCACAGTGGGCCAGTCATAATGTATAAATCAGTCTCACTGTGTTTGCTCTGCTACAGCCATATCAGAGCCGGATTAAGTTGCTACTAATGCTAACCTAACATGACCTATTGCTGCTGCTTCAAACTAAAGGAACTGGGGAGAACAACGAGGTGGCTTTTATTGTGAAGCAGTCACAGGAAACCCAAGAAGACAGGTGGAGCAATTGTGGGCAGATCATTTCACTAATGACGTCTCCACCGCTACCAGAAGGAGCACTTATCAGTGGATGGAGCCCTTGAAACCTTCAGACTGTTGTGCTCTCCGTCATGGTTGGACATCCCTGGGTGATTTGATTCAAATTTAACGGCAACACAATATCATGCAATCACTGCTTTACAGAAGGAAACCAAGACCAAAGCTCACCAGTAGCAGCATGGGCCTTCTCCATGTTGTGAGGCCTACGATGCCTGACAGTATGACCTGGAAACAAACAGAGAAAATGTATTTTCATGTGGTGCAACGAAACAAATATACAACACAGAACTATATACAAACAAATACACATGCACATATCTAACAAACTGTAATAAAAGAGTCCAGGAAGTTCAGTCCATCACTGTGGGATCTCAGAACCCATCGGTTATCAGTCTGGCGACGAATGAGCCTCTGGGTGCGAGGAGCTACATCTCTGGGGTTAGGGTTTAGCCGGCTGATATCCGTGCCACGACTTTCTTTTCCGTGCCATGCTTGTTGTTTACTGTCCGATTTGCAACTTGAGATGCGAGACTGGAGTTGGAGTTGAGAGACCTGATTGTTTCACATGCCAATTTTGAAACAATAAAAAGGCTAAAGCATTGTCAGACGATAGCTGGTTGGCATATGAATGCAGAATCTGTTTAGAGATTAACCACTGTGGAGCCAGAAAAAGAGAAGAGTCTGACCACGATGTGCGACCATAGGCTTAGTGGTCGGGCTGAGGTGTGGGGTTTGACCATGGCTTGGTGTCAGGAAGGAGCGGTTACCATCACTGCCCTGTAGGAACTGGATGAAGCAGCAACAGGGAACCATTGTAGTGAACAGAGAAGAGGAAAGGTGTGGGAAAACTTGAGAAGGTTGACAACCCGTTGGGTAGCGGCATTCTGAATTAGCTGAAAAGGTCTGATGGCAAATGGAGGCGCTACAGCAAAGAGGGAGTTAATCAACACCGTGGCCATGTCCATTGTGAGGAAGGGGGAATCCTCCTGATCCTGAAATAGAAGAATCGACAGGAGAGGGCTTCATGCTGAGAACAACAGTTTGACCAGTAGCGGGCCATCAGGGCGAGCAAGGCCTTCTCTGCTGGCCTATACATCATCAGAATATAAATTTTATTTTTATATATTTTTTCCACAAATATGTATTAAATTATTCCCCATAGTCTATTCTCTTCATTTCATAGCTTTTCTCTTGGTTGCGCTGCTTCCAGCCTCAGGTCGAGAGCGGAGGGCTGGCCTTTACGTTAGAGCTTTTATCCAATCATATTTCAGCCGTCATGTGTTGCTTGGGTCCAATAAATCTGCCCTTAGGCCTTCAGAATCAACAGTGCTGGCGTCTGTAGCTTAAAGTTAACGGAATCTAAACTGTGGTGTTAACCAATCAGATTTCGAGTTGGCGACACCGGGGCCAGCATGCAGGCGTACAATGACTTCAGGCACGTCTTTTGATTGGATGCGCACTGGTGAGAGGCAGAGCTAGCAACCTGATCCTAATGACCCTGTGGCGACCTGAACGAGCTAGCGTTAATTCGTGTATATAGATATAGAAGCGTTGTTTTTGTGTTATTTTTTTAACCCACAATGGCTGATGGAGGAGAAAAGATAGATTTGGTCGCAGAAATACAAACAACACCATTTTCAAGACGGACTATGCTATGTTATGGTGATGCAATGCCTAGTTATAATGCGTTTCTGTCTAAATGTATAGTTTCTAGAGCCATGGCGTCATAATGATGGTATTAAGAGGTGGATTCATTCAGGGAGGACTGTGTAGGACATCACTGAAGGCCTAGGTGTGAAATGCACGGCCCGCTACTGAGTTTGACATCCAGGGTTACTACCAGGTTCCTTGCCTTCCGAGTTGGCACCCCCACAGTTCTGTCAATAGTGGACAGGATCCCAAACTCTGTCTATTCCAAGTTGAGAATGAGTTGAAGTTAGACATCCACTATGAGATCAGGCAAGCAGCAATGCAAAAAAATAACTGGTTGTCATTGGCAAAGCAGTGATAGGAGAACCCATGGAGTGTAAGAGAGCCCCAAGAGTATTTTAAGGAAAGGAGGATTTGGTGGTTCACTGGTTCAAATGCAGCAGACTCGACTCACTTTTGGTACCAGGTCCTCTTCTCTATGCCGCGTTTCCTCGGAAGATAATACCCCCTCAACATTGGAGGGATTCTCCGCTGATTGCTAAAATGATATGATGATTGAATTTTTTAGTTCAAAGGGCCACTTCCTGGAATGTGGGATAGTGGCCGGAAATATGGGTCGGTACCATAACTTGGCCAGTTGTCCTTTAGTGTCCTCCTCGGGCCTTTCCAGGCCGTTTCCTGCCTCATGAGATTAGAGCTCTGTGTGAAAACTGAAGTCACCATTTGCTACAATCTTGCTTGAATGAACACTAGTATCTGTTTTCTGCAGGAAACATATGACAAAATCTGAACGTCTAAAACTGAAAAAAAATAAATAAAAATTCTGCATCCTATAATTCTAAAATAAAAGAGGAGCCGCTATTTTGATCAATTTAAACATTCCATACCATGATAATGCCACAATAATAGACCCAGGTCTTTTTGTTATAATTAATGGACACATACAAAATGTAAAGTTACGTTTTGACATTTCTTTTGTGTAAGTAATCATATCATATCTAAATGAATAACCGTGAAATGCATACAATACTTATCTCAAACTTTAATCTAGTACACTAAACAGCCCCATGACCCTCATGTAGGTGGCAGTTTAACACTCATAGCAGACAAAGATCGCAACAATTTCCTCACCAGAAAGTGGACATCCTTCATTAAACTGAATGGCCCCATAGAAATATCCCAATTAGTATATTGGGAAACAGCTAAAACAGTTCTTAAGGGCCAAATACTTTCATATTCCAAATATAAGTAAAAAACTAGAACAAGAAAAATAACAACAACTGAAACATAATTGAAACATCTGTACTCCCAACATTCCCACTCCCCTGATGAGCAAATCTGCATTAAAATACAGGAAATAAAGACAGATAGAAAATACTGACCCAATACAGACCCAATTACCCTGGCAAAGACTAAGATTAAACTACTTTGAACACAATGAAAAAAAAGGTAAACTCCTCGCTAATTAGTTGAAAAGACAAAGAAAAATCAACATCCGATCCGTCCCTGTAGCATTGAACCAAAATTATCCAAATATCCACAGGTCAGACCAACCCATAACCTCAGAGGTACTCAGGAAAGCCTTCTTCACTAACAATGAATCACCTGTTACTGATGGCTACCCAGTGTGTGGATGAAGCATTAAGTTGTACTAATTTACTCTGGTGTTCTATGCTTCGCAATATTACTCCACTGTTTGTTTCAGTCTTTACTGCAAGACTTCACCTCAGTGAGTCCACGACTTGCCGAAAGTTGGTATAATATATAGAGAGGTTAGCCTGCTCCAACGGTCGCAATGGCAACAGTACACATAAAAAATAGCTTCCGCTCTGACCATCCTGCTACGTTGATTTGAATGGGAATGTTTGTTCTACTACTATTCTATTTCTATGCATTACACACATGAACAAAGCTCTAATTTCAATCCTTGCCTCCAGCTATAGACCTATAAGCCTGATTAACTGTGACCTAAGAATCATTAGTGAAGCACAGATCTTTATCAATCCATTCAGACCAACCAGAGTTTATAAAGGACAGACACTCATCCACCAACATGTGGCCTCTATTCAACATCATCAGTTTATCCAAGAGAAAACCCTTGAATACCATAATTACGTCGCTGGATGCAGACATGGCCTTTGATAAAGTCAACTGGATAGTTATTTTCATAAACCCTCAAAAAATCTATTCTTGGGAGTTGTTTATTTAATGGATGAAAACTCAGTTATAACCAACAATCACACCTCTCAAATCTTCACAATGCAGGGATGTCCACTTTCTCCATTACCAAACCATTTTTATCAAAATTCTTAAAGTTGAAAGAACACTCGTATCACAGGTATACACGCAAGACATTTTTACCACAAAATCGGTTTAAATGTGGATGACATCCTACTATATCGAAAAAATCCCTCCACAGCCCAACCAGAAGTCTTCAATCCCGTATCCATATTCTCAAACATTTCTAATCACTCCATAAACTGGTCTAAATCCAAAATCCCACCACTTTTTTGAAAAAAATAGAATGGTGTCTTACAAATTTTAATAAAAATCAGGTAAACTAAATACCTTGCTATCAATATTTCTACCAATTTGTCAGAGCTATTCCTTCTGAGTTACGTTCCATTATTGAATCCATAATTAAACAGCATCGAGAAAGACCTCACCACTTGAACAACTTACCCATGTTACTAATTGCAAGAAAATCAGCAGTAAAGATCACCATACTACCCAAAAATGTTCTATGACCCCAGTCCAACCTACATCACATTGATTCTACGCTCTATACTAGAGGTATTCAATTCAAATTCATCGAAATCCAGTTCGAGAGAATTTCCTCATTAAAGGTCCAGAACATCTCAATAATGTTTAACTCTCACTATGATTTAGTTCCATCCATCCATCCATCCATCCATACATACATATTAAAGTTACCTACAAATTTTATTTATATCTGTCATTTCAAATAAAGAACCCTCAATTGAATAATATCTCAATAATATTTATTGTCAGATTTTCAAATTGAACTGGATGAATTATAAATAATATATTCTTTAATAATAAATAAATGTTCTTCAAGTAAAATAACGACTGGATTAAAAAAATAAAATACAGAACAGAAAGCTTTTGTAAAATGGGACTTCTCAGTTCATTCAGGTGTGAAGTGATGTCAATAAAAAAAACAGAATATCCAGATTCTTCTCCTCATCTTCCAATAAGAGAGAATGCTTGAGCAGAGACTTTATCTGGTCATTAAACCACTTGTTTCAGCTCTATTCTCCTCTCCGTTTACATCATTGTTGGACAGAGAATTAAAGTGTGAGGATTCTCATCATATTGGGCTCTTAGATGGTTTGATTTGGGAACGTTTGTTCAGAAGAGTCGTTCTTTGTCTCGTGGTGGAGCTTCACATTCCTGCTTTTAATAATCGTCACGGTCTCTGAACACATGAGGCAAACTGGTTTCGAACTGTCCGCAAGAAGAATGAACATAAAAGAGTCTGTTCATTCTTTAAAGGGTTAAAGACTCTGTTCTCACTGAACACATTTCTCTCTTCTCTTCTTGGAGAACGACACGTGAAACTGCTGGCTGGCTGGGTGGGTCTGTGTTTATCTGAATACACATATTTCAGATTTAGTGTCATCACGTGTTGTGATTTACAACGCATATCATATTTGGTGTGTTTTCTGGCCCGCTGAACGAGTACCGTAAAGGCTGGGAAAGCTGCGCCGGGTTAAAACAGAAGCGCTCCATCAAAATTAAATAATTCTCAATTATCTCTCCAGTTATAAGTCCAGGTTCGGACACAACTGCGTCTGGGTCCGGAACCGGACCGCCTGTTAGTGACCCCTGCTCTAGGCTCTATCAGAACAAAATTCTACCATCATCATCTATTCTGCAAAAATCGAAAGACCATGGCAACCTGTCCCAAGTATTAGATCTTACCAC
>JACSYO010000022.1:152500-187500 GCA_016806645.1 Ophiodon elongatus | reverse complement strand
GTGGTATCAAGCCAAGATAATTGAGGTTCTGTTTGTTCAGGATTTCTGCCTCACTCCAATGTAATGGAGGTGAATTGAATTGAGTCTGTGCCATACTACATTGAAAACTGGCATTTATAAAATTCAACAGAAACACCATGGTTGGTTTCACAAGAGCCCCTTTACCGAGGGTAATCAAAACAATACATTGTAAACAGGACTATTTCTTGGGTTGAAAGTAGTTCCACTGAAAAACTGGTCAAAGGAAAAGACGCCTTTCTGCAGACATTTCATACATAATATATGCATGAAGAGAATAGACTGTATAAAATATGGACGAAATCTCTGTGACGTCTCTGTGACGCAGCAGAGGAGGCAGCTAGCAGCTAGCGACCTGAGACGACGTCAAAGCAGCCAAGCACAATTATGCCTAACTTTAAGCCTAAATATAATTTAAAAAGGATAAGTTATATAAAAATTCACCCCCCGAACAGTTGCCATTAACAGAGATATTAGCTAAAAAGACGAAAACCATTTCTGGTACCAAGCTGTAAACATGTTTATTTCTGCTGTAAAGTTGGGCATTTTAACCAGGCAGCAACCTCCGGTTCTGCTGAGTGAAGCCAATGCGGAAGTCTCTGAAAACTTGCTTTCTCTCTACTGACCAGCAAGGGGCGACTTCTCCGTTTTCAAAAAAGAAGACTGATTTTATAGAAGTCTATGAGAAAATGACTGCTTCTTTCTTGATTTATTCCCTCAGTAAACATTGTAAACATGAGTTTATGGTCTCAATCGCAAATTTCAAGTCTTCTTCAATACAGCATGATGTTCATTTAGTAAATTATGGCCCATTTAGATTCAAATAGATCATAAAGCGGAGTATGCTTTAGACCGGGCTTACTATGATGGCCTCAAGTGGCCATTAGAAGAGCTGCAGTTTCTGGCACTTCCAAATTGGCTGACATTTTCAGCACTTGAGGATGCAGCTTGATAAAGAGCTACCACCAAAGAGAAATGAGAAAAATATTTTCATTGTAATATGGCTCTAGTGACTATTTAACTCAAACTTGACCCCTTGTATCACTCAGCCCAGCTTCAGGACCCATCACTGTACCTTATACAGCACGGTAGGATGGTCATCTCTCACTTTGTGTAGTTTACAACACTGGTACATTATAGTCTATAAGATCATCTCAAGTAAATTTCCCACTTAATTAAGTGGAAATTTTGCAAACCAGTCAATGTATATTGTGTTATCTATTGTTGCTGCTGGGATTTGATGTTGTTGCCCCGTCATGCGTTGGATGCTATTTGACCTTGTCGTGGCTAGGTTTCGCTTGTCAATGAGGTTTTAATCTCAATGTGACTTCCCAAATAAATAATGGTTATATATGTTGAGGTCTCCTGCCCTGCTGACCTGCACCGTCCAAGCCATCCATCTCTTTGGTTCCCTCTAAAACGTCACAGTGGTTAATGAAGGTGATAGCATGGCCAAGGCAAAAAAAAAAAGCTTTTGCACCTACACTGAGTTTCAGTTTGGAATCAAAGTGTTATAAATACAATTGCTTGCACTTGTATTACCGTCCTCTACTGTTTCTATCACTGCTTTTTTTATCCTTCTTTCCTAATACAGACTGCATATCAGGTAGCTAGGAAATCCGCGATGTTTGAAAAGGATCACAGTATATACACTACACATGTAGTTAAGACTTTTTTGTTTTATTTGGTGTTTGAAGGTGAAAACATGGAAAAAACTCAGCAGACACAGTCCAGTCATTCTTCTCATTCTCTCCGTCTCATTTGTAATGTAACCCTCTGCCATGACACGTTACGGTATACTCCACCAGTCCATTGTGAGGGACGTCGTTCATCAGCACTTGGATTATGACGGTAAGCACTTTGTAGCTCATGTGTGGAGGTAAAGAGAGAACTGAGATATACAATCAAGCATATTTGAAACATGTGGGACACCATTCATTCACACTGATGGTGGAGCCCAGACCAAATACGACTGACTGCCTCCACCATAGACACCGAGACCAGGCTGAAACACACACACACCCCATCTCGTGGGTTAGAAAATGTGGCTTCAGAACTAGACTCTTCTGATAGAGGACAAAAATGACTGTGGTGTTGTTTAATAAATTACGATACCCGTACCAAACACCAGTACCCTTAACGTGATACCAATACCAGTCGAGGGTGTCATTTGATACATTTCTTTTCCACTTCATTTGCTACCCATCATCATCATCATCATCATCATCATTGTGCAAAATGCCACCACCTCGTATGTTGTATACTTTTGAAAATGTTGGTGGCATCTCGGTACGCTCGACTTCACCGCACCACAGACTGTATGGGTTGTAGCTGCTGCAGTAGTGCGCCAATCACATGTTCCATTAAATCGAAGAACGCAGCGAGCAAAACCATAATTTTATTTCTAGACCTGGGTATTAAAAGGATCAAATTCAGGTATCATATGAATGAAGAAAGTTTCGATACTACTTAGTAACTGGTTTATTTTGGTCGAGAACCAATACCCAGCCCTTTTCAGACTCATAAAAGATCTTGCTTTTGCGGTTTTCCCGGTCTTGTAGGTTTGTGTAGGGAAATGTCTCAGGACATACTTCCTGTATACTTCAATGTCTGCGGTTTGTTCGGAATGATAATAGAAGATTCAGAGCCTTCCTCCTTGGAAGGACTCACAAAGGAGTCCTTCAGGCAAGGCTGGATTGGCAATCTAGCTAAGGGGCCCACTTCCTGAAAGCTTACAATGTCAATTTGAGCTTATCGGATCTCATTGGAATTTGGTTTGGGAATATGTACCACGTAATCCAATGACACGATGAGGGCCTTCAAGTGGGTCCTGCTTTATTGATCTTGAGTCGCAACCCGTTCGCACTCCCAAATCGTCAAATACTGTTGCTTGGTCAGTGACCCTTAGCGTCTGTATGAGATGCAGCAGGCTTTCAACTAACTCCTATGTAAACCCATCCACGGCATTACTAGACAGTCAGAGCAACTAACTTAGTATAGAGAGCAAAAAAGGGAGGAAGTCGGGGTGGATGGATGGGTCAAACAAACTCAGACTTTCACTCAGGAGACCGCTGTTCGTGTCACACATGAAAGCAAGTAAACGTTGACTTATTTAACCTCACTTTTCTTACATAACTAACGCCTTGTATGCAAGTTACGTAACAAACATACTAATTTTAATACAAACCACAATCTTTTCCTTAGCCTCACCGAGTGCTTTTGTTGCCGAACCCGAACAAAGTAAACCTAAAATCGAAGTAATCCTACGTTGGTAGTTTATATTGAAAAGACACTGTATGCATGCAACAAGTGTGGCTTGACCTGACGTCCCTGATGTGTACAAAACTGACACTCGAGGGGTACGTAAAGCGTCACAGTTTGGCATGCAAGGCTACAGGGCAAGTGTCAGTGTTTGACGAGTTGGGAGTGAGAATGTGTCGCGCAGAGGGGTTTCTGTGTCAAGATCCAGGCACAACGCCCAATGGCCCCAAGCAAGTTCATCCTGCCATACCTTCAGAGGACTAACCCTGCTCCTCTGATTCAGTCTTCATAGGAATCTGAAATGGGACACAGCTTTGAAAATATAAGGCTGTTGTATTATATATTCTTCTTATTGTCACATAAAGATCTAAATCATCACTGCGTTAATCCATCTCTCAATACCTTCTGGCTCCTACTGAAGACAAACTATTTTTTTTTAAAGAAAGGCTCACAATATGTAGTTTCTCAAACAGCTGAACACTGGAGTTTTTAACAAATATTACTCAAAAAGGAGGAACTCTTCAACAGCGGATTAATCCACTGTATGTGTTATTGTCTACTTTGTAATCGTTTTGGACAACAAGGGATCTCTATGGCACAGAGGAATAAGATATGTCAGGTGTTGGATACTCGCACAATACTTGTAAGTAGATACATTCATTGCTGGTTGGAGTCTGCAAATGGGATTTGCTGACAATAAGAAGAATATAGAATATCACCAACCTTATCATGTAACAGGGTTATTAGCATGATCAGTGACAGCCACCATGGCTGAACTGACAGAAGAGGGCCCCAACTACAGAAACTTAACCAACAAAACATTCCAAGGCAAAAGACATCACGCCACTGGCCACACAGTTAAGACTGGAACATCATGTATGGCTGGGAGGTGCAGTGCAAGAATGGCACAGCAATGAATGCTGAGCACCAAAGATGGCAACAATAAGAAAAAAATATATATCTTAAGGCCCGGTCACGCCAGAGAGTGATCCTAGTAAAACATTTTGTGGAGGAGTTTAAACTGGCAACACAGCCATTGAGCTTAGATAGCTTATTTTGTTTTGGACTCTCTGTCTTTGAATGGGAAATTCACAATTGGTTAATGATCCGTGTCAAAGTTCACCCAAAATTGAACTTGACGCCAAATATTTGGGCCGATTGACTTTGCCCCCAGCAAGCTAGTCCACCAAGATACCATTAAAAAGAATTGATGTTGCCACAGAATTTGGCTGTTTTATTGCTGGGCGTGACCGGGCCTTTACCAATTACAACTTTCACCTACTCTAATTATTTCAAATTATGTTGTGACTGGTTTTAGAAAGATATTGTTGTTGATTGGATTCTTAGAGGACAGACAGTGTTTGCTCTTTCTCACACATGGTCGATAAGACTGGCTGCAGGGTGTGTGTTTTGTTTGTGGGTGTGTTTTGTCACCGGAGGGACAGCGGACAGTACGGTGTTTGGGGACAGCATTGAGATTTTGGTGTCACTGGTTCCCTGGTTTCCCTTTAAGCTTGTCAGCAGCAGAGGTTTTAGTACGGCTGGGTGGCTGAGGGGCGGAGGAAAGACAACCCCAACCTCATGGGACTAAGAAAATAAAAGGCACTTCAAAAAATTGTAACAAATTTCCAGTGTTACTAGATAGACTATATATAGATATATACTGTATGTATACACAGGCATTTTCATATATGAAGGAATGCAAAGACAGAGTATAAACACTTGACTTTAAATACATTTTTTATATATATATATATATACGCTGTATGTAATAATATATATGTAACATTTGTTGATCGCAGCTGGCAATATAGGAGCTTAAAAAAGAAGGGGGTGGATGTGATAAAGCGCATTGTGGTTTTTAGGTTTGTTGAGGTTTTCGTGAGGGCAAAACTCGTGGCAATAAGTTTCAGTTGCTGTGCACAAACTGAAGAGTTGCATAGGCAAGAAAACAAGTAGTTCATAATCACTCAGTTTGGACCATCAAAAGTGGTACGTAAGAAAGAAACAATCAAATACACCAGAAAAAAATTAAGTGAAGACAGTGTGTGCCTATCCAAATGGATAGTACAGATTGCTTTACCTTCCATGAAGCAAAAAAAAGTTTGTTCCCCCCCCCTCCTCAATATCAAAGAAGCAAGAGTCAGTTCAAAGTCAGCAGCTTACTTGTGCAGGGCATGATGGAATGGCATGTGTGTAAATAGACTGCATATGCAGTGCATGTGTACATGTACGTCCAGGGAGGCCGAGGGCCGGCACAGCTGCCGTGTGCCGACCCCTACAGCTGGGTGTCCTGGTACTGGAAGGAGTTGGCGGTGTAGTATCCCGGCACTGCCTCCTCCTCCTCCTCCGCCCCCTCCTCTTCGCCGGGGTAGAAGGGATGTCCCTCCTTGGAGGACGGAGGAGTCTGGGGTTCCGGACGGGAGCTGGAGCTGGAAGGACACGGACAAAACAAGTCGTACTGAGTCATTCCACACTTCAAGTTTGACCCGTGCTTCGCTGGCCTTGGCAACATTTACTGATGGACAATCTGGCAAATTCGGTCCATCACTTTTAGATGAATTGCCATGAAATGGTATACAGACATTCATGGTTCCTAGATGATGTATCCTATCGATATTACTTGACAGCTGTTGTCATAGATAACTGTGAAATTTGCTAAAGGTATTTATGAGCCCTTGAGGATCATTTCTAATGACTTTGGTGAGCCCCCAACTTTTCCATACTAGAACACTTTAAAAAGAACTCTCTGTTGATATTGCATATTAGTTATGTTTACCAATAATTAGTTTAGTCATTATGTGCAGGACCAGATCAACCCGTTCAACCTCAACCTCACTCAACCTCAATGCATCTCATACAGACGCTAAGGGTCACTGATCAAGCAACGGTATTTGACGATTTGGGAGTGCGAACGGGTTGTGACTCAAGATCAATAAAGCAGGGCCCACTTGAAGGCCCTCATCGTGTCATTGGATTACGTGGTACATATTCCCAAACCAAATTCCAATGAGATCCGATAAGCTCAAATTGACATTGTAAGCTTTCAGGAAGTGGGCCCCTTAGCTAGATTGCCAATCCAGCCTTGCCTGAAGGACTCCTTTGTGAGTCCTTCCAAGGAGGAAGGCTCTGAATCTTCTATTATCATTCCGAACAAACCGCAGACATTGAAGTATACAGGAAGTATGTCCTGAGACATTTCCCTACACAAACCTATAAGACCGGGAAAACCGCAAAAGCAAGATCTTTTATGAGCTGGTCTGAAAAGGGCTGGGTATTGGTACTCGACCGAAATAAACCAGTTACTAAGTAGTATCGAAACTTTCTTCATTCATATGATACCTGAATTTGATCCTTTTTAATACCCAGGTCTAGAAATAAAATGATGGTTTTGCTCGCTGCCAATCACCACAAGCGTTCTTCGATTTAATGCAACATGTGATTGGCGCACTACTGCAGCAGCTACAACCCATACAGTCTGTGGTGCGGTGAAGTCGAGCGTACCGAGATGCCACCAACATTTTCAAAAGTAGACAACATACGAGGTGGTGGCATTTTGCACAATGATGATGATGATGATGATGATGATGATGATGATGATGGGTAGCAAATGAAGTGGAAAAGAAATGTATCAAATGACGCCCTCGACTGGTATTGGTATCACGTTAAGGGTACTGGTGTTTGGTACGGGTATCGTAATTTATTAAACGACACCACAGTCATTTTTGTCCTCTATCAGAAGAGTCTAGTTCTGAAGCCACATTTTCTAACCCACGAGATGGGGTGTGTGTGTGTTTCAGCCTGGTCTCGGTGTCTATGGTGGAGGCAGTCAGTCGTATTTGGTCTGGGCTCCACCATCAGTGTGAATGAATGGTGTCCCAGATGTTTCAAATATGCTTGATTGTATATCTCAGTTCTCTCTTTACCTCCACACATGAACTACAACCTCAACCTCACTCTCTAACAGTCAAATACAGCTGCATGGTCAGTTGCACCTGATTCTGAGGCAACCGTAAGTGTCTGTATGAGACGCACCAGGCTTTCAACCATAGACTTTATATAAGAAGTGGACATAGTCATCGTGAGGTCACCCATTGGTTTGTGGACTGACGTTTTAAAACCTCGAGTTTGGCGATTTCGTTGTCGCCATGTTGGATTACAGCCTTCGCCATGTTGTTGTTTTTTCCAAACCAATGAACGAAAGTTACCATATTTGGAATGCGGAGGAGTAACGTAGAGACGCCGTAACTTGCATTCTCTCTACTGACCAGCAGTGGGCGACTCCTCCGGTTGCAAAAAGAAGTCAGATCTCTTGATTTATTACCTCAGTAAACATTGTAAACATGAGTTTATGTCTCAATCTCTAGATTCAAGTCTTCTTCAATACAGCATGATACTCATTTAGTAAATTATGGGCCATTTAGATTCAAATAGACCATAAAGCAGAGTATGCTTTAGGGCGGGCTTAGTGTGATTGACAGGTCCCCGCCGCTAAGTCACTCTCCTGCATTCCAAATATGATATAATAATTTTATCGGTTGAAAAAAACAAAAAAAAAAACAACATGGCGAAGGCCGTAATCCAAGATGGTGAAATCGAGGGTCCAAAACGACAAAGTCGACAAACCAATGGGTGACTTCATGATGACTACACACACACACACACACACACACACACACACACACACACACACACACACACACACACCCTTGTATGTGTCTGTTACTTCTTGGGTCCTTAATAATGTCAGCCGATTGGTGTTAGGCTGCACTATCAGGGGCATCTTGTAAACGGGGAGGTTAGCAAACACACAACCATGCTGGCGAACACACTCACAGCGAAGCTTGGAAACGGTCGTATGGCAGTAGTGCGCCTACCCGATAGGCTGCGGGCGACTGTGATCCAGCTTGGCTGTCTTCAGAGGAACAGCATAGATGTCCGGGTGCTTCTGAGCAATTTCCATCTGGGAACAAAGATTAGTTGATTAAATCAACAAAAAAAAAGTTTAAAAAAAAACAACTTTGTACAAGACATTAGTAAGGTAGATTATCGTCAAGACTTTTAATGAGCTTGTTCATGCGCCTCAGAAGATGAACCCTCCTTATTTTCAGCCTTATAGACACTTTCTACTTTTACCTCTCTGGGCCAAAATATCCAATACCAATCAATTAATTGGTAAAAAACAGAATAACATGGTATATATTAATAAAACCAAAAATATCTGGTTAGAAAGTGGAAAATATAAAAAAACACTGCCGCATATATCTCTACAAATATAAACTCAGCTTTAAAAGTCAACATCACACAGTTCAAATCAGTGCCTTACAGACAGGAGGGATGAGGTCTGGGGCACATATAAGGTGTTGGGGAGTACTGCTGTATATGTAAAGAACGTTCTATAAAGCCCTTTATTGTCTCCCAAAGGAGCTGTGTGAAGTCTGATAAATATACTCATGTTAAGTCACTTGAGTTGGTTTAGTCCAAAGACTACAAGTTTGAAAGTGAAAACAATCTATTATGGTAAATATGTCACGGTCTAAAAAGTGAAGCCAATGAAGAAGTGCCTTACACCTCCTTTCTTTCTAATGACAATCAGGGTTGTAAAAAGAAGTCTGATTCTATAGAAGTCTATAGAAAATGACTCTACTTCTCTCTTGATTTATTCCCTCAGTAAACATTGTAAACATGAGTTTATGTCTCAATCTCTAGTTTCAAGTCTTCTTCAATACAGCATGATGTTCATTTAGTAAATTATGATCCATTTAGAGTCAAACAGACCATAAAGCAGGGTATGCTTTAGGGCGGGGCTACCTGGTGATTGACAGGTTGTTACCACGCCGTTTCAACGGTCGGCGTGTTGACCAGGTTTGGTCTTAGAACTTTAACCCTTTCAGAATGTGTTTTCAGTTCATGAAAGTTAATTGTACGGTTTGGCCACCTAAAAATGTCTTATTCAGTGTACGGTTGTAAACACTGAATGGCGAAGGCCAAAATGACGAACACAAGCCTTCAAAACCCGTTGACCACCAACTACACGGTGGACGCCTCCGCTTCTTTGATTGTGCTCAATATCCAATATCTGGTATCAATTCTATCCTCTTTTGAGGCATTTTGGGGACTCTGTAGTGGAGTACTCTTTTGATGAAATCTTTAATAATGTGCCACCTTAAGGTTTAAGTATATCACAGTGTGCTCCAGACCTCCTCCCTCCAGATGCGATATCCTACACGTAGGCCTTTTTTCTCTGCACATCATGGACAACAACACTCTCTACCCACTGAACTGATCTGCATTTGGCTCTCTTATGTTGTGAGCCATTTTCATCAAGCCACTGTAACTGGCGCGAAAGAAATATTGTGATTGGCCGAGAGAATAATGATTTATCGCCACACTAATCTGATTTATATTTACTTCCCCCACTCCCTTAGCATCTAGTGTGCCGTACTTAGGACGAAGAACAATAACATGTGCTGGTATCTGCTCTAAAGAAGGTGGAGGCGTACATCTGCAAAGTGACCAAAATCCTACAGAACTGATCTCAGAACCTGCATTCTGTTGTGCGTAATACACCTTGTGCTACTACAGACGACCAATGGGAACACTGAGCTATGCCCACCCTGGCGTTCTCCGCCTCCTGTAGTTCCCGCAACCTCTGGGCTCGGGCGAAGTGGTCCATCTTCTCAAAGGCCTTGATCTTCCCCAGGAAGGACCTCAAGGACGGATCCTCCACGGGGTTGTCCCTCGCCGCCTCCTGCTGCTGCTTACAGGCTGCCACGGTGGAACCAGGCGAGCGGACTGCAGCCTCCGCCGCGGTCCCGCAACTGCCGGGCTTGGGTGCGGCGGGGGGTTGGGGCGCTCCCGGGGGCCACAGTTTGCCGCAGGGGCTGAAGTGGTGGTGAGCCGGGGACAGGGGGGGCGGGGCCGAGGAGGCGGCTGAAGAACGGGAGATGAGGGGCGGAGGCTCGTTGTTGCTGCTGGCGGGGCTGCTGCTGGAGGGGGAGTCGTAACTTCGGCTGGAGCTGGGGGGCGGGGGGTGGTGCTGACGGTGGTGATGGTGCGGGTTGGCGGAGCCCGCCACGAGGATCGGATCGTCCCTCAGAGACAGTTTGACCTGACCGAGGAGAGGAAGCGTTAGAGCCAGAACAGATGGTGGCACTCACAGTTCTTTTATAATAAACCAAACTATGGAACAGGAACTAAGCAGAAACTCCTAATGAAGCCACTGTGCTCCATACGGAGACGATAATCTCTGAATCAACAGCTTTTATGACTCTCTCTGGGTTTACTGCAGCAGGCAGTCCCGTCCATGTTTGCTTTCATAGTTAGTCAATTGGATTAACTCCAAAATGGCAAAAAGAAAAAAGAGAACATGCCACGCCCACCTTCGTCCTCCTGTGACCCGGAGACTTCCCCGCTGGGAGTAAAGCATGTTGTAAAATAAAACCCTATACTAAAAGTCTTCCAATTACATTTGGGAGATTTAAGCAAAATGAAATGTGATTTATGTTACATTAAGTTCTTGCAGTAGAAAAAGGAATAAAATAATGATTTAGTTTTTTGGTTCTTACTGGACAGATGAAACAAAAAAAAATGATACAACATTTTACACAATTTTCCCATTCCACAAATACTACTAGTTGACTAGTATGTGACACAACACTGTGGATCAGAGTCTAAAGCTACACTCAAAACACTGGGGGGGTGGGAGGGGAGAGAGAGGGGGAGAGAGAGAGCGAGAGAGAGCGCGAGAGAGAGAGAGAGAGAGAGAGAGAGAGAGAGAGAGAGAGAGAGAGAGAGCACTGGAAAAAGTTTAGGTTCTACAGCTTAATTTAAGTTTTCATTCCAACCAAACAGCAGCTCCTCAACAACGTTCACTCTTTTCTTTGAATAGAGAGAAACTCTAATCGGTACCGGCTGCTGGGACGTGTTGTTGGAATGAAAACCTTGAACGCAGCTTAAGGGCGAACACCACGGCTATACACGAGCCCACCACCATGTACCAATAACGGAGGGGAATTCTGGGTACCCATCTGGTCCAATGAGCTGACGGCGGAGGACTCTGAGCCGCGGCGAGAGTGGTTCCTCCACATCAGGCCGTTCCTCAGAGGGAAGGCCAGTGTGCTGCTTTCAGTGGAGGTAAAGAGCTGCCGGGGTGCAGGTGGAGGACAGAGTCACTAACTGTATGCTCCTGAGAAATAACATCTAACGGAAGAGTTGAGGGTGTTGGACTCTTACATACTTCCTTAGACCCCTACGCAACTAAAATAGAGCTTCATTTGAAAGGCGGTCTTAAGAAGCACAGCGCTGCAACCACGTCGGCAAGCAGCACTCTGTTTGTTTTCTTCATCTTAAACAGACGACAGACGACAGACGACAGACGACAGACTACGGGAAACAGACTACAGACTACAGACTACAGACTACAGACTATAGACTACAGACTACGGGAAACAGACTACAGACTACAGACTACAGACTACGGGAAACAGACTACAGACTACAGACTACAGACTACGGGGAAACAGACATGCGTTAACTTAACGTTTTGTGTGCGGGTGTTTATGTCGGATCGGTATCTCTGTTGTATGACAACAATTAACGGATCAATAAAATGATCTCTGGAGAAGCTGTTCAGGTGACATGTAGGGTGCCACGCGAGAAAGGAACGTTAAGATGATTTGTCATGGCCTTAAAGGGAAACTACGCCATTCTTCCATTTTTCTCCCTGTTGATAGGGTTTTTTGGGGGAGTTTTTCCTGAGTCGATGAGAGGTTCTGGGACAGAGGATGTCAGTGTGTACAGATTGTAAAGCCCTCTGAGGCAAATTTGTAATTTGTGATTTTGGGCTATACAAAAATAAATTGAATTGAATTGAATTGAATTAAAAAAAAGTCTGTCTCCCATTCACTGTCTATGGAGCAGCTCCATCTTTCTTTCTCTTTATAGTTGATGACATCACACACTTGAGACTTACTTCTCTGGTCTCTGGCCCGGAGAGACAGCAGCTCGTGTTCATTAATATTGATTGAACGTTAAACTTCATGATATTGTTGCTGTTGTGTATTGGCGGTTGGTGTGTGTCCCTCACCTTGCTGTCAGGCGGAGGGCTGGACCTGTTGAGGACTTCGCGGTTGCTGATTTTCCTCATGCGGCTCCTGATGTCTGGACTGTACCTGCGCAAGATCTACACACAGACACACACACACACACACACACTTAGCAGGTCGGGTGGTGTTTTGCATACTGTTCTTCTTTCCAGTTCAATCGTCTTTAAGAAAAAGATATGCATGTATATTGAGAAAGTATTTGTCCCAGTAAACCCGTTCTTTATTCACAAACACAGGAGAGAAAACAATTTAGATCAGAGTGGATTATCAGGATGTTTTTTCTTCTCACTCTCTTCTCAGGGCTTCCATAGTTTATAATGTTTGCGTACAGAATAACTTCTGATGCATTATTATGTCTTATAGAAGTAAATGCAATACATTGCAGTTACAGACTTTAAAGATTGTGTCACCTCATTTTATGGTCGACTACACAACAGCTGCACACAAGCTGCTGATGGCTGGATTGAAGCATGAAGCTGTAATCTCCTGTCTGCCCTACAGATGGCAGCACCGCACCGAGAGTGAAACTGAGGTCTGCGTCAGCCTGTGTGTTAAACAAAGCTGGCATTTTCAACGAATACATCCCATAATATAGCACTGGGCACTTATGCCAAGACAGTTAAGTAGCACTTGAGATTTAATAAAAAGAAAGTTTTTGTTTGCACCTGCATTTTATTAAAATAAATGTGAGGCTGTTTAATATTTAATTCCATTTTAGCTTCTTTTTTTTTTTTTAATCACTTCTAAAATCCTATTTATATATATTTTTAATATTGTGTCCTAATGCCTTTTATGTCTAATGTAAAGCACTTTTAATTATCTAGCTGTTGAAAGGTGCTTCACGTTTGTAGTACTTGTACTTTACTTTCATGTTTACTAGTGTACATTAATAACTCCTTCTACTCCCAACACCTTTCAGATGGGAAATATCGTCCTCCGTTACATTACTTTGCAGATTTGGGTATTTTGCACGCACGGCACGTTTTGTGTTCCGAGTGCAACATGGCGAATGTCTTCTAGTGCATTAATTACACTGGTGTGAGTCATTGTGTTGAGTCAGCCGTCTCCATGGCGCCGGTGTTGTCACCCTGCGAGGGTGGCCATTTATAACGCCTCTGCTTTTAGACGGGTTGGATGACACCAGTTAGTCTGAAGCATTTTAGAACTAGGGCTGGGCAGTATGGCCTAAAACTGTATTCCATAATACCATGAATACCATATATACCATATATAATCCTAAAGCACAGACGGTAGCGCTGTATGTCAAGGTCGAGCACCGGTAGGACGACTCAACTGCATGGCATCTTTTTGACTGTCCCAAAGTCAATGTAAACTGTCAAAAAATTCTAAATGTTATCTTTTAGTTTTGTTATTGTCATCTGAAGTTATTCGCAGAAAACACGCAATTCAAATGAATAGGAAGTAAAGATTTTATTGTTATTTAAAAACTTCCTTTGATTAAAAAAATAAACTAATCTTGGCATGAGTAGCTTGAGTGGTGTGTTCTAAGCTGCTTAGAGCTGATGTCAGGAAGTTAAACAGCTCATAATTCACTCTTGAAAATCTGATTTATGTTGCTGGGAAAACGTTGCCTTCAAACAACTGGATTTATTTCTCACCATGAAACTGCATCATCACAAGATTACATTTGAACACATCACGATACCAATTTACCTTCGCCCAACACACAGTTTTACTCCAGTTTGTTCCTCCATACACACATGTGGCATTTACACACTTGTAGAAAATGTTTTGACTTTTGACTAAAAATTCATACCGGTGTACTTTCTATACCTTTTATAACTTCCCCCCTAATTAAAAACCTATGCTCAGTGAGGTACAAGTACCTCAAGATTTTTACTACAATACTTGGGTGAATACACTTACTTTCCACGACTGCCCAGAGGTCAGAATAATCATATTAATGAACTGTTCTCAGGAGCATGGAAGTGACCTCATGAATAAATACAAGTTAAAAAGATCAACTGACTTCATTACACACTAGCTGTGGAGAAGCGTGTGTGTGTGTGTGTGTGTGTGTGTGTGTGTGTGTGTGTGTGTGTGTGTGTGTGTGTGTGTCTCTGACCTCCTCGGCCGTGACGGGCTCCGACGAGCGGCTGATGGCGGAGATGTGCACCACCTCCGCGTCGGGCTCGTTGTCGGTGTAGGCGCCGCCCTCGTCGGCGGTGTCGTCGAGGTCGGAGGTCAGCCGGCTGTCCATGCTGAGGTAATCGGCGGACATGGCGGACAGGAAGGACAGGCGCTCCACGTCCTGGCAGTCCAGATCACTCTCTACTCCCTCCGGCTAGAAGAGACACATGATGGATCTTGGGTGTACAGGAAGGAAGGATGGACAGACGGATAGCACAAGAACAAGAGAGAAGAAAGAAAGACAAACAGAGCCGAGCTGTAGAGCACTACTGGCAGGAAGTAGGAACACACACAGTGAGCATGCTCAGAGCGCACGCACGGGTTGGCTGCTACGGAGGCTGCGGGGTGATAGAAGGGCAGCCCGTCCACTACAGACTACAGACTACTGAGGCTGAATACAGACTAAAACTAGTGCAGCCTAATACAACAGTCCTCCCCTCATTGATACATACAAGGTGGACAAAATAACAGAAACACACTAAAGAGACCCCTCGGGTTTAACCCCTCATGCTCCTGGTTTAAAAAAGGACTTTTAGGCCCTCTCACTCCCCGGTGACTTTTCTAAGAGCTGGAGTCTTTACACTTTGAGATTTACAGTCTACCTAAACACGCCAAAATCAGAAGAAACAGTTAAACAATATATGTGGATGCCAAAGTACAAAAGTTGAGCACCATAAGTGGAGAGAAAAAATAACTTTTTGTCATATCATATTTTCACTATATTCTGACAGTACATGAGACAGAGACTCCTGATGGCTTTTGCAAGATTCCAAATGAAATTCCCCGAATGAAAAACGATCAATCAGAGCGGACAAAAAGTAATTTTGCATTAAAGTTACCAACTGCAGCTTTAAAGCCACCATGTGTAGGATTAGAATTTGTTTCTCCTCGGGGCGGACTGTAATAGTAAAAAATTAAAAGATGCTCCAATTACATTGAAAATGAGGGACTTAATTCCCTGGTTATCCCTGGCACGGCGGAAGCCTGTGAAATATGTGTGTGTGTGTGTGTGTGTGTGTGTGTGTGTGTGTGTGTGTGTGTGTGTGTGTGTGTATGTGTGTGTGTGTGTTTACCTTCCCGTCAGAAACCCACACAGCCTGCATCTGCTGCTCTCTGATAGAGTCTTTGACGCCACCGTACCAGGCGTCGTTGGCCGAGTTCAGATCGATGGTGGCTGGATGAGAAAACCATCAAACCTCAGCACACACACTCAAATGGACAGCAAATATGCAGCTACAGCTACGGACTGCTACACCGTGTGTCACACGCGGACTGACCGCCCGTGCGTGTACGGGGACTGTACCAGTGAATAAGTGCGAGCAGGTCTTCCTCAGCTTGACGGCCTGTTCGTAGAGTTTGCGGGCGCTGCGGTTGGAGTTGGGGACGATCCTCTGTCTCATGGCCTTGATGCCGTGCTTGCTGTCCGGGTTGAAGAAGATGACAATGGGGTACCACTGGGTGTAGTTCAGGGTGTCCACCGCCTTGGGCGTCACATCCAGCAGGGCGTGCTTGTCCTGTGTGGCGTGGGGAACGGAGACACAAGGTAATGGTGAACACGGAGTTTTCTATTGTTTAGGGACACATGACGCAAGCAGCAGCCAACAGGTAAACGGCCGACCGGCCTCATGCTAACGAAAAGTTGCATTCACGAGCTCAAAAATGCTCAGAGGTTTTGCTGCCACAGTATGACCAGCAGCTTATGGTGGCTAATGACTAAACTTGATAGATGAGATATTACTGCATAACTTAGTATCTCTGTGACTCTGCTCTACTTGTACTCCTGTGAACTTACCCGACGGTAGTCGTGTTTCCGTTCAATTCCAAAAGCCAATTTGTCTCATTTGAATTAGAATGATGTAAGTACCTGCACTGCACTTTCAACAGGGGAACTTGATCATGAGGGTTTCAATGTCTAATATCAAGGTCTCTATACTCTTTTCACTTAGACTACGGAGGTAAAGCCCAGGAACATATTACATTTTTCTGAATGAGAAAAACTATGATTTCCAGCAGCAAGGACAGCAGCAGCTAGCCTGGAGGCTCTACTGACAAATAGAGCTGTATCCCTGTTCCTTTATTATAAATTATTCAATGTGCTTTCTTTAACCGCAACAATATCTTTTACAAACACAGTGCTCGGAGCACAAGTAGTCTGGCTTTAAGTATAATGTGCATGAGCCATATCAAATCAAATGCATTGCATGATTGGTTGTTTACGCTCAGATTAGCCAGTAACTTCCTTTTCATAACACTTTTGTCATCCAAAGATCCTGCTGGGATCCTGCTCTTTCAGAGATGGTTATGGGTACAACCCTTTTAAAGGGTTCCAGCTGGAACCTTTATAAAAGGTTCTACCAGGAACAAAAAACGGTTATGTGCTTGCATATGTTTCTATTTAGCGCCTTTATTTTATGTCCTTTGCTCTCAAGTCTCTCTTGCAAAAAAAGGTTTCTTGAGATCACAGTTGGTTGAGGTATATTGCAGGTAGTTTTAACTTTTAAATCTACAATTTTAAGAATTGTACAATTTAATGGTTCTTTCCCCAAAAATGAATATATTGGACCTGACATCGACTGAAATCTGTGTGTGTATATGTGTGTGTATATGTGTGTGCGCATGAGTGGGCACCTGCTCAATGATTTGTCGGATGGTGTTCAGGCGAACCACCCCCGAGGACTTCTCAGAGCCAGCGTCTTTCGGCTCAGTTTCTAACGTGAGAACACAGAAACAATGGAGAGGTTATGTAGAAGCAACAGCAGGACGTCTACTCACTGGGGAGGGAAGACTCTCACACACAAACACACAAACAGAAAGAGACTCACTGGCAACAACAAACAGGTCGGGCATCTCGGAGGCCAGTTTCTCATTGACGGCATCGGCGATGGGGCCGAACAGCACCACGGGACGCCGGAAACCAGCTGCAACGACACGCTGTTAGTAACAACGCCGCTCACACTTTAAAAACTTTACATCAATTACACACTGATGGCCAGATCTGGAGACCCGTGGACACACAAACACAGGCTGAGACAGTTTCAAGTCATGTGATCTCAAACGGAACCGGACCGATGCGAAGACGCTGTGGCTGATACCAATACCAATATTCATATTTATATAGATTTTTTAACATCAACAAGATATGTAGTGAGCAGGACAATTTACAGTGTAATAATAAACAGTTCTCTCTGGTGGACAAACTATGTAGTGAAAACATGGAGACGTGTTAAATTATGACATTTCTAATCGACATCAAACACACTTTGACATTGTACCGTACGTGTCTTGTTACTTACCGACCAACATATATCTGTGAACGGCTAAATTCAGCTGATAATATTAGCCATGCCGATATGTGTTTTAATTTGTTTTTAATAATAGAGAATAGATGAGTTCCAAACTAGAAGGTATAAGGTTTTGGTTGCGACCATGCTCAACATTAATACATGTTTGTTAGGTGGCTGTGTGGACACTTTCTTAAAAATATATCTGGCTGAATCACTTTGAGTAAAAAAACATGTCCATTCTTAAAGCCAGTAATCACATAGGACAGGAAAACCGTGACGGTTAAGACTATGGACAACTATATGACAATATACAATCCACCTATGTGATCTAGATGGTACCTATTTCTGGATCTCAGAAGATAATTGGTTGTTATTTTTCAGTCAGAGCCTGGGGGAAGAAAAGCTTCAGAGGCTGCCTCACATCTGAAATCTGAGACTGGATGATGGACTGTGACCAGACTGTTAAACGTTCACAGCCTCCAGAGTGTCTATGCACTCCAAATAGAGACAAACTAATTGGTCCTTCTCAGTGTTTCTTACTATAAAACAAAGGCTCTGAATTACACATAAAGTTTCAGGTGTTTTTGAAAAAAATAACTTGATAAAAAAATCATGTACACAACTATTTTTCATCTCTGCCAGGCTTAAACCTGAGAGGAGATCATGCTTTCGGTTGTGTGCGTGCGTGTCTCTGTTTGTCTGTCTGTCCGTTGACGGCAAATTTTTTACACTACTGAAGCAATAAGTCTAATATTTGTTGTGCTCAATTATGACTCCATGCTCAAGGACATCTCGTGGTTGCGGGGATTCATACTTTTTGAAAAATATATTTTATTGGAGTGTTTTATATCGTCATTGACTGCTGATTCCTCGCTACTCTTAACCGGCCTGTAGGGTCCGCAGGTGATCAACAACTGCTTCAGTAGAAAAAACCCTTTCCAGCAATCAGCTCAGCTAAAAACTAGTCTGACCTCGTCTGTTGCAAGCCAGATGTTGGTCTTCGCTCAAAAACTAACATCCATAGAAAAGTTTAGTCTCATTTTGAGCCAGCGCAACTGCAGATTAATTCCATAGCCGATATGTTGTGATCCACTAAAGTTCGGCACGTTAAAGATGAATAAATCCCTGCGGCAGGGAGAGACTATTGAGATTCAACTCTTATTGGTGTGGGAGGGGAGACGGAGACAAACCTGGCAGAGACCCGAACCGAGTGGACGCTTCTAGTTTCACAGTATTTACGCAAACTGAGTCACAGACAATCACCCACCTTCTCGGAGCACCACTCGCTCGTACGCGGGGAAGCGGGTGGCCAGTGTCTGAATGCTCAGGTTCTCTCTGCTCTTCCTCAGGTCCTTCCTCTTCAGAGAACGTTGGCCTCGCAACCGCCAGAAGTCCGCTCGATCGCCGGCAGCAGCTTTATGAGAGCTCTGGACACTGGCCATCTGCTCCGCTCTGACGGGGAGAACAGAAACACAACGGTCACTTGTTCATTCATGATTCACGTACATGTTTGTGTATGAAACAAGATCTGAAGCTCTGTAGTAGGTCAAAATGTGCATGCAATATATCTTTTTCACAGACCCAAATTGTCTAAATATCTGAGATTGCCATTCTAATTTAGCGTAGCAACAACTAGGAGTCACACTTACATTTGCAGTATTTGACTTTGTTTTTTTTCGGTTGAGAAACATTGCTAATCTCAGGCCAATTGTTGAGATGAATACATCATTCGGGCTATTGTTTCTTCCTGTCTCCCTCCTGGATTGCTTGAAAGTGATCCAGCTTTTGACAAAGTTCATTAAAAGGTCTATATCAAATTCAGGATCCCATTTTACATTCTTGTGATCACCTTTGAAGCTCTACATTAGTGATCTGCTACAGCCCTGCAGGTCTCTGAGGTCTTCTTCAGGGTTTGTTAGATGTTATTCCTTCTCCTGGCTTAAATTAATGTCATATTCGCACTAACTGTTATCTGACACTCAAGACCCACCTGTTCAGACTAACTTTGTTTAGTTTTTATTTTCACAATGGTGCAGTGCTTAACACGGTCGCCCCACGTCAAGAGTGTTCTGGGTTTGAACACACCAGTTACTTGGGTTGTGTTGAGTTTGGATGTTATCCATGTGTTAGCTTGGGTATTCTCTGGAATCCCTGGCTTCCTTCCACGGACTAAAGACATGCAGGTTAGCTTAATGAGGTTAATGGTTGACTCTAAACTGCCTGTAGGTGTGAATGTGAGCGTGACTGGACGTAGACACCCAGACGTCGTCACCCATTGGTTTGTGGACTGCCGTTTTGAAGCCTGGATTTTGGCATTTTGGCACCACAAAAGGGTGGAGCTAAGTAAAAAAAAAAAACACTGAATAAGACATTTTTTCAGCCGACTAAAATGTTACAACTCACTTTCATGTAACTGACAACACCCTGTGAAAGAGTTAAAGTTCTGAGACAAAAACACGGACAACTCCCAGACCGGACAACGCCTTGGTAGCGACCTGTCAATCACAGGTAGCCCCACCATAAAGCATATTCTGCTTTATGGTCTATTTGACTCTAAATAGACCATAATTTACTAAATGAACATCATGCTGTATTGAAGAAGACTTGAAACCAGAGATTGAGACCATAAACCCATGTTTACAATGTTTACTGAGGGAATAAATCAAGAGAGAAGTAGAGTCATTTTCTCATATACTTCTATACAACCAGAGGAGTCGCCCCCTAGTGGCCATTAGAAATAATTGTGGAGTTAATGTGGAAGTTTAAGGTACTTCCACATTGACTTTTCAGAACCGGAGATTGCCGCCAGATTCAGATGTATATATTGTGGCTGAACTTTATGTCTTTGATTGTAGAGAACTTTGTTTCATGACATAAACTCTACTTACTTCGCTATTAATCAAACACATTCTGGGCATTTTAAAGTACACACTCATTTCCCCCAGAGTGAATGTGTGGTGTAATTAAAACACACAAGACTCATACAGAAGCATACCACTGGGACATGTGTCGTCTCATGCCAGTGATTTACTCAGCCTCTTGGCTCCGGACTTGTAATCACACCAACCCTCCCAGGACCGTCAGCGTAATAGTACTGCAGTGCAGCAGTGCTGTGCATCTTTCTTCCTAATTGTGTGCCATTGAAAGAAGGCTTGTTAATGAGAGAGATTCAGAGGACACTGTTCACAGTATAATCCACTCTTGTGTTTTACAATCTTATTATACATGCATACATATAGTATCTTCATATGATTGAGGTTCTTTACCTATAGTTATATTAAGGACCTGAGCACTGTGATAGTACCATTGTTTCTATTTGGTTTGCTACCATTTAAAAAGGTGCAACGTGTGAGCTCTGGCCAGGTATTTAGTTTAAAACATCATCGAGAGAATGTGGAGAGGTTAGTGTTGACGTTATGTCAAAGACATCTGTGTATTGCGTTGCAAAGATATCTACTGATACGATCATGCTAACCAGCTAGCCACGGCCGGTCCTGTCTTGTTCTACCACTTGTACCTCGAGAGGCGATAGTGAGTCCCTGTAGTGTCCACACTGCCCTCAGTCCAAAATGAGAGGACGAAGAAGTAGAACTGCCCCGGCTTGTCAATCTTTGCATCAATTCTTTGAAGCGTACCGAGGCCTTTATGGCCCTCTGAAGGACAACACCTTCAGTGTTTTTGTAGTCTCCATAAAAAAAGGACCGACTGATGGGCCTACCTGCTCTTGTTGGGGATGATGCCCTTCTCCAGCAGCTGCTTGTCCTTGCCAACACGGATCGCCAGCCAGTTGCCGAGCTTGCCGTCGTAGAGGGTGTCCACCACCTTGAAGATGTCCCCCCGGCTGAAGGCCAGGCTCTGAGGAGTCTCTTTCTCGTACTCAAAGTGGGTCCGGATGAAGAAGGAGTCTCCGCGTCCGGACACTAAGATGTCATTGTAGACTTAAAAGAAAAAGAGAAGGGGGCGTTAAAATGAGCGAGAGAAATCTGGATGTAAGAGCAGAGACCTGGAGACAGCTATTGAGGAGTAAAGTGTTAGAATGATGCTTAGACAAAGTGAGGACCACTAGACTTGAGGTTCTCAAATGTCCTCCGAGTTCAACTGAGGTCTGATGCTGCTGGCAACCTGAAGCAGCTGTCAGACCACTACAAGCACTTTTTGTCCAATCTAATTATTTCAGATAAACCTTTTACTACTCACCCCCCTTTAAGGGTGACCTGCCTAAACTAAATAAACAAACTATTTTTTAGCATTACACCCTTGTGATAAATTTGGATATATAGTTATTTAGTATTAATTACACTGTGAGACTGCCAGACTGATTTAAAGGTAAAGAGACACCATATTGTTATACCCTTATGAAACAGTCTCAATGTAATACTGAAGCCTCGATAAGTAAACTAGACCATCAGCGAGAGGATTGTCTCTTCTTATGTGTAGTTGATCGTGATGCCTAAAGCACTACCACTTTTGTCCACAGGGACCGCCAAAATCCAAATGAAATGAAAGTTCTTCGCCGTGGCTTTAATGGGAAATTGAAAGTCTAATATTGTTAATACATTTCCGTATGCATTTCAGCTGCGATGAGGAGCTGATGGGCCGCTCTAGACGCTTGCGATTCCACCTGATGCGCCGCAGCACATTTTAGAAGCGTCCCTCTTCGCTCTGCTTTGCTAAAAAATACCCCTCGTCTATTTTTGACGTTGAACAGGGTGTCTCCTTTGGTGGTCGAGGAAATGGCACCCAAACCTCTTGTCTGTAGGCTACAGTACAACAAAGTAGGCAATCACAACAATGAACACAATTAAAATAGCAAAATAGATGGTTTTAGGCCTTTGCATCCTCAAAAAAGGCATTGTCCCTAAAATGAGGAAATTCCATAGCATAGGCTTCGTCACAGACTATGCCTCTTTGATATGGACTTTTATTTAATATATTGTGATAACAATAAAGATGCTGATTTGAACATCTAAATCTTATTTTCTGTATACTTCGCAAATAATTGGAAATTAAAGCCGTGGGCTCAGAAGAGCTAGCACGTGGACGCTCTGAGCTTGGACTACTTTGTTATACACGCGCTGTTCTTCAAAGGTCAAGGAGGAACCTCTGCGCACAAATCTCCAGTCTCATTTGCACAATCAAAACGAAATGCACAAACTTGTCTGACTGTTGCATGGAAATAAACTACACGGCCTGCTCCGGGCTCCCTGATTTGATGTCCGTGGTCCGACAAAGCGCTGACCCAAAAGGACCAACAGAGGCAATAGCCACACTGACTACCATCCACTGCTGCCAAGGCTGGCTGGCTGGCTGGCTGGCTGGCTGGCTGCACACAAGGCTTCACACACAGCATGTATTCAGTCTACTTTTATCTCATACTGATAAAATACATAAAACAAAGGGTTCCCCTCGCACGACCTTCTAGTCTGAGTACTCCTCCCAGTTTTAAATACATCATGCCAAGTTTCCCCTGGGTGGTCTGCTTTGGCCTGGTGGATAGGCCGGTGTGTGTGTGTGTGTGTGTGTGTGTGGGGGGAGGGGGGGTTTGTGCTAACACAGTTACGTCACACCAAATTTCGTTCTCAAATTTAACAATTTAAAGTTCCTTTAAATATTTATCAGTTTCTTTTTCCAAACATTTAACAGTCACTTTTGGAAATTGAACAACTCCTCATGTCGGCATAAATTAGATCCACCGCACAGCACGGATTGAAAAAGAAGATATGTCACTTTGAAAGCTGGTTTTTCCCATCACAGTTTTCATTGAACATTATGGCTGGTGTGTTAAAAATACATATTTTCACTCTTTACGCTATTTATCATTCTAGATTAAATGGCAGCACAGGTATTTTGAATGTATTTTAGATTTTTTGTGCATTGCATGCCAAAATAATCAGATGAACACAAAGCCAAATTGCCTCCTAAGCTAACATATGACCGGTTGCTGAAAAGCAATGTGGCATTTAAAAGGCTGTTTATTTTTAAAGTAGTCTGGCGCAGTGCTCTCTCCACATGAAACGCACCGGGGCCAAATATGACATGAGGAGAAAACAGCATCACTGATCTGTTTGAACCGAATATTCTCTGGTCGAGCTCCGCTAACAACACTGACAACGTTATACTCACTTCGCTCGCTCAACTGACTTCAGCAGTTTAGATATCACACACTCGACTGTCCTGCTGGTATTACAGACATGTGAACTAACAAACATCACTTGCCTTGATCGTGGACTCATGGCTGAAGGGGCAATATTGGGGAAATACTGGAGTGGATATTTGTTATTTGTTGTGTAAAAATATATTTTTTTGTTGTTCCTATTGTGCAGTTTTAGGGGAAACACTGCGATGCGTTGCTGTGGTGTTCTGAACGTTTTAACGATTGTCTAAAAAGTATTTTGGCAAACAGTCTTCCTTGAAACACCGTTTAAAAAAAAGAAAAGGCTTCAAACTAAAGATGTACAAAATCTGGAATAAAATTTTTTTTTTTTTTTGCAAAATATGCTTAGCCACTTTTTTGCAGAGAGTTAGAAGAAACTCTTGATGCCACGTGCGTTAGTGTACAGTACACCTGAAGTTAGCTTGGCTCAAAACACTTTGCCTCCAGCGACCAGCCCATCCACCGCTCACTGGTTAACCCGTTAGCTCTCGTTTGTTTAATCCGTACAAAAAATTAAGTATATAAAGGACATATTGTGGTTTTACGGGAGGTTACTTGCGAGACTATCTCTTAGCCAGGAGCAGTAACTTCCTGGACCCTGTGTTGTTGTCAGACTCCATGGAGACTCCAGGAACTGACTGGGCAAGAAAAGAAATCGGTAAGCTTCATACATATTTGCAGCAAGCTATTCTTTTCAGTTGTTAGTCAGGTGTAAATATGCATTACAACATGTGGTTTTCCTCCAAGGTTCTGTCCTGGGTCCTGTTTTATTTACAGTGTATATCCTTTCCTTTTTGACAGATAACTAGTACTTTTAAAGGTATATCTTATCACAGCTATGCAGATGATATTCAACTGTACATCCAATTTAACCTCAGGACATTGAAAAATCAGATATCAGACCAAACTACTAGATTTCTCGGGTCCTCTTATCAGGGCTTATTGGCTGTTTCTCACATAAGGCGTAAAACTTAAGGTTGTGGATCCCTAACTGTGGAACTCTCATCCTTTTTCATCTTTTAATCATATGTTTTGATATTGTCTTTTACTGGGAGCCACTTTGGGATGTCAGTTTTAAAAAGTAGATTTGTTCCGATACTAGTGTCAGAAATACCTGCGATGCAGCCTACAATGCTGGATCGGGATATTGTTGAGTACACAAGTTTATGCACCGATCCCATATCACGTTATCATATCATCCATCAGCTCATTTACACGACACAAGAATAACATTTTCTCCCTGATCCGCACATCTTGCCCCATTGGTACAGTACCCATCGAGTAGGTGCGAAAAAAGTATTGTTTCTTTTATCTTACCTATGTCTTTCGGTAAAAACCAATTGCCCCTTCGGGGTCAAAAAAAGTTGAAGCCACAGCTAGCGAAATGTCAGCAATATGGTAATATTCTCTGTATGTATTTGTTGATGTTTTACAGCAGTTTTAACCTGAACCAGGCCAAACAACAGTGATAGCATTCATACCACATCCCTACAGGGTTAGTAGTATATGCTGTTAATAATGTATATTTCTAGTTTTTAATGCACTGGTATCTGGTTGCTAATCGGTTTTGGCCAATACGCAAATTCAAACATTGGAATCGAGAAAGACAAATGGTATCGGAACAAAAGGTGCAACAAAAATACACTTAACTTACGCTACATGTGAACCAGTTTGTGTGGTGCCACCCCTTTTAATCTGACATTACATCATAACTAAATTGGGTTTGAACTTGATGAAGATGTATCTTGCAGAACAATTGCATATCCATTTTACTGACTAGTGAGGTCCTTGTATGGATTGTATTTGTCCTGAAATGGAGATCTATCGTAAAAACCACTCAAAATCCCTTCCTATCCAAAATGAACCTTACAATTGCCAACCTGACCTTTCATCCACGACCATTTGTTGTTGTTTTCTATGTGAGGACTTACCAACTCTCTCTGATGACCTTAAATGTCCTCTCAACAGTGAAGAGTCTGCTTCACTATGCGATGTGTTTTTGCTTCATAAATAGATTTCTCCAATAAAAAATCCCCTTTTTTTTCTCGAGCCACACGCTTTAGGGGGCCAATGTGCTGATTGCGTAACACAGTTGGAGGCGTGTGCCCATGTGTGTCACGGTTGGCTGAACCAAAACTAGCCTGATCTGGTCTAAAAGCCTTGAGGGACCAAGCTGGTATCTCCATCATTCAATGGAAACAGAGAGAGAGAGGGGGGGGGAAACTATGGTCCTGTGGTGTGGAGTGTGACAGCTGGCAGTGCATTGTGGGAAAGTACACCGTGTTCTGGGATACTCCACAAGTCGCTGACGAGCCTACAACTGAGTCACTTAAAATTGGTCAGAATAATAACACCTTCCATTGTTAACACACGGTACTCAAACAGGAGGTAATGGTGCAGTTGTTGGGGACTATTTCCACACATGTCTGATGAATCAATCTGGTTGACTAAAGAGGCTTGATCCCAAAGTAAACAGATGTAATTACAGAATCAAAACAATGCCAGAATTACTACATAATGTTAATAATTGGAAGCATTGACATGCTCAGTAAACTTTATGGACAATCCACAAAAATTCTGATATCAGGAAAGTGATTTGGATATTTCGGCCCAAAGAGGTAGAAGAAGAAAGCTTCTAGGAAGCTGAAAATAAGGAGGGTTCGTCTCCCGAGGAGCATGAATGTGCTCATTAAAAGTCATGATGATCTGCCTTATGTGTGTATGTCTTGTAGGAACTGGACGGCCTGCTGATGGTACTGGATGCTAGACTGTTAAGACAAGTTGTATATTTACAGTATATATACGTTTTATTCTCGTGACAAATGGAACAGCGGTCGTGGAGGGAATGTTTTACCATCAGGTTTGCTCTGGGCCAGGATGGTGACCACTTCCCCTTTCGGGATCTCCAACAGGAAGAGCACCGCTTCCTCTCTCACTACACCTTGGAAGTCCACGTTGTTCACCTTCAAGACGCAGAGAAAGTGCACAATGATTAAGACCATTTGCTATTCAACTAATAACATTCACAATGTTCTGTCCGCTCACGTCCACAGAGTGATTTGAACTACGGCTTCTTCTGAGCTTCCAGACATTTCTGAAATGGAAACAAGTCCTCTCTGGTTACCTTGAGGATTTGATCCCCGATGCGCAGGCCCTCTTCCTCAGCAGGACTGCCCTCTTGAACACTAGCGATGAAGATGCCGGCATCGTTTCCTCCAGCCAGCCTCAGCCCAACGCTGTCCCCCTTCTGGAAATTCACCATCACCGTGTTTGGCCTGCAGGACACCACACATGCTGCCGTTAACAATAGACAGTTGATTGACGCATATTTTTGTGGGTTGGGCGGAGCGGAGAGGGATTGGAATAAATCACGAATGTCATCCGCACGTCAGAAAATTACGTAATGACGCTTGTTCATGCACCTCGGAATTTGTGTAACTTGGCATGCTCCATTTACATGTCAGGGGTTTTACAAAGGAGGCCAATTTGCTTTTAAATGCTTTAGAAACAGCAGGTCTTAAAAATCTTCATTTAACTAAATATTTTCCCAGCCAAATCAAATTGTTTTTGTTTCCTTATAATGTATGTAATACTTGACCTCTGTCTTTACAGGGCTTGTACAAAGGCAATAAAGTAACATAATTACAATCCCTCCTCATCATTGTGGAGGTCGGTTTATGGCTTTATTCCGGTGACACCTACAGTCTATGGGCATATAAATGATAAATGTTACTCTTTTTGATTCTTCACAGTTTATTTACTTTGTACCTCATTGGTCGTTGTTTGGGTTAAAATAACGACAAAAGGGCCGTTAGTGAACTATCCAAGTTACGGGGAACAAACAGCGGTCTTCTGGCTGAAAGACCCCCCTCGACCCCATTTCTCGAGTTCGCACATACATTTTTACTTGATTAAAAATAAAATATAATTGGGGGGGGACACTACACAGTAAAAAGTGTGAAGTGTGTGAAGAGAGAAAAAGAAAAACTCACCCATATATTTTCTCGTCTTCAGGACTTGGTCGGAGGAGAATCTTGGGCGTAGTTACAGCAGCTGTAGATGAGTGTTGTTAATATCTTCCACAGCTAACAACATATTATGTCAGTCAAATTAAATGCATATATATGTATATGTTTGCCATATCATTGTGAGCGTTAACCTGGAGGCTCCTCAATGTGCGGTGTGTCTTTGTTCTGCTCAGCTGAGGCCTGGGGGTCTTCAGGTACTCTGAACGGGGAGGCCATGGCTGACATCTTGGCTGTCCTCATGGGTTCCTCCCTGCCACACACACACACACACACACACACACGCACACACACACACACACACACCTTTAAAGCCTCTCATCGTGTGTAACAGCAACTGAAAAAAGCCTTAACGAATATGCTGATAAAGCTTGTGTACTGTAGGAGATGGACAAGATTACGTAAGACCTCACATACATTTTAAGGGAACAACAATAGGAAACAACGGGACACCTCATAGAGTGCTGCAGGAATGAGCCCTAAAACCCAGAAATGAGTCAGCATTTTTGCACTTGGTTCATTTGTCTTGAAGTCGATGGGTTTTTGGTTAGAAGCCTGAAATACGGTTTGTGGTTATGTTTTGTTCTACGACATAAAATACATCAGTAAATATACTTTTTGTCGCAGTGCTAACTTACGTCGTCGTCCCTGCAGCACTCTTTTAGATATCTTCAAATGGTGCTCAGAGATTTTTAATGTCTTTTGGGGAAAATCAGATTTGAATCTCAAGTCAATCACGACACACTGAAGTCAAGTCTTAAAGTCGTGTCAAAGCAAGTCTCAAGTCAATAATCCAGTCGCATCCAAGTTAGTTCTCAAGTCTACGTCACCAAATTGGAAGTCAGTTGTTTCAGGTTTTGAGACTCATCCATCCAAGCTTCCATCCATCCTACCTGGGGTTGTCTCGCTCGTTAGAGGAGTGGGAGGACAGGTCAGACTGGCGGGACCTCCTCTCCTCGGGAGGAGAATAGGAATGGTATGACTCCAGCTCTGATATGTCTGACGGACGGACAAGACAGACAGACAGACGTTTCAGTTAGACACACAGACTTCTTTCAAGTGAAATCCCCCTGTCCAGACCACCACCACCAGCACCAGCACCACCAGTACCACCACCACCACCACCAGCACCAGCAGTACCACCACCACCAGCAGATAATGGTTGCCTCGGGAAGCCCTGACACCAGCTAATGTCGCCCGGGACAGAGTGAGGACACTATGAGAGATGTCAGTCAGAATTATGAGGACAGACTAGTGCCACAGCTCAGTTCTCAGGATAAAAGCAGCCATCACTCCCAACATATTGAATTCATAGTCCAGAAATAATCAGAACAGCGTTATTGTTCAGATTTGTGTAAAAACACCCAAAGTTTTTAGATTACTTTCCTACTTTCCAGGCAGCCGCAGGCTTCCATTCATATCGGTGCACTTTGAACATCAGCTTGGACATTGTGTATATATGATGATTAGCAACGGTTTAATGGTCGTTGTATTTTATAATATTAAATAACAATCCCTCCTCTGCATTGTGGAGGTTAGTTTATCTGGGTTACACTTGTTGGCTTTTGGCTTCTTCACAGTTCATTTTCTTTGCACGCCCTCTGGCGTATAAATGTTTGCGGAGGCTCAGCCTACGGTGCCAAGCGCGAGTTCAAACAGAGCTGAACACTTTCCGACAGCTAACTAGCTAGCTAGCTAGCTAGCTATAGCCACATAAACTGGCATCAAAACACGAAGGAAGGAAGTGGTAAAGTAGCAAAGCCTGCCTCTTGCTTGATTTGATTGGCTGCCTGGGCCAAGATGACAAACGGGGCAACTCGGCGCCTGGCGCTGAAAAATTTAGAATATTTTTTAAATGGTCTAGGAAACGCGACCAAAAAAAAGCAACAAATGGCGCAAAAGAGGAGCACATGGCAGACACGCGCACCACATCCCTAACGATGCTTTTGCTGGTGCTTCTAGTGACGCTTCTAGTGACGCTTCTGGTGACGCGTCCTGCTGCGATCAGCCCTTTAGGACCCACGAGGCCACAATGCCGGCACGAGGGGAGCTCGGGGCTCATGGGAGAATCCATACTGCTTTAATCCCCAAAAACAAGCTGGTCCAAAGTGCTTACACGCAGCCCTGCTCTTCACAGAGAGCGCCTGGCTTTCATTCAGTCCCTCCTGTGAATAGTTTTTTTTTCATTTGAAGTGAACATGGGTGGCAGAGTCTTTGATTTGGCTGCTTTTATCCGTCAGAACGTGGCACTCAGCACACCGCTCTGAAGAGAGGGAGGGAGGCCGACGGTGGAAGCTTTAACAGAAGCCGAGGAAACCAGATACAGACAAAAAAAAATAAATGACATTTGAGGTGTGACAAGACAAGCGAGGGAACCACATTAAAGAGAGCACATAAAAAATAAATTAAACAAAAGTGGCATAAATCTGTCCCTCTGAAAACAATAGGCCATGATAAACCAGCAATCAATTTCAGAGAGGGGGAGGGGGGGGGACGATCTAGTACGTGTTAATTAGTTTGATTAGGGTTAGAGAGACATTCTGCATAACCAGAGGTGACGGCGTTTAAAAGGCGAGAATGAAACATTGAAATGGAAGAGAGAATATTTAAAACAGAGTATGAGAGAGACCGACAAGAAGAACGAAAAAGAGAAATATGAGGATAATGTGTCAAACCTGATGTGGGCTTTTATCGGCCAAATGTGTCAGAAACAACATCCGTCATTCAGATTTACGTCACAGCACCAACAAATTTGGACAAAGACTCCAACACAAAGAACCAATCAACACTGAGGTCCAGAGGCGGGGCATAAGGAGGGCTGTATGGGCCGGTTTATGTATCTGTGGGTCCATCGAACACTCCACAGCAACTTATCAGGACGGAGTGGGTATTCCTGGTCTCCACAGAATCAGCCTTCATGTTTTTTTGGCGACCTCCTGACCCCTGACCCCCTTTCCCAATAGCACCACCATCAGGACAAAAATAATTTTCGGCCCAGTATTAAAAATAAAAACTTCTGACAAACCCTTTTCCGTCTCTCTTTTATAATATTTTAAAATATTTGAAATTATACAACAGTTGAACAAACGGTACTGTCTCTCAAACTGTTGGTCCTTGGTGGTGATGGAAGGCGTTTGGGGAATTTATTTTTGGAGATCTACTTTTTCTCTTTTAAACTAGAAAAATACTACTAAATAATTTCCACTTTTAAAATGACCCGATTAGATATTTAGATACCATACCTAAATTTGCCATCATATAACAAATCACTAGGAATTTCACATAGCTCTCTATGAAAGAACATGAAGATAACAGTTTGCAGAATGAGAAATACATTTTTGGCAAAAAACATTATATTATGTGATGTTTTATCTTTTTTAAATCTCCGCCAGGAGGATCACGCGATCGTTTGAGAGTGTGTCCGTGAGAGAGAGAGAGTGTGCGTGTGTGCGTGTGTGCACCTCTGTGTCTGTCCACAGCGTATCTCGCATTCTGCTGCAGCAAACTGCGCAATATTTTTGGGTGGCCGGTTACAGCTGCATGCTCAAGGACCTCTCGTGGTTGCGGTGACTCACACTTTCTCAAAAGGCATTTTATGACCTTTTTTTTTTTTTTTTTTAACACCGCCATTGACTACCAGCTAACGGTACCACCAGTACACAGACTTAGGCGGTTGGCCAAATGTGGGTTGCATTCATTCAAATCACACAATACAGCGGTGGTTGCAGACACACCTGGCGGAGAGCTGCACTCTACTGAGTGCACCGTTCTAGTTCAGCGTGTTTTCCTCTTTCCTCTTTTCATTGAAAGCAAAATCCATTGTAGATTATTAACTATGCAGCGTATGTAACACTATTTCAAAATGTTAGAGGATGAAAGTCTTTAGATCTCGTTTTCAAGGGGGTCCTCAGGCACACAAAAATAGAAGGTTAACATTCAAGAACATAAATAATAACAACAAAAATACAGTTTAACATCGTAACATCCACAAGGACACACACAAGGGCTCCCTCTCCTCCCCAAAACACACCAACATAACGAAAATAAAATAATAATAACAATGATAAAACAAAAAAATGAAGGTGAATACAATCCAAAACAAGTAGATTGAAGATAAACAAGCATAGACTAATGAGTCTGATCTGAGAGAGTTAGACAAATGTAACTATTATTATATCATATATATATTTTATATATATTATTCCAACATAATCTAACTTTTTCACTGCAATCGAGGCTTAAAGAATGACTAACATATTTTCTTTTAAACAGGAAATACTAATTACTGAATGAATACTAATTGCTGTGAATCTTGCTGAGTACGTTCATGCTGCTCAGAGGATGAACCCTTTTCTTTTTAATGACTATGACCTTTCCTTGCGCACCAAGCTAGCTAAGGCGAAGCTAAATCCTCAATAAGTCGTTTGTTACATCGGACATTTTTATATCATGGATTGAAATGATCAATGCAGCTGCTGGCAGAGCTTTGCAGTCGTAATCTTGTTTTATGTATTCATCCACGGTCAGAGCGGCAGAAACAGCTTGTTTGTACGTTTGTTTAGACTGAGGCTTAAAAGCTTAGACGCCAAGCGATTTAAGCCCTTTTCACATAGATGCTCTACTGAGCGACTGATGGGACGAAGCTTTAAGTTGTTAGTCAGTGTTGTGGTGCGTTAACAGCTGAACACACACTGCAGACACTAGTATTTAACGCTGTGAGGTCTCTGGATTGGACTGCACAGTGGATACTGTTCCCAAAAATATTAGGAAAGAGAGTCGAGTCTACACGTATTCTGACAAAATATCTTTGTCTTTCCGTAGACTTGTTAATTACGAGCAAGCAGAGAATTCCACAAATATGGAGGATAATACTTCCTATAATTAATGCATATTTTCTTTATTCTGACCTTTTTTTTTCTCAGTCATTAACATTTGTACAGGACTGGACAACGACTGGAACTTGCTTATGAACTAGACACAGTTACAGAAATGTAGTTCTTAAAGACTTAAATACGTGCCGTGTTTAATACGAGAGCCGTCTCTCACAACATTATTCCTCGTCTCCCTGTAATGTGGTTGGATCCAAATTCATTTTCCTTGAAACGTCCTCGGAACTTGCCAAGAACACATTCAAATTTTAGAATCTACGTGTCCGTTTTTGACCCATCCTTTGTTCGTAAGCATCGGGCGTGAACTTTCTCCAAACAAGCAGATGCTAACAAGCAGATGCTAACAAGCAGATGCTAACAAGCCCAGCCAGCGGCGGCGTCCGCCTCGACTATCCAGGCTGCTTGGGCCGTCAGTGAAGTGAACCTGTCTGTGGTGAACCTGTCTGTGGTGAACCTGTCTGTGGTGAACCTGTCTGAGGTGAACCTGTCTGTGGTGAACCTGTCTGTGGTGAACCTGTCTGTGGTGAACCTGTCTGAGGTGAACCTGTCTGTGGTGAACCTGTCTGAGGTGAACCTGTCTGAGGTGAACCTGTCTGAGGTGAACCTGTCTGTGGTGAACCTGTCTGTGGTGAACCTGTCTGAGGTGAACCTGTCTGTGGTGAACCGGTCTGTGGTGAACCTGTCGGTGGTGAACCTGTCGGTGGTGAACCTGTCTGTGGTGAACCTGTCTGAGGTGAACCTGTCTGAGGTGAACCTGTCTGTGGTGAACCTGTCTGTGGTGAACCTGTCTGAGGTGAACCTGTCTGAGGTGAACCGGTCTGTGGTGAACCGGTCTGTGGTGAACCGGTCTGTGGTGAACCTGTCGGTGGTGAACCTGTCGGTGGTGAACCTGTCTGTGGTGAACCTGTCTGTGGTGAACCTGTCTGTGGTGAACCTGTCGGTGGTGAACCTGTCGGTGGGACGTGTGAGCGTGTCATGGAGGATGACTGTGTGAAATGGAAATGCGGCGAGGGAACAGAGAGGCGGACAAGAGTTCGGATGTGCCGCCATGGACAGACGACGAGCGGCGAGTTGCTACGCTGTTAGGACAAACCATTAATATGTTATTACACGGAAAGGTCAACGAGCATCTTACCCACTTTTACGAGCCACGCTTTGTCATGCAACACTCTGTGTTCACAAAAAATAAATCATCACCCATATTCAGACAATACAGCACATTCCTCTGAAGGCAGCCGACTGCCTTCTCCCACCTCGGTGTTTAATGAATCACACAATTCAAAGTACATTGTGATTAAAACGTGTTTATTTATTCAGGAAAATGAATCATGTATTAAAAATTAGGTTTTGTTTTTTAAAAGATTTAGAGCAGTATAAAGAGAAGTGCAAAAAGGTGTGAAGGCTTTACAACTTTAGTCAGGTTGCGTCACAGCCGTTTTACAGCTTAGAGAAAGGCAACAGTGTTACACATGCTGTGTGTCTTGGGTGGTCCTTCATCTAAAAGTATGACAATTTATCTGGAAGAGAAAACACAGACAGAGAATGCACTTTTGAGCGATTACAGGGATCGCTTCTGCTGGTCAAGATGAGCACTTTCAAAATCAACACGATCAGTGACAGTTTTCTAAATCAGGCCGGAGGTTTCGAACCCTCGGCCCACAGTGAGGTCCTGATCACATCCTGACCTGCTGGTGACCCCTCCCTCCCCATCTCCCTCTCTCTCTCCCTCTCTCTCCCTCTCTCTCCCTCTCCCTCCCCCCTATTAGAGCGAGGGCAATGCTCAGAAGCTGAGCAGCTGCGAGCAGAAACTTAAGGCCGCTTAGTTTCAGTCGGTCTTTTAAGCCGCTTGACCGCCAGATGTTTTCAACCTTTGGAAGTGTGTACGTAAACGGGATTGTAACCGAATGTTTCCAGGACAAAAAAAACGGTTGAAATAATGCCAATGAACACTTTGCTATAATTCTTAATCTTTCCATTCATTATACTGCGTTTCGTATGGAGGCTCAAGTGTGTCACATGGAATAGTTAAATTATATAATAATAATTAAAAATAATATGGTAATAAATAGCTAAATTCAAACCAACTACTATTTCATTATTTTGCCTTTGTG
>JACSYO010000022.1:47500-147500 GCA_016806645.1 Ophiodon elongatus | reverse complement strand
AAAACGGTGAGCGTCTCGGCTCTGCACTCTTCTCCTCCTCACATGAGCTGGATCGCCATGAAGCATCTGAAACGTGCCGTCTTAACCAACATTTTTTTTTTCCGAGCTCCAATAATGCCAAATCCCGTCAGGACCTCTTTAAGCCTGAGAGGAGAGTTCACGCTGACCTTCAGGGGGATGCTGCTGTCCCTGGCATAACCAGGCGGCAACCTCCGGTTCTGACAAGTGAAGCCAATGCAGAAGTGTCTTAAAACGTGCATTATTTCTACTGACCAGCAGGGGCGCGACTCCTCCAGTTGCAAAAATAAGTCAGGTTGTATTGAAGTCTATGAGAAAATGACTCTACTTCTCTCTTGATTTATTCCCTCAATAAACATTGTAAACATGAGTTTATGTCTCAATCTTTCAAAGTTTCAAGTCTTCTTCAATACAGCATGATGTTCATTTAGTAAATTATGCTCCATTTAGAGTCAAACAGACCATAAAGCAGGGTATGCTTTAGGGCGGGGCTTACTGTGATTGACAGGTCACTGCCGCTACCAGAGACGAATACGGCGTCTCTACGTCACTCGTCCACATTCCAAACATGGTAACTTCTGTTCATCGGTTGCAAAAAAACAACATGGCGACGGCCGTAATCCAAGACGGCGACGGCGAAATCGCCAAACTCGAGGGCTGCAAAACGGCGGTCCACAAACCTGTGACGTCACCATGACTACGTCCACTTCTTACACACAGTCTGTGAGCATAAAATACCTCGAGCTCTTATCCGACTGACGGCAGTCCGGTTGCATTGTGCATTTTCGACTCCGCCTCATCAAATTATTATTACTGTCCGTCGTGACTCCAACATCGTTACAGGAGCGATGCTAAATTGTGTTTAGAAAAGTCTGGAAAAGTCTGAGCGTGCGCCTCAGCCAACAGCCCTCGTCCTTTCTTTTCCCTCTCTCGGACACTCCCATCTGTTCAGTACCACAGCATCATGAATACAGCTGTGATGAGCGTCAGTCCACTGCACCGACACACAGACGCAGCTCCTCCGTCTCTCTGCGGTGAGTTCGTTGTGTTCACAGAGCTGCAGCTGGACTCAATGATCGGTCATTCTAAGACCGTGAACAACCTCGACTGCCAACAATTCTTATTTTTCATCGTATGTGAGCTGTGGTGTCACCAATCTTAACTCAGGTAAAAAAAAAAAAAAAAAAATAATAATAATAATAATAATAATAATAATAATAATCATACTCACTATTTTAGCCACTTTACCACATTTACGGAGCGAATGCACAGCAAAGGAATGAGGCACGTTGTCCATGGGGATGGCGTTGACCTGAATGACACGATCATTCTCACTGGAAATTAAATAAAAGAAAACACACAAGTAATTAAGACAATTGGGAGAACATAACAATCATAACTTTGACGTTAAAAATGTTTCGCACAAAAAACACAGCTTCGTACTAATTAGCTGTAATTCCAATAAACTTGGTTGCAGAAAAATAATTATTTTCCCTTGATTGATTTCTGGTTAGAGTAACTACTGTAGGGCACAATGAGCTGAGAAATGTTCTTTGGACTTTTTGTACAATTATGTAACCATAAAACACCCACGTGCAGCACATTTTTAGACATTTTATGTGTTATTTTTAGCCAGACATTTTGCAGAGCTCCTGCACAGAGCTGTGCTACGTAGCTAACGCAGCTGTATGCTACATAGACATGCAGATGTGACTCGTGGTGGCTCGTAGTGGAGGTGAGGTTGTGACCTCGACAGTAAAACCAGTACACAGCAGTGGGGATGCAAAATTCAAGGAATATTGAAGGAAGGGAACTTTCCATGGGTATTACCAGTAATTTATGGGGCTAAAGCAGAAGTAAAATGGAAATATAGGGATTATTTGCTCAGAAGCAGACCTAATTCATAAATGTAACATATAAATCCATTCATTTGTGAGTTAGCCAGCAAGTTAACTAATTGGGGAAAGGCACATTGAAAATTCGAGCCGACAAAGTAAGCTGTGTGCAAACTGAAGGCTTTAAAATGATAAACCAATTCATAAAAGAAATGTCAGCAAGAAATGTTAGCTAGAAATGTTAGCTAGCGAAGACTTGTGAGCAGACAGTGTTTACAAGTTGATAACTGTATACTTTGCTTTCGGCTACCATCTGTTGGTTTACTGAGATTGTCATAAAAAGAATATATAATATATTCACTCCAGCAATTTCATCAGAACTAACATTCAAAGAGTGTCAGCTGACGAAAACATGCCGTTTTTTTTTACCGGAAATATACCGGCCCATCCCAACCCTACAACAAGCAGCCATCTCAGGGCGTGGACACGCTTAAGGCTGAGCAGGATTTTGGTCACTGTTCGACGGACTTACAAGAGAATCCCGTCTGCTGGTCCTCCCTGCAGCACGTCGGACACGATGATTGACGTCTCGCCGTTGTCCACGTTGGGGTTGTCGCGCCCACCGGACACCGCGATGCCGAAGCCCATCTTAGAGTCCTGCAGAGAGAGGAGGAATCCATCAGTGAGTACAGCGCAGTCGGACAGGATGTGACTCACAACAACACGATTATATCACAACACATAATTGATCTGGTATCAACCCTGTCTCGTTGAAACGACATGAACCACTTAATGGTTTTCCTCCGTACACGTTGGAGGACACAGGATGCTGCTGTGCTGTATACACATTAAGCTATTCACATTTTTACAGCCTCTCCTCTCCTCTCCTCTCCTCTCCTCAATGCTCTGAGCTCAGCAGACTGCAGTTCAGTCCAAGATTCATGGAATTTCTGTCCCGTGACTGACTCAGCGGATTCAATCACGGCCTCCTAGTTACGCCGAGGAGCTCAGAATTTAATGGGATTTTTGCAGGATCTGGTTAAAGTAAACGGTTCAAGAAAAAGAAGGAAAAGGCCCATTGTCAGATGTTGGGGGATGGATGAATGCAGAATCTTTGTCCCCGGGATGCTTCAGGTCGACGAGCAGATGGACGTCATGTGTAAACAGCAGAGTTAGTGAAGGAACTCACCCGCTGCAGATTGACGGTGAACTGCTCCCAGACCATCTCTTCCATCACTGAGCTCTGTGGGGAACACAGACAGCACAGCAGGGTTAGCAGACGCCACATTCTCACTTACATTTTTTTGACATTTATTTTTTAAATCATCCAGCAATGCTTTTTGAGCCTCGACACGTGCGCGGAAATACGCGCTGGCCAAATCTGTGTGGAGTAAGAACATGTAGATCACTGAGGGCTGAGCGCATACGAGTGGAAAGGAGACTAACCCAGATTAACACACATCAGAGGAAAAGGGTGTGTGTGTGTGTGCGGGTGTGTGTGTGTGTGTGAACTGAGCTGACCTCTTAAAGAACAGTCAGTATCATGTCAATAACAGCCGCCCGCGTGTTGTCCTGTCCCGTCTCACTGCCGGGCTGGTGTACGATTGTAATTGGACAACAGACATCTGCCCTCATCTATTTCCAGCTCATTGCTCCTCTGTCTGTCTTTCTTTCCTTCTCTCTCTCTCACACACAAAAAAACACACACGCACACGCACACGCACACGCACACCAGTGCCTGTGCTCAACCCGAAACCCAGCTGCTTCAGCAAGACCATCTTCAAAAAACGAACACCCCATTTCATGATTTTTGATGAGTAAACACAGAAGTATCGGCAGAAGTAAAAAAAAAAAAAAAAAAAAAAGAAGCTCACGCCGGGCTATAAATAGGGATGGTATAGTTAGGATTTTATTTATGATTTGCTTAAATAAAAATTGTCTTTCTGGAGCAGCAATACTTTCATGTATTAGCCTGTTCTTATGGTCAAAGTCCGTATGACATCACTAACGTTACCATCAGAGGACGAGGACGGACGGCTGCTCCACAAACAGGAGTAAAGTGACCATTTCTGCAGGTTGATGTTCTGCTTGTTGGTCACATGTTGTGATGACCTGATGCTGTTTCCTCTCTCACTCGGTAGGCTTTTATTGAGTTTGGGACGACCAGAGTTCTCAACATCCAGTAAAATGTAGCCTCACTTTGGATCTTTGTCTCCTCTCTGACATGATGTGAGTCTCACACTGTCCTGAGCCGGAGTCCCCTCATTCTGCTTCCTCTACTTCCAAGCCGGCCTATTCTTTTCAAGCCTTTCTCTGAATGCTTCATCATCGGCTCCAAAGACAGTAAGGGACCGACAGATGGCTGTGCGGAAAGAACAAAAATAATAAAGCAACATATCAAAAATTAAATAGCCTATTTTTAGATGAGGGAACTTTTTTGTTGTCTTCTCTTCATTACGGCGCCTGTACCGGTGATGTAATTTGCTTTAGAACAGATTTTATCGAGCGTGTTTGTGAGAGTTCACCGGGCGCGGGGATAGCGAGGAAAAGTCCGACAGTCACAGATAATCAATGATGATCAGAGCGTGGCGGCGACCACACGGCAGCATTTTGTGAACGAGAGCTGGAGGTCCCGCTCTAATGGAATTAAGCTCGCGAGGCCCGTTTCTGTCCCGGTACTCAAGGGCCCCGAGCTGTGGTCAGAGCCGTACTGCCGCTGCCTCCAACTAACACACGCTTCCTATTTATACGGATGTTATTTCACTCCTATTTTATTTTTACCATGATCAAATTATCTGTCAACATCAGTCTCTTCATCTTCTTTCTATTTTTGTCTTATTTTCGTCCCGTCAATCATTTGTAAAGCCCTTTGGATTGCATTTGATTTGTTTAAAAAGGGTGCTATATAAATAAAACTCGATTGACCATCGCTAGGCCTGTCGCAGTGATCACATAATGGCCTGGACCATTTATTTCCGCTCACCGTGGTCACGTTGTATGATGGATAGAGGTGTGAACAGTCACTGGTCTCACGATTCACGGCACATTGCTCCTATTTATTCAGAAAGCGCTTTCACAAATCAGACTGCAACAGTCCATAGTATAAACAATAACAAAGACAGGGATGTATTCATCTCTCAACACACAAAGAGAGAGCGTGACTTCCTCCTCTGCTCAGGTACACATCACTCCACTCGATCTTCACATATCAAACAGCTGCTACATTAACGCTCTGAATTTAGCACCTTTCAGGTTCGGAGACCTTCGTCGTCACGGTTACAGTAATACACATGTGGTTAAGAGTACGGAGCGATCGGGGTCTCTTTTTGTTATTTCTTTTCCCAAACCAACGACTGAGGGTGAGAAACAGGAACCAAGCAGCTGTTTCCTGAGTCGGATGTTTCGGTGACCTTTGCCCCCGTTGTTATGAATCTGTTGTTATGAACCCGTTGTTATGAACCCGTTGTTATGAACCCGTTGTTATGAACCTCTACCGCCACCAGAGGGCTCCGTCATCGGAACGTAAACCACCGAAGCCGCCACAAGTGTGGTTCTATGCCAAGATCTCGGAATGAGAAAAAAAATGAATGATAATTTTTTTACATCGTCACACTCATCGTCATTGAAAATCATTTGAATGATTATGGTGTGATTTTGGTAGATTCGACATGACTGCAGCGCCACAATGTCTCATCTAAAAATAGCATTTTGACACAATTTACCTTTAAAAAGGGACAGTTCCCCCCCCTAAATAAATAAAAATACACATTTCCTTTCCTTTTTACCTGTCGAGCGATCAATAATTCCAGATCGTTTTGGTGCGAGTTGCCTTGCGTTCGTCTTCGAGATGTCCGATTTCTCTCCAAAATAACGGGACTACATGGCACACGGCTTGTGTTGCTCAAAGCACCAAATAAAAATAAAAACACGTTAGGAAAACTCTCTCTTCCCAGGAATCACGACCCGGTTACTCAAGATAATCCACAGACCTTCTTGTGAGCAGTTACATGTGGGAACTACGGTCGAGAGAAAACAGTTCCATTCTATTCCATTGGAGAGAAAGGCAGACCGCTCACAAAAATAAATATCTGGAATGATAAACAGCACGACAGGCGAGAGGAAAAATATGGATTTTTCTTTCATTTTTTGGGGGTTAACTGTCCCTTCATCAAATACTGCTCCTCCTTCGAGTTGAAAAATGCAGTAGGCCACTTGAGATAAAAAAACATATATTAATTGTCCAGCCCTACACACTCTAAAACAACTGTGTCAGGGTACAATATCTACACACATCCACACACACATCCCTCACGGAACAGTACAACTTGTTATAAAGCCGTTTAGTTCTGATGATCTCTGGAACATGGATTTGTAAAATATAAGCTGGAGGACTTGAGGATCAGAAGTGATCCAACATTCTTCGCTGCAGTTTTTTTTGGGCCATAAACAATCAGTGCTTTTTTATATAATTGTCAATCGCAATTCCTGGATATTTTAAAAGGTGGCGAGTCTTTCAACTGATCGGCCCTGAAGCAGTAAAGACACATTAAGACAAAGCAGCAACTCTGCAAGAACAATAACAACGTTAGACGCTGCCGTCGGCAAAGGGAAGTCAAAGAGAAGGTTTTTAAAGACCTGAATATGTCCAGTTTGCATATTCCATTCATAAATCCATTCATAAATCCATCATGTGAAAGTCCTCCATGTCTTTTTCAATTTAAATAAACACATCTTTAAAAGCAGCATACTACACACCACGTACTACCACCTATCCATCCATCCATCCATCCATCCATCCATCCGTCCATCCGTGTCCCACCAATCTGAGCAGACAGGATTTCCCAGCAGGTGCGTAGAGGACCACCAGGCTGCCCTTCAGCTGTTCAGTGTCCAGCCCCCTCAGCTGGATCCCGGTCCCCCCACCGCTGCCGCCGACTCCCCCCTTCGCGCCCGTCTCTGCCGGCCTGCACCGGTGCCATCTGGGGTAGCCGGCGCAGCAGCCAGCCGGCAGCCACTCCAGACTCATGGCCGGCGGTAGAGGAGGCTCCTCCCTCAGTGCCTCGCCGCCCCGGGTGCCCCCGCCCCGTCAAACCCACGGCCCTGACTAGCACGGTGCTGCTTCGGCATGCTCGGCGTGGGCCGTTTAGACTCGGCGTCCCACAGGGAGCGACTGCTTAACCTCCCTGCCTCCGTGTCCTATACCTCCAATCTGGATTAAAGCCTGTGCAGTGGCGGATTAGCCCAAGTAGCCCTGGGAGGGAGGAGAGACTAAAAATAACAGCAGACTCACAGCGTCTCCTCCTCCTCCTCCTACTCCTCCTCCTCCTCCTCCTCCACCTGCTGCTGCTCCCGTCCCACGGAGAGTCCGAAGCGCTCGCACCGCGCTCCTCCACTTCCTACGCAGGCCAGATGACATGGCCAGGTAGGAGCGGGGTGGGGGGGAGACGGGGAGATGGGGCAGGATGACTGCCCAACGGAGCACGCCGCCTGTTCTCCCTCCTCCCTCTGTTTGTCACTCTGCTCACTATCCTGCTGCTTTTTCCTCTCTCCCTCTCTCTCCCCCTCTCTCACACACACTAACATTTGTACCGTGTCCTGACTATATTCACTCCCCAAAGAACCCCAGTCAGCATTTAGTTACCAATTTCTTCTTAATGCGCGTCATCACTGGGTCTTATTCAAGCTTGTTTGTGTATTTTTCTCTTAGATTTCAGTCTTAAAAAACGAAAATTAAATTAAAAAGAAAATTCCAATTCAAGGAATATGCGCCGAGGGTTTTTTACTACGGGAGAATTTTCTTTTTGCATCGAAGGGGAACCAACTGAACAAAACCCTGTGAAAACCTTCAGAACATAGATGGTAATGAAACTGGAAGGTTTGGTGGATGTAAGAGCTGCTGAAGTGGAGATTTATGGATCAGAGTCTGAGAACAAAACATTTTTCTCCAGTTTACCTTCATTAAAAAGGTGCAGTGTGTCGCGTCTGGCGGCATCTAGTGGTGAGGTTGCAGATTGCCACCAACTGAAACTTCTCCCGTGTGCCAAACATGTGGGAGAACTACAGTGGCCAAGGCGTAAATCACGAATGGCTGTCTCTAAAGCCAGTGTTTGGTTTGTCCACTATGGGCTACTGTAAATAAAAAAAAATTAAAATAATAATAATGGCGGCCCAATACTCATTTTTACTGAATGGAGCTTGAACGCATCCACCCCACAGGCGTGTGTGACTGATTTGTGCTGCTCCTCAGGCTCTAGCCCCGCCTCCGCTCTCTTTTGCCATTGGCTGGTGAACCCGAGGACCTGCAGCCAATTGGGTCCATTTATGGGGATAAATAAAGGGCGAGGAGCTGCTGTTTTAGGTCTCTTGGCCACTTGTACTGGCCGTTGAGTGTTTGCGTTTCCAAATTTGTTGTCCGTAGCTCTTTTGGTATAATGTCAGGTCAGGGTCAGAAATGTTGCACATTTTTTGTTAGATTTCAGTGAAACTAATTATTCTAAATTACTGTTACATGTTGATTTGGACCCTTCACCACCTTGAGGTTTACTTGCCAGGAAGCCCCGTAGCAGAGCGCAGCGGTACATTCCGTTCCTCTCGTGTTTCTGGGCTGATAAGAGTCAAGCTCAGAACCGTCTCTTTTCATTTTAGCCAGTTCAATTTGCTTTGTGACTCCTTTCTTCCTGAGGGTCAGTTTGTTGGTTATTTTTGCCAGGGCTCTCCCTAATGTTTTCTTTATGCTTCCATGTTTGGCCCGAAAAAAAAACACTCCTCAGATTCTGAGCTTCGTGCTACTTGGATGTGGAGAGAATTATTGCTCTCTGGTTGACAAACTCTGCAATGGACACACAGTTTCTAAATATGACAAATACGTCTTTGACTTTTCCGTTGCTGACATTTCTTGTTCATCGATCTTTTTGCCATTATTCAGAAAAGGATATGGTATCTTGTCGCCATGGTATCTTTGGTGAAATTCAGACGCCGGCTAGCGCTTACCGCGGTTTGGGGCTCAGGTTACTGCAGCTAACTACGGTGGCCTTCAGGTAGCGTAAAAAAAACACCTATGTAGCTACAATGGGCTCATTCTAAGCTAACAAACACGCGACCAGTCTTAGTTTGAGGTGAACATACACCAATGAAATCATAGTTGTGAATATTATATTGCATACATCCGACACTATAGTTCTGCAACGGTACGTAGCTGTGCCGAGAGCTTCAGTGGGCTTTGGAAAAAAAAACGTCCACAGCCATAAATAAAACATAAACGTGGCTTGAACCCGGCGTGCTAATCAGTGGAATGTTCGTGTGCGGCACGATCGGTCAGAGAGGCGGCGGGGCTTCTGGGTGCTGTAGTCAACTGAAAGCGGCTGTAGAATGTGGACGCTGTGACTGAGTATTCGGCGTGGCAGCTGCATGCTGTTGAGCCGGCGTAAGGTAATTAGCCTGCTGGCCTCAGATCAGATCAGCTGTGATGTACAGCGGAGTGACGCCGAGCTGGTGGCTCACGCGAGGTGATGAGTCATGGCAGCGCACGAGCAGCCCGCTCTGTGGACCCACTCTGAGGCTTTTTATAAGAGACATCAGAACACACACACACACACACACACACACACACACACACACACACACACACACACACACACACACACACCACACACACCACACACACACACACACACACACACGCACGCTCTCGTTCACAGGTGGTAAAATGCTGCCACTTAACGCAGTCATCGCTGAGTAGTCAAGCTATTATGTAACCTGAACAAATGCCATGGTAGCAAAATATATATTGTTATTAAAAATGTGCAGGTTATTACCTGGCCTCGTGTGCTACTGAGCTTCGGTGGGTTTTCGTTCATGTTCACGTGATTCGGGCCCCAAAATGAGAAGCAGTGTTGGGCCGTAACACATTACTGCCTTATTATTACTTTCCCCCAGTAGGAGTACTCTCAGGGATTACAGCTTCCATAACAGTAACATCTGAATTTGCATAACCATGACTTAACCTCAACTTTTATGCAAACGAAGTCCGTCCATGGCGAGGCAGCAGGCTCACTGTCAAACTAGGCGGTGCTGATCAAAAAGTCAACAGGCCCGGGTCTTTTAGCACCCTCGGTTGAATAATAAATTCCCAGCTTGCGGTGGTGGGACTGGGCGGGCGTCTCCAATGCACACATTCCAATATTGGTTCACGTGTGTGCAGCAGCGCAACGTGAAACTAAAGTTTATCATTACTCTTTTTTTTTTAAAAAGGAGCAACAAGTAAAAAGTTACTCATCACGCTTGCCGAGTAACCTGCCCAACGCAGACGACGACATGCAAACCACCAAGTGGTTAATGTGTCAGAAGCTAGAAAAAAGAAAACAACCGGGTGGCTCCTCACTGATCCTTTAGAATGGATGACACATCACGGCCTGCTCTCAGGTGGGTCTCTAAATAATTCACACATGAAAAGTGCACACGGAGACATACAGTGATTTGGCTTCTGAAACGTGCCCTCAACCCCGTCCTGCGCTGCAGACGCACAGCTGTATGCAGTGAGCACACTTAGAGGGGCGTGGTCAGAGCGGTTACTGGGGAGAGGTCTCCGGTCCATCACGGGGCTGTCACTTTACACTAAAGCCTTGAGTGTACAGTGAAAAATGAGCACAAAAATATATATATATTAGGCTGATGGGTCCGTTAGTATGCGAGATTAACCACAGACGGACGGACGGACGGACTCGCGCACACACACGTGCGACCGACCGAAAACATGATCTCCACACATGCTAATAAATGGCATTGACACGTAACTGTGCTGTGTGGGAAAGCAGGAGGTGTGTGCGTGGAAATAAAAAAAGAGCTGCAGACTCCTGAAGTAGCTCCAGAGCTTCATGATCGAGTATTTCTACATTCTGTATTTATTCTACTACTGCTGGTTCTGAGTATACTCTGTCCGTTACTCTGCACTGCATTTGGTTGTCTCAGCACCTGTACTCCGTAATTGTGGACGTGCAAACTGAAATGGAAGACGCCGTTTCTAACTACATTGCAACTCTCAAGTGGCCCCGGGCTGAATGATCCTCCTGATGAGTACGACCGACTCAAATGAGCAAGAGCACATCATAACAAAGGTCAAGTGAGTCGTGCAGAACGCAGAGGGGGTCTACATTTGGAATGAAGCCGTGGAGCCGCCGCCTCTCGAGCAACACGACGAGTGTGATGTGCTTTGGCTGAATTGGAGTTTTGATGTTCGACACAAACGGCACCAGTCAAGTTTGCTCTCTGGTCTCCGTGGTCCATGGATCAGGGTCCACCTGCCGCCATGGCCACTGCTACCATCATTACCAGCAGTTAAATGTCTATTACTAGAATTCTATTAAATCCACTGCTGCTATTATTGCTATTGACCCCATTTGTATTATTATTATTATAGCTGTTGTGCCGTTATTGTTGTTGCTGTGCATCCGTCTCTCTCTAGGAATCAATAATCAATAATATGAAATAGCCGACACTAAGGATGCACCGATCCAGCTTGACAAATGTATTAAATAAATACATAAATGTACAGAGTTGTTATTTATTATTCAAATAAAACAGCAACTCAAATTCTTCGGCACGCTGCTTCGGGTTGTGCTCGATTAAGTTATTCGGGTTATATTTTATCCAAACATCGTTGGCGTAGCGAGCGAGAAGTTCCTCCAAACGGTGGACGTGTTCGTTGTTGGCGCCCTCATCCAGCGGCAACCGGCGCGTAGCATCGGACGTAAACACAGAACTGAACTGAAAAGACTGGCCCCATTGTCACCGCTACCCAAAATAAAAAGCCGCTCGTTAATAAAAGGCGTTAGCTGCTTCCAGCTTCTCCACTTCACCGTGAGCTGGAGCCCTTTGGGTCCTGGGTTCTGGGACTGGCCGCCAGACACTTCTCATTAGTTTGGACATTTATAGAATAAAGGATTTAATGAGCGCTCTGTTCATTTAGTCTTTAAAGTCAACAGTTCAATGAAATGAATGGCTTTGTTCCGTTCTTATTCCTTCTACCTGGGGGACTCTGGATTAGGCTTAATCCTCCAACGTGGGCTGTTGAACTGGATCCAGACATTTTGACGTTGCCTCTCCCTGATTCTTTAAACAAGCTGAGAGCAACTCCTGAAATTGTTTTCTACCTCATTTCTTATTGAAACACTTTGCCTCCCCTTGTTGCCGTAAATATTTCAGGCATTATCTTTCCATTATGAATAGAGAACACGGCTCCTCGGGGCGACGCAGAGACGAGGCTAATGGGACGAGAGCGGGCCGCATCCCACCTCGTCTACGAGCGGCGGAGGACAAGAGGACGTTACTGCTGAACTGGAAACGTTTATCCCACGGTGGAGACAAAAATACACTACATTAAGAAAGAGCGCGCAGCACAGATCAAAGAAATCAAGATACTTTACGTGGTTTAATCTACAGGATTGCATCCTATGCTGTGAGATCTGTCTCGCCGAGATCTGTCTCTCCCTCCATCCAATCAGGTGCCCTATAACTTTCCCAGCGGGCTCAGTCACCTGACTTCTACATCCACCTAAAACCTGGAACCACCTATCTGTTCCCGCCCGTCTGTACCCGATCACCTGCGGACTCTCAGTTCGGACTCGTTACCCACGGCTTCGCATCTTAAATCTACAACGAGGAACTTTCATTTTAGGTTGATTTTGGCGGCCCCTGTGGACAAAGGCGGCAGTGTTCCCGATTGCAGGTCTAAGGCGAAGCTGGAGTCTGAGCCAAAAGGGTTTCTGGTGAACCTGGGTGATTTCATCTGATTCTATGGGAAATCTGACCCGGCGGCATCGATGACGAGCATTAAGAATAACTACACATCTTCTCCCTGATGCTCTGGTTTACTTACGTAGGTCATATAGAGACATAACCTGTTAAACATTCCTCATAATAATGTCAAAATAAATTCATAAACCACAGAACTTTTTGATTGTTTTAACTGTAGCGCGGCTATCGACTTTTAGTCCTGTTAAACACCAGAACAAACCCGGACTGATTGGTCATTATGGAGAGAGCACCAGTCTGACCCACAATGTGCCGAGGCAGAGGAGGGAGAGGAAGAGAAGTGAGGGAGGGAGGGAGGGAAGACTTTCATTAAAATGGAAGTTTAATCTTCAAAGAGGAGCGGGAGAGGCTGAGGAGCCCAGGGGATTCCCCCTTTCCCGAGCCCATGACCTTTCCAGAGAAGGACGAGCCGGAGGCGGCTGGCGGAGGACTCAGACGGAAGAGATGGCTCCCCGGATCAGACCGGCAACGTTTAAGTGGCGAGCAACTCTCCATTAGTATGAAGGCTGAAGTTAATTTACGCAATTATTTCCCAGAATAAAAAAAGAAGGGGGAACAAACATCAGTTTCTTGTCCAGTTTAGATGCAGAGAAGTCACTGAACCCATAACGTGTACACGCATCCAGCCAATCACATGCCACCTGCCTCTCTTAACGACATGCTGGTGCCCCCTAGAGGCTGTTGTGTTCATTGCAGCCACGATATGAAACCATAGACATGAAATAACAAGGTGGACGTACTCCTCATGAAGTCCCCCCTGTTGGTTTGTGAACCAACCATTTTGAAGCCTCAAGGCGTCGCCATCTTGGTTTTTCTGAAACCAGTGAACAGGAAGTGACCGTGTTTGGAATGCGTTTCAGATTGTATACTTTTTTATTACTTCGTCATAACACTGCATCATTGCAAAATGCGGATATGTGTACTGGATTAGACATACTATGTATTGGGACATACCAAAGAGGTAGTATGCGTATTGGAACGCATTTTACTACTCTTAGAGTTTCAGTCTTGTTCGGTGAAGCTTTTATTCTTACATTTTACATTTTCATTATTAAGCTCACATTTAACTGCATATATCTTAATTACTTTAAATATAAGGTGACTAAAAATGGCAACCCAATTTTCTTTTTTTTTTTGGGGCAATCAAAAGTCAATTCCTGGTTGCAAGTTTAAAAGTTGGTGCACATCCTCATTACGGCCATAAAAAGGCCGACATCAATCACCGTCTATTGACCGGCTTCAACCCGGTTTCACTCTGCGCGCGTGCGCGGTATGCTAATGTGGCGTTCTATAAACAGGGAGTAGGTCAGGAGATACACATATCTAATGAGGCGGGGGAGCTTTGAAGTTGAAATACGGCTGCGAGCAGCTCTGAGAACAATAAAAAAAAAGCAGAGGCCGCGTGCTGAAAAAAAATAAATAAAAAATACATAACTTCAAAAGACGGAATATTCACTGGTCAACAGTCTGAATGTGCACAGACCAAGCCAGCAGTGAACCTCCTGTTGAGGCTGAGCCGGCCTGACAGCTGACAGAGCGCGGCCTGATGCGGGGGAGCGGGTCGCCATGGCTACGCTAACCGCAGCAAGGTGAGGGTCAAGGTCGTCCCTGCGAGGCTTTACCTTTGAAATGAAGGAAAGCTCTATTAAAAAATGCTGAGTGCGACCCCGTGCTCGACAATGGCGACACGCGACAGCTGACCCGAAACACAAAACACAGAGTGGCGTGCTCAAGGTCATGGGAGCTGCGTTAACGCACGCGCACGCACACACACACACACACACACACGCGCGCACACACACGCACGGGGAGGGGGTGCCGGGTCCGTTCAAACACGACCAGACCTGGGAGCACCGAGGCCATGACGACACAAACACAGAGTATCGAGCGTATCACTCTTTCCTCTCCAGCGTTGACCCGTGAGCGTACGAACAGGCACGGCTGTATTGGCAATATAGATGGCGTTCTAACGAGCAGGCGGGGAACAGGAGGCTGGAATCAATCCATCGGATTTTGAAAACACCACACCGGTGTTTTGGCACTTGTTACATTACTGCTGAGCGTCCAGGTTTCTGAATGTGTTGCTGCTACTTTCCATTCACTTGAGCAGACTGCAGACAGGGAGACTTGAGACTACCTGGTCGAGTGAGGTCATATATTCTTTTTTTACAATTAACACTTGATGAAGGAACTTGCAAATGACAACGTAGTACCAAAATGTGAAAACATACTTTGGTGTTTTCATTTGTACTTCTTTACTTAAGATTTCATTAAACTTGTCCCCCCACACCCCCCTTTTTTTTTTTACAAAATGACCCAAAACGCTGACAATGAGGAAGATCTTTGGTAGATAAGAATAATAAGAATAAACATCTCAAGTGAGGTTATTACTCAAATCTCAAAAATTTTAAAATGTTTTGCGAATTGTCCATCACGCTGGAATGAGCGGAAAACAATGGCCGACATATAAAAAAACTAACAAATCCATACTGTGCTTTTGGAAAAGGGTTAGTGGCCTAACGATGCACAAAGACTGTTGTACAGAGTGAAGCCTCTGTCACCTCATAAAGGATCTTTGGCTGAGTACAGACCGGCCATCCTGTCACACTTCTCCTAAGTGTACTGTTTTTTCTTAAGGAAAATGTCATCGACCTTTAAAGGCTAAAAACCCTTAGGAGGAAGAGGAGGAGGAGGAGGAGGAGGAGGAGGAGAAGGAGGAGTTGACGCTACAATACAACTGTACTGTTCTTCATTGTGTTAGCTCAGAGCACTCCACCAAGAAGGACTGAGTATCTCCCCCCCCCCTCTCCTTCACAGCACTGTGTCTGTGTCTCATGGTGGACTTGTGTTTGGACAAAGGGCTTCTTTAAAGCACTACTAACTCGACTCCACAACACACTGCTCTTTATTTAGATGGCCAGCCTTGTTGTTTAGTGTTCTCATTCATTCTGCAGCCATCTGACCTGCGTAATATTTAGATGGGGGGGGGGGGGGCCTGCAGCCCGCACACAGTAGAACTCTGTCCGTCATGTGGTGTGTAGAACCCGCATTAATGAATACAATACTAAAATGTGTCTTTCCAATTTGTTCCGTTTCAAACAAGACACTTGTCAATAAAGCTAATGAATCAATAATGTGTTTGTTCAAGGTAAACAGGATTTATTCCACCATGTCTTGATTTTCTTTCTTTTTTTTTACACAAATTACATTTGATCACAAAAAAGAATCTTTATTGAGAAATGTGATCTAGCAGGGGTAGATGCCAAATGTATATATATGGTGTATATTACTGTAAATACATTGTTATGGCTTTTTTGTTTTACAACCCCGATAATGCTGTGGGTCCTCCAGACAAGCTGACATTAAAATGCGAACGCCAGAAAAGCTTCAACTTTAACTGGTTATGAAACAGTCTCCATTAAATACTGATGCCTCCATATGACCGTCAGAAGTTAACTAGACCGAACTAGAGCTGCATAGTTATTCTTAGTGCTCGTCATCGGTGCCACCGGGTCAGATTCAGACAAAAATCAGACAGAAATCAAACAGGTTCACCAGACACCCCCTTCAGCGGGGCCAGACCCAGATCCGGCAGCGTCTCCTGCTCCTGACCAGGAGCTGAGCTTCACCTCGCTGCTCTGCCGGCCCCCTCTGGGTCACCACCCTGCTGGAGACCCAGGCCGTATTGCTGGGCCCCGCTGGAGGGGAGGGAGGCACGGGAGAACAAGAAACCAGGACTGAGTGTGGCAGACTGTCAGACGCCTGCTGTGGTAAAATGAGGTTTTCATAAAAAAAAGAAAGAAAAAAAAGAAAAAAGAAAAAAGGCGACTCTGGATGGACATAACATAATATAATTTAACTGCCAATCACTCTGCAATATTTCTATAATGGTCTAATGATTCGTATTTTCAAAAGGCTGACTGTTAAATCTTTACAGCGTGTCCCTCCCGAGTACGAACAAATGAAACATGGCTTGCAGGGAGCAGCTCAAGGTGCTCCCTGATGGCAGAGGAGAGGTAGACGGTAGTGAATGACTGCAGCAGTCAGAGGCCCAGTGACAGGTCTGGGAGCAGCTCGCTGACTGACACACAGGAAGCTCCAGCGTCTTCACCGTGATAAATGATGCTGCTGCTATTTATACACCCGCCTCTCACTGCACCTGCAGTTCTGTACGCGCGTGCGTGCGTGCGTGTCTCTAACAGTCAGCAGCGGAGGCCCAGGGTGCGGGGCGGGGGGGGGGGGGGGCTCATCAGTACAGCAGCCAAATCGATATCACTCACATATTCATTCATTTCTTTACTTCCTGCTCAGCTGCCTCAGACAGCACTCATGAGCAAACACGACAGTACGGATGTGACATAGCGATAGATAGATAGATAGATAGATAGATAGATAGATAGATAGATAGATCACCTGTCATAACACTAATTATCTAAGGGCATCACATTTGTATCCCCCACACCGTTGTGTGCGCAGGCCACCCAGGTTGTTCAGGAAGAATAATAGAGAACGCCTTGTTCCGAGTCATGTGTGTCATCTACTGGCAGCTCTACAGATGATCTGACAGATGCAGCCCTACAAGAGACCCTCAAACGTGGTTTTCGAAATATCACATCACCTTCTGTCAGGCGGCGGCACAGCGAGTCTGAATGCTGAAGTGTCTTAAACCTGCATTCTCTCTACTGGCCACCGGGGGAGGGGTGGGGGGGGGGGTTGATTGCAAAAAGAAGTCTGGTTGTATAGAAGTCTATGAGAAAATGACTCTACTTCTCTCTTGATTTATTCCCTCAGTAAACATTGTAAACATGAGTTTATGTCTCAATCTCTAGTTTCTAGTCTTCTTCAATACAGCATGATGTTCATTTAGTAAATTATGGTTCATTAAGAGTCAAACAGACCATAAAGCAGGGTATGCTTCAGGGAAGGGCTACCTTGTGATTGACAGGTCGCTACCAAGGCGTTGTCCGGTCTGGGAGTTGTCTGTGTTTACATCTTAGAACTTTTTTTTTTTAACCCTTTCAACGGTGCGTTTTCACTTCATAAGAGTTATTTTTATCATTCATGGTCGCCTAAAAGTGTCTTATTCAGAGTTCGGCAGCCTTTGGCCTATGAAAATCTCAAACTCAAGGCTTCAAAACGACAGTCCGCGAACCAATGGGTGAGGTCACGGGGACGACGTCCACATACAGTCTATATCCCGTCTGCCAACGTCTCACTGACAGATGATTCTTCAGCGTGGCCTGGATATAACTGAATTATGTGAAACATGGCTGAAACTAAATGTTCCCCACCCGACATCATCATTGACCACGTTGCTCTGGCTGGTAAACAAGGTGGTATTTTTTTTATTTAACTTGCAAACGTGATATTAAAGTCAACTCATTTGAGGTTCTCACTCTGATGGGATTTGGACGATCTGCAGCAAATTTGTGATATCGGGCTGTATGAATAAAATTGACTGACTGTTATCCAGAAGCAGAAGTGGGTCCTCTTATTGTTCCCGTTTCTGATCTCAGAGCAGCTTCCTCTGTCCTCTTTTCCCCTCACACATAATGCGATCACACCGGCCTGCTGTGGAGAAGTGAGCGCTCTCCACCTTCCTTAAATACGCGCTTTAAATGGCGGAATCGTATTATGCCGGAGGGTTCTGTTCAAAATCCATCTGTGTCCTCCGTCCTCTTTATGTTTCTTCTTCTCTCTCCAAGCGTCCTTCCTGTTATTTCTCAGTGATTACAGCGTTTCGTTTCTCTGATTACCATCCCGGTCACGACAGAACGAGACTTTGATTTCTGCGACGCTTTCAAGTCCGTAAACCGACAAAACAACAACTCTGAAATAGTGCTGCTGGGAAAACGCAGGACAGCTGCTGACATCTTACATGTTCTTAAGAACATGACATTCGAGATGACTGACTCAATTGTGCACAAGAAGACCTCGACTTACTGCTTTTGTGCCGATGTTGAAGGCTGCCTCCCCCCTGAACTGTAGTCCATGTGCTCTTTTATGCTTGATGCATTTCACCGTTTCTTTGCTGTTCACACCACGCCTGCTGTTTGGAGTGTGAAGCGTTGGTTCACTTCACAAAGCCAACCACACCGATACAGTGGCAAATCATCACCTTTCGAGACGTTCATGTATGGGTGTCATGACAAGGAGGGCCGTTCAGATACCGGCATCACAAATGCCTCTGGTGAGCGGTGCTGCTCACGCTCACTCGTTAGCCACTCCCATCATTGGCGTCCAAAAAGTTAAATAAATAAATCGTACAAGCAATTTATCTCATTTTGTTATCGTCTCTGTTGCGTTTTTTTTTTTATTTTGCTTAATTATATATACACGATGCCAAAGTATCTAAATCCATCTACCTGCTGGACACCAGCCCCTCTGATAGTACAGGATTAAGAGGAGTCCTTTTAAAACTGATTATGGTGTTTTTCGGGCACATTTAATTGGAGGAGGGACTCATCGCACCACTATACGATGTCGTCGACCACAGGCCCGTGCTGAAGCTCCTCCCCTTTAAGAAGACGTATGCTCACAGAATTGCTACTGTGTTCTGTGCAGCTGATTGGACAAAGAGCCGTTCACCCTCCTCACACACTGGGACCAGTGAAGGAGTCCAGTATCCAGCCAACTGGATTACCGCGCCGAAAAGCAACCTGATGATGATGATGATGATGATGATGATGATGATGATGATGATGATGATGATGATGATGATGATGATGATGATGATGATGATGATGATGATGATGATGATGATGATGATGATGATGATGATTGCAAAACGACACGTCGTCGATCAACAAACGTGATTGGAGGGATCTGCGCTGTGTCCCCGAGAATTTCAAAATCTACTGCAACGTGAATATAAAAATATACATCAAGATACTCATCTGTAGTGTATTGAGCTACGTTAAGGCGGAATAATGCCGGTTCTAGAATGAAAAAAGTTCTCTTCGGTTGTTGAGTCTCCATCTTTTATTTATGCATCTTGTTTTCTAACCAAGGCCTTTGGCTACAAATGTGAAGGTTGTCAACCTTTTAGTCGTAGAAAATAAATAAACATTAAAATTCCACCTTAACTTCCATGGTCTTGTAACTTTTTTTATAATCTATGGCATCACCGCGGCATACATATTCAAAATACTGTGCTGACAAAATCAGATTAATTACTTGCTTGTGCCAAGTTACAGTGCTACATTTTTACACGTTTATTCACTGCGACCCACAAGCGGTGGGGCTCGCTCGTCTCATTTGATTGCTGATGATATATTGTCAACGCCCCCCCCGAGTGCAGGATGAGTCATCAAGCATTTGATGAGTGTTTTACAGGAAGAGAAAAAAACAAAACAGCGTTTTAATGTAAAAAAATACTTTGCATACAACTAGAGATACAATTAACTGGGAAAGTGTATTGTTCATTTCTTTAAGTGAGTTGAGGCCCCAGTAATAGGAGAACAAATGTCTCAGTCTGCAGAGGCTAAAAATCCAATTTAAAAAAAGAAAATAAGATTAATTAGCTTTTGTGCTGATCAACGTGGCTGGATGGTGTCAGAAGCCGAGGAGGAATCTATAAATAGCGAGCTAGTGTGAGCTGCTTCTTTTATCCTCATCAAAAATATTTGTTCATGTTACGTGCTCATATTAAAAAGAGGACTATCGACCAACTCATCAACATCCGTATCTCCACTCACCTCACACATGCCAGTGTTGACCTAGCCCAATATATGAAACAATAATGAAAATGGATAATACAAAAGGAACTGTAAAGTATGTGAACTGTTGTGTGTTTTTGTGTTACCTCGGAGGCTGTACGCTTGTATTTAGCGCTGACTGCTGAATTCAGCTCTAAAACAGGATGAACCGGGCCAACAACCAGCGTGACTCACCGGCCCCTTATTTACATACAACACACACACGAAGACACAGGCGGCAATTTATGCAGGTGTGGTGAGTCCCGTCGAAGGGAGGGGTTGCACGCGGCTGCACAGAGTCGGCTGTGACCACAGGATTCCCCGGAGGGACAAACACACATCTGTGAAGGGAATCAGGAGCTCTGACCGCCCGTGTGCCAACATTCCACTGCTGATGGAGACCATCACAGAGATCGTATCTGGTGTTATGCGTTTGATGGACGAGGGGCCTGAGGGGTGGCGGGCCACCGTGGGATACAGGGAGCCCTGCCGTGTGCGTTTTTTCGTGTCCAAACAGGGGTTTGTATTCTGGTCCTGGTCTCGGGACTCTCGGGCGGGGGGGCGAGAGAGGGGGGGTGGGGGGGCGGACGCAGAGGAAAAGAGGCTTCTGCTGCAGGAAGCGGCCTGTAAGCCATCACTCCCTCTTCCTGTAATTCCACAGATAAACGTCTTCCCAGTCATGTTTCGCGGGCAGGAAACAACAATCTGTGGTGGAACACGCACACACGCGAACACACACACGCACACAAAATGCTGACCTGTAGCCTACCCTCAGACACGCAGGCAAATGCCGTGTCGCACCGCATTCAAATGTCCACAGGACGATACCAAGAGCAACAATATTGCCATCACGCCCGCTGTCTGCATTGGTTAGCTCACGTGGTATTTGCCAAAGGTGATATGAACTCTGGGGAGTGTTTCATTGGGAGGAGATTTGAATTTCAAATTGGAAAACATCCGGCTCCCCAGAGAACACCATCCCAGATCTCAGACTTCAGACTTCAGTGAGCAAAGATGTAGGCATTAACCTCTCCAGACAAGACACAAACCTCCTCAAACAAATTAGTTACAACACGACCAAGAGAGCCTACATACTGACGATGCCCACATGTTGCTAGCAGCTAACCATACTAGTAAAGTGTGTTCGTATGCTAATATTTGCATTACATACAGTTGAGGCTTATGGGAATGTTTTACAGGTATTCTGGTGTCAGACGGCCTACTTGCTGTGTGGTGCCAATAGTTGCCATTAGAAACTAGTACAGAGAGAGTCCTAACAGACGGGGGTGGGTGGGGGGGGGGGTATTTTAAGTATGTGAACTGATCTAAGTGGGCTGAGGGTGGGGGTTGGGTTGGAACGCTGAAGAAAGGAAGCGTTGTTGTTGTTATCCACAGCATTAATGGGTCAACACTTCAATCCACAACACTGGAGTACAGGGGGATGAGGATTTGTGTGCCAGTGTTTTTCCTTTACTTGCTACATAGTGAGGACCGTAGTTTTTGATTTGAAATTGTTTTGCCTGCCCTCACGTCTGTTTGAGGATTAAGACTTGGTTTTGATGTTCAGGTTACAGAGAGGTCTGAGTAAAGGTTAGGGTCAGCCATTTAGTCGTGGTGGTTGAGGTTAGGGTAAGGGGCTAGGGAATGCATTATGTCAATGACGGTCCTGACAAATATAGAAACACAGGGATGTGCGTGATGGTAATCGTGGCGAAGAAGAGCTGAGCTAGGCTACGCTAAGCGGCATGTCATAAACTTGCATGAGACGAGGTGCTGCTGGCTCGTCAGCTGAGGACAAGCACGCCAAAGCCGTCCCACAAGGACTCGTCAAGTCGGGCTTTATGGGATTTCTTTACAGAGGAACACATAAAAATTTTAAAAAAGCATGCGCGTACTGGTCACAGATCATTATAACACCGAGTGCACCGTGAAGCATCTCTCCTGATTGGCTGCAGACAGCGCTATCAGTTTAAGAGTCACTTACACTGGCGTCCATAATGAAATTGACATCACACTTGTGGTTATACGGATATGAACAGTGTCTATACATTTCTTCTTTTTTTTTTTTAGAGGCGACAATCAATTTTCCATCTTGGGAAGGTTAAAAAAAAAGAAGGAACATTGACTTGCAGACAACCCTGTATTTCTTTTTACTGAGTGGCACTGCTAATTTCTCAGGACTGAACTCCCTTCGTTGAGTTAATTCAAGGGAACATATTTCTGCCACGCACTCCTGTCTCGCAGCTCGCTGTAACACCCGTATGTACCATGTTTTCTGGAGCAGTTTCTATGCCAACAAAGCAGGCCGTTATAAAAACGGGAGTGAATTTCCAATTATCACATTTGCCTTAAGTGTTCCAGTGTCAAGACAGTTCACAGCTGGTCAACTGCCGGAATTAGCGTTCACACATTACACGCCACTCTGTCGTTTACTTCTCCTCCATGAGGGAATCCACTCCCCTCCAATGGGCATGAATTAGATCCACTGCGCCGCACTGATTTTAAAATAAATAAATAAGTCACTTTTAAAAGCTGGTTCGCCCGTCATTCACGTTATTTCCTTTTTCAAAAACAGTGTTGAAGAACACGAGGAGCAAATAGGGAGGGGTTGAGTTCTCAATTAAACAAAAACTGGGACTGGTGTTTTAGCCGCATGCCAAATTAATCAGAGCGACACAAGGCCAAATTATTATAAATCTATTAAAAACATAGTGTGGCGGAGAGTATTACCACCTCCCTGGCCCCATCATTTTATTACCTTTTCTTTTTTTTAACCGACATAAGGCCCTATTGTGCCGTCATAAATATGAAAGGATAGGCTAAACAAATTTGCGATTTATCAAACTCTTCAAAACGGCTCAAGGTTATAAAAGCTGATGCCGAAATGGCAGCAGATACAATTTTCAAGAACGCTCATTTTACGCAGAAATTTGCTCCTCGTGTGATTTATTAGACAAGGCCCATTGTGAATTTGGAATTTTGTCGTTCTTTTTTAAAAAGTGCCTCCCCCAGAGAATAACCTGGTCCAAGTCCACTCCATTCGCTCTGCGCGGCCCAGTCAGAGAGCAGCGCCGTGTGGCTCTTCCTCGATGTTCGCATGGCTTCCAGCAGCGCACCACGCCCCTGGCCTCTGAACCTATTCCCCAGCCACAGGGCAGTACCGGTAAACACTACACACTGACACACAGGGAAGGAGTTCTACAAAGACACACTCAGGAATCTTATCAGTCAGCCGCTCCCAGAAGCAGCTGTCCAAGTCCGTGGTCCGTGGGATATCTGGAACATCTTGAAACTTTTTTTTTTTTTAAAAAAGGAGTGTATTCACACAGGCAAAGTCCTCAATCAAACGATCTGAGATTCAGAGAACATGTTTTGTTTTTTTAGGTGGCAAGGTCAAGGTCAACTTTGGTGTTGTAGTTGTCGTGGTCTTTTACGAACTCCTCCCGAATCCAAGAGTTGGAATCAGCAGGTGACTAGACGTGGAAATACGACCGGGTACAACTCACCAGGATGATACAGATCAGAATGTAAACAATCACAATGTTCATTATCTAACTTGTTTTTCGCAAAATTTCTGCCATCCTTGAGATTTTTTTTTTTTTTTTTTATAGCTCCGACAATCCGTTTCTGAATGCCATTGGATGTACGTCATGCAGGCGAGTGCATTCTGAGGTCAACATTTGATTTAGTGAATATTTAGCTTCTACAGAAGACTCAAGAAGATCAACACAAGAGGGAGCGGTGATTAGAGCTCCTAAAATACAGCCAGAAACACACCTACCAAAAACATCTACCAAAAACAGATCACATGTTAATATTGTGAACAGATGTCTGTGTCTGTTAGGCATTGATCATTTGTTAAAAAAAAAAAAACAAGTCAAACTCAACGGCAGGAAAATAAAACTCACTTAAACCATTTTCACTCTCCACTAACCCTGTTCTGGAAGAACAGGCTTAAACACAATAACATTGAGAGCACATGACTCCTCTGAACCTCCCTGCTTGCACACTGCAAGTTCTCCAATGCACAGTCGTAATGTGGACTGACCTGATTGAGCCTGTGCGACAACAAAAAAAAAAAGAACACCCAACCGTGCTTGAAATAACCTGAGTGAGAACAACTGGCGCTGACGAGCCTCGGCAAGCCGGAGATCAGAATCCTCACGCTGAAGGATTTTTAATCTCCAGACCCTCAACAGTCTTTTGGATTGAAACGCAGCACCTCATTCAGGGTCAAACACGCCGGGTGGATTCTACATTGGGTTTTTGGAGTTATACGTTAAGTACGAGACAAATAGATAAATAAAAAAACACAACATAATCAAAATGAATCAGCTCCTCAACCAGAAGGCTCATCTGCTCTCTGCTCTACTTAAAAATGGTAAGAAGCTGAGGAATATGAATCAATTGTCTGTAAACCTATTTCTATTACAACTCTAGAGTAAATGGCAACGCAATAAAGGACAACAACAAAAAAATGATATGCAGATTTTTGCCTAGTATATAATCTGAATTTCAGAGGCAATATCATGACCTAATATAACCTACCCCAAAGATCCCGTGAAATGAGGAATAGTAATCTCACATTATCTATTATGCATCGACATGAATCACGAGGAGTTATTCTCAGACGGACAGCGCTCCGTGTAGAGTGCGTGGGCGATAGACAGACCGTCGCAACAAAGCGAGGTCTTCTATTTTAAAAGTTGGCACGAGCTACAGCATATTTATTTACAGGCCTAAATATGAGCATGTCTTTTTCTACGGGCTATAGCTGTAACTTATCTGATGTGTCAGATTCTTTTGTCGCTCAATTCTCAATGGAATATAGAAGCAAAGTAAAAGTACGGTTCGTGTTGTCCAGTGCCGGATCCAGTTCTCTTTATATACACACACACACGACCATGGGAGTCGCAGCCTACACAGTGGCCGGCTCAAGTCATCGACATCAAGCTGTCTAGAAAGGCTGCGCGATTGAATTATTTTATTTACAGGTAACACAGGGCGAACCGGAAGTAAGTCAGCCGGGCTCACTGAGGTCTTCTTCTTTGGATTGGGCTGACTGAGGCGCTCCGACGATGACATTTGTTTGTTATTAATCATCCTTTTAACGGTTATGTGTGTGTGTGTGTGTGTGTGTGTGTGTGTGTGTGTGTGTGTGTGTGTGTGTGTGTGTGTGTGTATAGTGAAACACTGTGCAGATATTCCATTAGTTTCCTCACCTATAGACCAGTTCTGTTGGAAGCCCGTGGTGCACATGCCCAAAACTAGTAGTTTATACTGAACATAGCCTATGTAACAAATGGCCCAACCCATTCTTATAATAAATGATTGTATATTATCATCCATAGTGAACCTTTTGGTTTCTTTAGGGTTCTGTCGTATGAAGAATGGTCTTAAAACTTTCATTATTATCATTCAAAATATGTTGCGATAATTATCTATGTCATCAAATATTTTAAACTATATATTGTGATAACATGTTTGGCCATTTCATCCAGCCCTGGGTCACTGGAAGGGAGTGGGGCGGGGGGGTCACAAGATTTATCTGAGGGGGGTCAAGATAAATCATGACACTCATTATTTTTAATTGTTTTTCAGTGTCAAGTGTTGAAACCGTGAACACTCGACTGTCTCCCGAGAGACATGCGGATTATTCTGGGCCTCGACCCCCCCCCCTCCTCTCCGTGATATAGTGCCCCAGTGTTCCTCCTGTGCCAGCCGTGTATTTTCGGGACACGTGCCAGCCGGCGTGTGAATCGCTCTCCCTGTCTCGCCGCGGGCGGGCAGCTGCGCCGGGCGTGCAGACGTCACTCCGGCCGGACCGGCTCCTCCGCTATTGTGAGAGAGGACAGAAAGGAGCCGGCGAACGGACTCCCGCGGAATCACGGGAGGAACGGTTAGAAGCCCGGCGACACCCCGGGGCGGTGACGGCGCCTCCCGGTGAGCGGCGCACGCGGGTGACCCGCTTCCCTCCCTCCCTCCCTCGGAGAGGAGAGGACTCAGCTGTTCCATAATACATGGAGGTATGCCGCGCTGCTTTCGGTTGTCTGTGTCGGTTATAATGTACCGACTGGATGAGACACGGCTCGGGAGCGGACTCGTGTTAAGCTCAGCACGCATCACTGCTGAGGTTTTATTTTAATTACATAAGAAGCGTCTCAGCGATTCAGACAAGAATAAAACTTTTTCATTTTCTTTGCTGAGGTCGACAGAAGAAACTCGCTGTATTCCCGGGGGCTCGTCTCCTCACATCAACTGACAGTTCTACCATTTCTGAGCTCCCACTTCAAGTGAAAATGAAACATATAAGTTTACACGTAAGCCACTTTCCTACTGGAAGAAACCCACAATCATCTGGCTTTTGTCTTCAGATGACACTTCAGTGGTCCCGGGTATTATCACTTCAGTGGTCCCGGGTATTTACCGGCTCTGATCGACAGCCAAGGGTTGAAGTGAATGTGTAATAAAGAAAATCAACTGGGATTTGGACAATTGTTCAAATGTTTTCACGATCAAAACATACAACGAACATGCTCTCCCTCAAAGCCACAAGACTCCACTCAGACCATTCCAGTAATTTTCCCTCAAAACACACTTCATCAAAAACTCGACAGAAACTAAATCAACCTTTGTTTATATTTCCACCAACAACCAGCTATTCTCATTCATACACATATATATATGAATATATATATATGAATATATATATATATACATACACACACACACACACACACACACATATATATATATATATATATATATATACATACATACATACATACATACATACATACATACATATACATACACACACACAGCTTTCCGCATTTACACGCCCCAATGACACTTCCATGTACTTCCATCTTCAAATGACATCTCAAACCCTTTCAGTTTAGTCTTTAACTGACACTTCGACTACACCCAGGGCTCACATTTCAATAGATAATCGAACTGTTTTTTAGCTCTCACATGCCCCAATGACTCTTCCACTCCTTTTATAGACTTCCATCTCCAAATGACACCTCAAACCCTTTCAGTTAAGTCTTTAACTGACACTTCAACTACCTCCAGGGCTCGCATTTCAATAGATAATCCAACAGCGTGCTAATAACACTTCCACTCCTTTTATAGACTTCCATCTTCACACCACGTCCGAACCAACACTTCAGCTACTTCAGTGCTTGAACTCACAACATTTTTCACAAGCAAAAAAAAATATTTTTTTAAAACGTGACCCTTTTGCCGCGTTCACAACTGCATTTTCCCCCGAAATTGGCAGCACTGGGAACGCAACGGGGTCAACGTGTATCATCGGTCCTGTGTACTATTACGTCATCTTTCTTCTTCTATGATTTGATAATAACAGGTTGTGGTGCCTTCTCTGCCTCTCATCAAAGGCAGCATAACAGTGTGTAGCCAATGTCATACACTTCTGGTCTACTGATTACACCCAGTGACCTTCTAACCCCCCCCGCAATCAAATCACACATGTCAATCTGGACCAGATTACGATCACCTCCCTGCAGGGTGTCAGAGATTGAGGCTAAAGTTCTCGCAGTTTCCTCACCACTGGAACAGCAGAGTCCCTATTACGTAACCGGGCTTTACGCATTGGCTCTCGTGGAGCACAACAGGTGTAGCTGACGAGCTGCCTATTGGCCGGTCCGCGTGCACCTCACCAGCACCCCAAACGAAACCTCGCGCTCACTTTCGGCCGACACAAAAAAAGAAAAAGACACGCACGCGCACACTCAACTTGGACAAGTAGAACCATTCGACACAAAAAACACACGCACACACACACACGCAATAAACGTGCTCACGTTATGGCGAAGTTAACGACTGGAACTTCACACACGTCAAAACGCGGCGTGTGCCACAGCGCCACTTACTTACTCCGACATTTTCGCTCTTGCTCGGGTAAGAGGCCAGTCTTCCTCCGCCTTTCACCGGCATCCTGCTTTCTCCTCGAGTCGGGCCGAACAGGCACCTTTTTTTATTCTGTCGTCGCGGTTAAAAACTCCACAAAAATAATAAATAATAAAAAAAAGGACGCCGTGTGGATTCAGACAGCAGTTCGCGTCTTGTGGCTAGTTTTTGAAATGAAACATGTCTTTTTTGTGACAGCCCCGGGCCTCCAGCTCCGCCCTCGTCGCAGCCAGTGCTGGTGCTCCTCCGGGCGGACCAGCCTACGAGGAGCCAGCGGGCAGAAAGAGGGAGGTCCGTCCGCTCCAGCACAACAACTGTGGGGGCTCGCGCGCACCGCCGCTACGACAGCGCGGCAATCACGGGAAGAAGAAAAAAACAAACCCCGCGTTTCCTGTTTCCCTTCGTCGGAGACGGCGACTTGTGTTTTGCTGGAAGTGGCAACACCTCGCGAATCGTCCCTTTGGAAAGGTGGTGAACATCGCCGCGGTGTGTAGTGTTTACGGGCCGTGGGGATGTCGATTGAGCTGCGCGTCTCCACGCGGCAGCAGCGCTCACTGTACACCCACTGTCTGTTTCCTGCTGACGCTCCCGACATGAACTAACTCAGTTATTACATATTATATTTATGAGGAGTTGGACCTGGAGGCCATTCTTTTTTTCGCTCATATAAAAAAAAAAGAAAAAAAAGTTCAGCTGAGAGGACTTTGAAGATTCATCCGTCATAATTGTTTTCATATTTATTTATTTATTTTTAAATTTTAAGGGACACGCAAATAATTGAATTCCTAGGATTTCCCTATTATTTTATTATCAATTGTCACCGGACCGTTCAGAAAACTTTATCATTCCAGGTTGAGTTGATTTTATTTTTCCCTTTAATTTGATAATTTATTTTCTTAATATTCGTTGTCAATATTAAGAGTTTATTCATTATTGACATTGTTTACACGTTTATATATTTGGGCTGGAAGGTAGGAGCAGATTGCACTTGACGTAGTGATTTATTTGCTGTTGCAATCTGTTTCAATATTGTGTCTATTAACACATGAAGGATGAAACGAGACATTTATAAATAGGTGGGAGAAAAGTCTTACTCTTACTCTATTAGCCTCTCAAAGTCTCTATGGATGGATTGCACATCTGTTCTTTCACAATAACCAGGAGGCTTTGAGAGTGGATATTTGTTGTTATTGGAATTCTGAAGTTGCCCAATGATCATACAGACATGTTTACTAGTAATCTGGCAATCTGGGATGTGAAGTTGTTTGTTGATACTGTCAGCAACTCTAGTATGTGTTCACAACAGCCCCTTGCAGGGGACATATGATGCTCATTTTCAGGTTCATACTTGTATTCCAGGTTCCCACTAGAACATGTTGACATGCTTTAATGTTAAAGAAAAAAGACATAATTTAACACCCGGTGCGTCTAAGGGCTTGGTCAGTGGCGCTATAAGCTTCCAGCTATGACCCTCCACGCACCCTGACGGCTTGTCAATCTACATTCGTGACATGCATCGTCGTGTATTTTCAAAAATAAACTTCAGTCTTCACAGGAAAGTTGAGGCGACAAAACCACCTAGTAGGGTTTTAGGAAAGGAGCGTAGACGACGTTAACGTCAATGACCAATGAGCCCCGTGGCTAACGACACTCACGACTCATGGGACTTAAGTCCTGTAATGGTTTGACCCTCCCTCCCGCCCTGCGTTGGACTTTCTCCCGCTTTATACACCGTCAGTTGCTCCGAGCGTGTAATAATGATGTGGTTGTGTTGACGTTGGAGCTCATTGCAGGCCCGGAGCGGCTCATTCAGACCCTTGAGCGGTGCCTCGGTGCGTCGGCTACAGAAGCCAAGCAGCGCCGACCGACCGCTTCATTTGACGCGTTGGGAGTGTCTGAAACACTCTGTTTCAGCACCTGCCTTTTTGAGTCCGTCTACCCAAAAAAGCCCAGGGCTACGGTCGAAAAGTCTAAAAAAAATGACCTCCTCACGTCTCTTCTGAACCACTTTTCCTTGACCTCGATGGAAAAACGTCACGGGGTCAAGGAGGGATGTGAAGGAGAGTTTGTGAGGAGTTAGGAAAAGCCAACCCGCGGTGCCCAGAGGATCCGACTGCACTTTCACTAAACTACTTAATTGTGATGCGACGGGCGGATGTCGCTGACGTAGGTCTGCCATGTTTGGACTACAACAAAGGAGGAAAAAAGGCGCAACTAAAACCTGGTCCCATAGAAATCTGTGACCCTGTTGCATGCAGGCCGTATAAAGAGCTCCTTCTGTGACCGGCTGTGTGAAGGAGAGAAACCAGAGCTCCTTCCTTCCTGCCGCTGTCACACTCAACAATCCACACGGCTTCCAGTGGAAACTGACAATTCACTCGCGGCAATATCAATAAAACTGTTCAATATCAATGTTTCCTTTGTGCAATAACGGTCCGGTTATATTTGGCTTTTCAACAGTATAATAATCTTATCACAGGCCAAGAGCTTGTTTTTTTTTTACAGATGCTTCTTGTTATTGAGAATGAGAATTTGTTCATTGACAGTTTGCTATATTGAGTGTTCATTTTATTTCTTGTTTTGTACTTTTATTTATTTGTTACATGTTCGAATAAATACCTATAAAATTAAACAAAATTGTCACCGTCTATTCATATTCATCCACATGAATCATATTAGTGTATGACTGTGTGAAACATAATTGTTTTGTTTTCATGGATTGCCGAATGGTGCGTCACTTTAAATGTTGCCGCAAATATTGATAAGGTACAACAACATTTACTCAGGTTTTAATACAGACTGTATAAAGAAGTGGACGTAGTCATGGTGACATCACTTGGTTTGTGGACTGATGTTTTGAAGCCTCGAGATCAGCGATTTTGTCGTCGCAATCTTGAATTATGGTCATCGCCAGGTTGTTGTTGTTTTTTGCAGCCAATGAACAGAAGTGACCATAATTGGAATGTGGAGGAGTGACGTAGAGACGGTAGCTGGTAGCGGCAGCAACCTGTCAATCACAGGTAGCCCCGCCCTAAAGCATACCATGCTTTATGATCTATTTGACTCTAAATGGACCATAATTTACTAAATGGACATCATGCTGTATTGAAGAAGACTTGAAACTAGAGATCGAAACCATAAACTCATGTTTACAATGTTTACTGAGAGAATAAATCAAGAGATAAGTAGAGTCATTTTCTCATAGACTTCTATACAATCTGACTTCTTTTTGCACCCGGAGGAGTCGCCTCCTGATTTGGCTTCACTCGGCAGAACCAGAGAAATGTGTTGCTTCGACGGACAACATTTACCATCAACACCGATTGGACCGCCACATCAAAGCTTACTCTTGTCCTTTGCACTTGGACTTTGTCTTTACTGTACTGATGCTACTGTAAAGCACTTTGTGCCCTCCGTTAAAAAAGGTGCTATATAAATAAAAGTTTTACTGACCTACTAACTAATTGGATACATTTTCCAATATTTTTTACACACAAGTCTTATCAAATTCCAACAAATCATCATAAAAGTCATACACCTATCTATGACAGATCGTTTACACAGTCCCCGTTCATATTTAAATGTCAGAGTTAAATATGTCACTGCCACGTTCGAGCGTTTAACACGTTAATCCTCTTAGAGTGCCTTCGCTTAGACACAAATAACAAATAGAGAAATGAGAAACAAGTGACAGCACTTGTTCAATGACGGTGCGAGTGTGTCGTTACACCACCACATTAATTCAGCGCGGTGAAGTGCTCACTCTGTCAGCACATCCATTATCTCCTGACCTTGAATTTCCAGGCCAAATTTCATAGCAAACCCATCAAGCTTTAGCTGATGTGCCTCTGAGTGTGACTGCGTGTGCGTGTGCATGCGCGCGTGTGTGCGTGTGTGTGTGTGTGTGCACGTGCAAAAACAACTACTTGCCACTAGGCCAACCATGCTTAAGACAGAGTCCTTTCAGGGTCAGTGAGTCTGAAGACAGTCCCAGAGCCACCGGGTCAGTCACAGAGAGGCAGCGACATCTAGAGGCCGCTGGGGGAAGCGCACCAAAGGACGAGAGAGAGGAGAGGACCTGCCTCGTGTTCAATTATTAGAGGGTTCCAATTTTTTTTATATTTTTGGACTAAAGATAGAAATAACTGTTTGACAGTGTGGACATTAATAACTTCCTCCTAAACGGAGAGGCATTATACATCTTGACCCTTAACACTCTTTCATCTAATCTTAAACATTGTAATATTAACAGATCTTATTACGGAAGCCCTGAGCCGCAAGGGGGGAAAAAAAACAAAAAACAGGTGAAATAATGTTTTTCCAGAATAATCTTTTGAACTTTGTAAAAGTTTCTATTTTCATCAGTGAAACAGGTGAGACATTTCTTTTTGTCAGGATTATTTTTCAAATTTTCTAAGCATCTTTGTTTTCTTTTTTCTAATATATATAATCCTTCTCAGGATCATTTTATTTTTTGTGTTTGTTGCCACTAGATGCCGACTATCCCAATGCTCTAAATATGACTTAAAACATTCATGTTTTCTTCCAAGTGACTTTGATTCTCAGTGCACTCCAAACACAAGGTACATGGTGTGTTAGTAACATTACCGTCATGTTAGAAATGTACTTTTAGCTGCGCTTAACTAAATACTATTAGTCCCATTTAGAACACGGGGTAGTGCACTTCAGTCTTTTGTGTCCAAAATGAATATTACCACAACAACAACAAATTTACTGGAGACATTGGGATTTCACCTTTTTTCCACAGATGGGAAAAAGTAACTTGATCCTGGCAAAACCTTTTTCCCCCACCTGTTTCCTAGATGGAAATAAATGCTATAAATTTAAAACGATTATTCTGGCAAAAACTTCTTTTTCACCTAAAAAAACAAAAACAAATAAAAATCTCACTTGGCTCCCAGGGCGTCCATAGGTTTCACAGATTTTAAGATGAATTTATTTCACTCTCTCTTATTCCCGGGACTGAACATGTGGTAATGCATCCCACCTTTTTATTTATTGCCTTGTTGTAGGTATTAATATTCATTCCCAGCTGTGCTAGTTGTGTTCTGTCATTCAAACCTTTTATTGGGAACTAGAACACATTACCATTAACTTACATTCCTTTTATTTTTCTCTGTTTGATATAATTTCTTTGTAGTCATTTGATAATTGTTTCAGTCAATCCACACACACACACACACATGCACACACACACACACACACACACACACACACACACACACACACGCACACGCACACACACATTGCCAGTGTCCTGGAATAGAAATGTTTTTCTCACAAGTCTGTCTTTCTGAAATGTCACACTGAGGCCAGATGAATCATTCTCCTGCCAAAACTGACTCAGTGATGGCGGCTGATGTAATATGATGTGACAGACAGAACGAGAGAAATATCACACGCTGCTACAGGATCAGTTCGTCATGTGGCTCAATAACAGCACCACAAATGTTACAACTACTACTTCTGCAGCTCACAATGAAATTGATCAATCGCCACATTTTTTATTTGTGAACTTCCGACCAGCTCCTCACTACCTTCTGGTACGCCTTCTGTGTCTGTGCTCCATGATACAGCGGTGAGTGCTGCTCTGTGAGCTGCATTAGTACTGGGGCTGAACGGGTTAAAGGTGCCCTGAGGGTGGCACCGGATGAAAGACGACAGGGTCATTCAAATCAAAAAAAGGTCGATCGTCTTTGAAGAATGAATGTGGTCAGCACGGAAATCTGCCGGTAAGATTATGAGCCACACTGTCTATACAGTGGACACAAGAGTGTGAAAAACATGATCGTTTATCCTCTGGGGATAAGGAATAGCATTATTTACTGAGAAATCATTTATCTTGCAGTCTTTTAGATATATTTATTTTTCTTTCCATACATATATATATTTTTTTTTTATATATATATTTTTATATATATATAATTTATATCTTTATATATACATATATGTATATATATATATATATATATATGAACAACCAGGTCTGACTTCACATCGTACCAACTACTTCTGAACGAATATGCCCCGCCCCTTAGTTTATATTGCGCTCGCATTGTGCGTTTTCCTAAATAAATCAAATTCCCTCAAAGGTGCAAAATTTCAAAATTCAGAGCATTAATATATCATCAAACAACTATTTGCTATGTAAAGATATAGTTTAGCTTCCCTGTACTTAGTTTACATAGTAGGGCCGGTAGTAGCCGCCGTGAGGTGAGCCCTACTAGCTAGGTGATCGCCGCCCCTCCGCACTGCGCTCACACGGCGGCCCCCCGCTGATGACGCTATCCAAAGCAACGGCATCGTCACGGAAGCGAAGCGCCCACCCTCCGGTTGCCCCTCGGGCTAACTCTGGTTAGCTCTGTTAGCACAGTTGCTGTTGTTTGCACCGTTAGCTGCTAGCTGCCGGCTGAGACGTCGCCATGTTGTCAGAGATATGCTCTGAATTTGTAATTGAGCACGTTTAAACTAACTGACGAATGGAAAAAAAACAAAGATAATTTCACCATGCCAATAACAGAGCAAACATTTATAGATCATGTAAACATGTAAAATGTATTTCTTGCCCTCCTTTCCTTTATTCTCTCCTCGCTTTCCCGTGTATGATCATACCTTGGATGTGAATGTGACAAATATGCTTATCATCTGATATGTGTGTGTGTGTGTGTGTGTGTGTGTGTGTGTGTCAATCCTGTGACACACTGTGACCTGAAACGTCTCTGTAGCTGCTGAGTCGTCGCTTTGATCTGCAGTCGGATGTGTTCTTCCCTACAAATGAAGAGCGGTGGCTTCCCCACCGGGCATCAGGGTGTGTGTCACCATGTGTCATGCACGGTGGCGGACAAACACTCGGTGGTGGGGTTGAGATATAGAACGGAGAATTAAGAGAAGGCTGTCGAGGTGTTAGCGCGTTATTCATATTTGCAGAAGCGGTGCTTTGTGAATGTGCTCTTTTATGTCTACAGGGGCGCCGCGGAGAAGAATATTAATCAATCCTGGGAACAATTTCCTAAATGGGACCGTAATGCAGCTGGAGGGCCGGCCCAGCGACGCATCGATCCACAGACAACTGATTTCATATTCCGGATACGATTTGATTTCCCTTCTTCCCTCCCTGTTGTGCTCATACACAACGCTCTCTCCCTGATTGAAAACAGCCAAATGACACAAACGTGTTCCTTAAATTATCATAACTTCTCATAAAAGAGTGGTACAATATAAGAGAAAGCAGGCCTCTGAGGATGATAAAAATAAGAGATGAATGGACTAGTGCCAAGGAACAGAATGCATCAATGTTCACGCAATAAACATTACTTTGTTTACTTAATAATCTTATTTCATACACGGTAGTCCACCTGCCGTGTGCAAAATGACAGGGTTCCAAAGATCGACAGTTTTTGACTCTTATTTAAAGAAATAAAGTTACGACAGTTGCATCCATGGTGGGATTCATCAGCTAACTGTGACCAGTTACCTCATCAAAGCAATACAACTTGATTCTCCATTAATTATAATTTTGCATTAACGATGACTCAAATCATTATGTAATGTGAGAGTTGCCCCTTATGCTGACTTGATGTCTTATGAGTGCAGGAGCTGTCGGCAACGGGACTAGATTTTGGTATCGGAAGCGTTTTCTGGTTTCCTTATGTAGTCTGAGTAGCATTTACCAATCACGTTGGAGCCGGTGCTGGTTGAATGCAGTAAAACGTCCGTTTGGAGAGAAGAAAAAAAAGAAGAAGCGGATAGCATTGGCCGAAATGCAGTCGGCTATCATCTGAGGAAGGTTTAGCTTTTTTATTTGCTTTCAATCTGGCTACTTCAGAAACAATCCGGTTGTAGACGATGCCTCTCAACTCCGACTCCAGTCTCACGTCTCAAGCTGCTAATCGGACGGTAAACAATGACCGGCACTCAGAAGAGGAAGTCTTGGCCAAATCGTCCAATGGATTGAGTGATTGATACTGACACACCCACCAATTGTTGTCTAGTCAGCACTGTTTCCAATTCTCAATTAGCTGGTGGCTGCTAAAAAGAACAACACAGCACCTCTAACTATCTATGATTTTCACTTGAAACGTTTTGCTACAGCCCTCCAGGCTTGCTAGTGGCAGTGGTGTCGAGGGGGCAGCTTGTCATGTTCGTGAGGCGGTGAACCCGTCAGACATCCTCTAAAGATGTACTACAGCACTGGATTTCCTGGCCACTTGCAGTGTAACAGATTGAAAACACAACATAGACGTGTAATCACCTTATAAAGTTGTCAGGATGAACATGTTGCCTGTTTCCACATCCAGCAGACAACATTATCATTCATTTGGAGCGGTGTTTGTGTCCACCTGCTGAACTTAAGTCCAATATTCACCCTCCTTTTAGCTCTCTTTTTGGTCTCCACCAGTGGCAGTGGCAGAAGGACAGGAGGAAAAGCCAACAAAGGACTTTCTCGGTCATATTCTGTTATTGCGCGTCATTTTGTTTTACATTTTTTTTATCATAATAAGGCCGCGACTAAATGCGTATTTAAAGGCAGAGTTTGGGATTTTAATCCAATACACTGTTTGTCAACTTCAGCAAATATGCACTGGCTGTCCGTTCTGTGTGCAATGAACAGAACAAAAGAAAAACGTGTTCATACACAGCCCTGGCTCTTCCGTCTGCGGGGCCGGGCTCGTAGTCAACATTTTTTGAGGAGGTGCGTCTCTCTGCGAGCTTCTCAAACCGTCTCTGCGGAAGCTATGCGGATGCTTTCTCGCAGAAGTATAGATTAGGCATTATTCAATGTAATTGCTACGGTAGGAGGTAAACGACTTCATGGCTTTATGAGTGCATTTAGCATCTCCAAGGACAGAAGGTTTGTTTGCTTTTTTAAATGCGTCAACTAAAAATATACGCGTTTTCAGCGTCGTCGCCATCGTCGCGTCAGCCCCAGTTACAGCAACATAACTATATCTAAGTTGCTACATGCTAAACAAGTTATTGTCAAGGTCAATCAAAAGGAGTTAGTTGTGGAGTTCTTGCATGGCTTATGAATGGGTGTGAATGACATGTAGTGTTAAAGCACTTTGAGGGGTCGGAAGACTAGAAAAGTACCATAGAAGTACGAGTCCTTTTACCAAGGAGCTGCAGCACAATTCTATTTATATTCTATCGGCTTTCTTGAGTTTGCTATTGTGAAAGCACTGCTTACGGTGAAAGGTAAATTACCTCCCCTAGTGCAGAGGGGTAAGTAGGGTTGTTCTGTTTTTGAAAAAACCAGGAGGAGAAAGGAGGACAGGAATGAGAGGAGAAGGACGAGAAGGACGAGGAGGACGAGGAGGACGATCAATGTTGGCAGGAAGGTGAAGCCTGTGAACGTGTGGTCTGACTGTGGCCCCGTCACACTGATGCAGCATCGACCCGGGCCAGTCTATTGACCAAAGTGACATGTTGGAAGGTTACAGTGGTGCTGACAGGGAGCCCGCTGCCCCAGGTCCAGATGCAAAGCAGTCAAACCCGTGTGGACGGGAACAGCACACATTCTAACACACCTGTCAAACTCAAGTTAAAAGGTCAGTTAAAGGTCAGTGTACTCGTGTAACAGGCATTCTGTTTTTGTATAATGTCGTCTGAGGCTCTGAAGGAGCTTTGTCAAGTCTGAGACAAGAGAAGCCTGGAGACTAAAAGTGTTCAGCCAACATAAAAATGAAGTAACTTATTGTACAATACAAAAACTAAATGAAATTGAATGTGAAACTGTTTTAATTTTCAAATTTGCATTTACGTGGGCTTACTCAACTAACGCCATTTATGTGATAAACGTAATTATTTTAAGTCACGAACTTACTCATTTGAACCCAAACCATAATAAATAAATAATAAATTATTTATAATAATAAAGCTACGTAAAAAGATTATTTTGAAAAGACAGTATGCATGTAACAAGAGAAAACTGACACGTCCAAAAGTGACGCTAGAGGGGTACGTAGAGCATCATAAGAAGTGGCCATTGACCAAACATCTTTATTTGACGAGTGGGGAGTGAGAATGTGATGAAAGGACAGATTCACAATTTTTCCAAGTCTATCTGGAACCAATGGTCAGGTGCCTACACGAAGACTGAAACAGTTTTTGCTTGCTTTAGTAAATTATGGTCCAGTTAGAGTCAACTAGATCATAAAGCCGGGTATGCTTTAGGGCGGGGCTACCCTGTGATTGACAGGTCACTACCACGACGTAGTCTGCTCTGGGAGTTGTCGGTAATTTCATCTTAGAAACTTTAACCCTTTCACAATGTGTTTTAAGTTCATGAAAGTTAATTGTAACCGTTTTGGTTGCCTAAAAATGTCTTATTCAGCGGTCAGTTGTACTTAGCTCCACCCTCTCGTGTCACTTCTAGTTACAAAAAAACAAGATGGCGACGGGCAAAATACTGAACTTGAGGCTTCAAAACGTCCGTCCACAGACCAATGGGTGACGTCACGACGTCTACGTCCACTTCTTATACAGTCTATGGTTCCAACGCAGCTATCATGTGAGTTTAGTCCGAAGAAATGTGTGAGATTAACAGTTAAGATTTGGGGGTTTTCTAAAATATTCAGGGCTATGTTCTAAACCCTCCTGAATGACAATTTAACTTCTTGCAATAAAGACAAGTCATTAAATACGAGTCTTCCTGATACTTCCTGTTTTACTTTTAATTATACAGGTCCACAGGAGACAGCAGCATGCTGGGAGACGGCAGCTATTTTCTGCTCTCGTGAAGTCGAACAGGCCACAATTAATCAAAGAGACACACCGACGTCAGGAGGTGAAAGAGGAAGCCTCTATCTATAGCTGAACTGCTCGTCTCACGGCTTCAGTTTGAATGGAGGTTGATTGAAAACAGAAAATTCACAGATGAAGTCACAATTCACAAATGAAATACTTTAAAAGATACAGGAGAAAGTGAGTAATGGCCATGAAGCCTGTGGTTTTCTCTTCAATTTCCCATTCAGCAGCTCAACGGTTCATTCCTCTAAACTCCATTGTATCGGAAATCCCTGATATCACAAAACCCAATCAGCACCCCCCATTAGAGGGTTAATTTGGGTAAAATGACCCTTTAAAAAGGGATAGTTTGGGTGTTTTGATGCACTTCCCCATAGTCAGTGTATTACTTACAGTAGATGGCAGTCGGCACGCCTCCAGTTCGGTGAAAACAGACATGAGTACCAGCATGGGAGCAAAGCAATGTACTGCTCGAGCACCAAAACGTATTTTAGACATCTAAACAATCAATATTAGTGCAAGTATACGCTATATTTAGAATATTTTCACCAGTTTACCGTGTCGTGAGACAGCTATACAGTCTTTGTGTAACGGGGGGACTGAAGCCGTTATCTACGCTCTCGCCAAAGCCACGAGACTCCATTGAGAAAAACAGTAACTTTACCCAGCAGAACACAGGATTGTTCTTCCGCTGTCTCAACAGTTTAATTACTCAAAAAAACTAACCTGTTGTCTGCGTGGTAAAATTAATGCTTTTTTCAATGGAGTCTCGTGGCTTTGGTGAGAGCACACCAGCTTTAGTTCCCTGTTGGAATAAGCTATCTCACAGCAAGGTAAACCGGTTACAATATTCTAAATATAGAACGTTAAACGTTAAACGTGTTAAAATACGTCCACAGCAGTACATCGCTTTCCTTCCGCGCTGGTACTCCTGTCTGTTTCTCCAAACTCCATTTATACACTGACTACGGAGAAGTAGCTCATACAACCCCACTTCAAAACATCCAAACTGTCCCTTTAAGAAGCAGGATGCTGAAAGCCAAAGCAGGTAAAATGACAGAGGGAAATAACCTGCGACATAGAAGCTTGACAGAAAATGAGGCAATCACAACAGAACAGGAAGCAAAACCTGTAAACAGAGAACTCAGCTGCAGTATTATAGATGTACAGGTAAGTGTGAGTTATGTGCCATAAAGATACAAATAAACCAGGTCAGCCGAATCAGCTGCCGGGAAGTTTTTTGTTGTGGGAATCTTGACAGACCTACAGCAGTGTGCAGTATAAACAGTTGAGTGTGTTGGTGGAATACCTGGTGACGACAGGGAGTCACACACATGCATAGAGTGGGAGGCTGCTGGGAGTGCAGGCAGTGTGTGTTTAAGCCATCCAAGTGCCTCAGCACACACACCTCTGAGCTGTACCACTCCCTACAAGGAAACACCAGGGTCAGCACTCTCTCCGTCTTAATGCTGCGCGCGCACGCACGCACAGACACAAAAACATGGACACATTTGCACGCATGGAGCAGCTACATCTACACATTCAGCAAAAAAAAAATATATCAATACATCTGTAAAAAACAAAATTCATTCAACAGGACACAACATGTAAATCACACAGCGGGTTGTGGGAAGGTGTATTTTTGAATGAGGGCTCTGAAACTGAACTAGTACTAAAAAGTTAAAGGTGCTACATTACAGATTCAGAGCATATCTGCGATCGAGGGATTGAAGGGATTTGAAATTTAGCACCTTCCATAACAGGATTAATACGTGTATTAAAAAGGCTGGTTCTATCATCGGATTCACTGCTGATTCTTTAGGAAAGGACTTTGAGGAAAGAATCAGCTCTAGGTTCCCCTCTAGTGTCAGTTTTGGATGTGTCAGGGACGGAGTGTCAGTTTCTGCTTGATTTATGCAGAGTTTATTCTTTTTAAACAAAACAAAACTACTGAGTTAGGGTTTAAGCAACAAAATCCATCAGTTAGGTTAAGACAACACAACTAGTTAGATTTAGACAACAAAACAACTCAGTCAGGTTTAGGCAACAAAACTGCTTAGTTAGATTTAGGCAACATAACTACTATTTTAACTGGCATTAGTGAATTACAGAAGTTACAGAACAAAAGTAAGTGTACGTTGACTTGGTTTCACACAGGACACTAACAGCGGTCTCCTGGGTGAAAGACTTGTGTTTGTTTGACCATCCATCTCCCCGACCTACTCACTTTTTTTTCGTTCTTTCTTCTACGTCAGTTGCACTGACTAATGACGCGGATGAGTTTACATTGGAGTTACATTTATATACTACTCAAATGTTTTGCCAAATCAAATTTGAAAGATAAACAATTGGTGCCTGGATTATGTTCAATGGTGCCGCACAACACAGGACTGTGACCCCAAAAACTGTGCAGCATGTGGTTAGATTTAGGCAATTAAAACACTTTGGTTAATGTGAAAGATTGTGGTTTGGGTTAATGTTGACAAAATCAGCATGTCGTGTTCAACTCAGTGTTTATTATTTCCACCATCTTTGCCCAGGATTAATGTTTAGAAAAACTGACAAATGCACATTTTATATAGATAAACTTAATAATATTCCAGCTGGATAAGCAGAGTGAGCAATATGAAAAAGGATATTTAAACCTGCAACAACCTGAGCTGCAGCGTACTCGCTCAAAATGAAAACAGCAACTACGGATTGGTTAGGTAATCTCCCTCCCAAACACAAAACAATAATCATGAACACAAGAAGTGCGTTTCCATTCACCGGTTTTCACCATATCACTATTATTAGTATGCTTTTAAAGAAAACGGCAAAAGTAAAAAAGTAAAAAAATAAAATAAAAAACAAGTGTCAATGTTGCAAAAACAAAGGATATATATATATATATATATATATACATACACTTGGCTGAGGTGAAAAAGCTGACTTGTTGGTGAAAACAAAAGGAAACAAAGACAGACTTATAATATAATATAATGTACATTAAACACACAACTTATTTGTCGTTTAAGCTTTCATTTCACTGAAAAGACAAAAAGACATCACATCTGTGTCGGACTATGACCTTCCTCAAATTACAGTACATGTATAATAGATAAAATGTCATATTTCCATCATGGTTTTCCATCACTTGAACTTTGACTGGAGCTCTTTTAATCACCTCATCTCATTGTGTCCTCCTCCTCTTCTTCTTCTGCAGTGGTTTAAAGTAGCTCCACCGGCTGATATCTCCATCAACCAACTCCTAACATTCGCATAACAGTCTGATGACGCGAAAACAAATCATCATCAGGCTCACTCATGCAGCACTGGCCTACCATGCACTGGTGTTTGATTGAAAGAGACAGCTGTTCTTCTCCTAAATTAAAATAAATATGAATAAAAGGTAACTGAATAAATATGATTGAATAAATCAAGGCACACATTCCAACTCATTGTGCCTTTGCCTCTCACTCACAGCCGTATTCACATCCACTTACAGCCCCGAGCGCAAATGAATGCACGTATTATTTGGCATCCTAATAATACACACAAAAACACACACACACACACTGTCCTGCATCTCAGTTTTGTCTGTCACTTTGGATCAGACCACAACACTACATCTCATTCCACCCTCTTATGTGTGCGCGTGTGTGAGTAAGTGAGTGATTAGCAGGATCACATTCTACATACATTTTACAGGAGCTCCGTCACTGACACTGATCATCTATCAGAACCTTAATCGTGAAATAAATAGAGAGAAGATTAGATAAGAGTCCAGTGGGTGGAAGGAGGACAAGGTGTCCTAAAGAAAGGGCAAAAAGAGTAGGAATGCCCAGAGAAACATAGTCGCACTACTTGTTAGTGTATGTGATCAGACAGCCAACTCGACCGTGAATAAAGCTGGGCTGAGGCTAACCAGGACTAACAAAAGTTACAGTATCCCAAGATCAGGGCAGACACGTTTATGTAAGAGATAAATGCAACATTGTGCAACCCTAGACTGTATATAAGAAGTGGACGTAGTCATTGTGACGTCACCCGTTGGTTTGTGGACTGACGTTTTGAAGCCTCGAGTTCGGCGATTTCGCCGTCGCCATCTTGGATTATGGCCGTCGCCATGTTGATTTTTTCGCAACCAATCAACAGAAGCGGCAGCGAACTGTCAATCACAGTGAGTGACTAAATGAACATCATGTTGTACTGAAGAAGACTTGAAACTAGAGATTGAGACTGGAGTGAAGAGGCCCAAAAGAAAAGCTTACATTTTTGGATCGGAAGGAGAAATATACCTTTTAAACAGTATGAAGGACGTGGATATCAACAGGTTTTGGGATATGCGCAAATATCGCAACGCCGACCTTTTCGAGAAGGCGGTTGAAGGAGTGAAAGACGAAGGCTGTGTTCACACGGTCGAACAAGTCTGCTACCGGCAGAAAACTTTGAAAAAACGTATTTTGACGCAAAGCAAGCAAGTAAAATGGCACAAGAGGTTCCTCGGCTGAGAATGGCGTCGACGTGGGATTTGCTGGCCCCGGTGATGAGGATGGACCAGATGATGCTGGTAAACTGTTAACGCAGCCGTTAGACATACACGTCACGATTGTTTAACAACAATCAGAATATGCAGGGCTGCATGTAAACGGGAATATTGGTGGAATATTCATTTTCATCCATGTAAACAGCTTAATAGGAATATACATTTTTCGGAATACAGACAGAATCTGGAATATTTAGTGCATGTAAATGTAGTTAATGATCACAAAGATGAATGGTCCGGATAAGAAAGCTTAAGCAGCACATAGGATGCACACTTAAATGATTTGTCAGTGTGCTGTTGATGGACACCATAGGCTTGCATGCAATGCAAATGGAAAGAATTATGAAATAAAATAAAACAGGTTGTGGACAGGGGTGAGGCAGCTCCAAACACAGAAAAATAAAAGAAGTGAACCGGGATAAGTGGATCCAGGCACACACAAGGAGTTCTCCTAGGCGAGGGCCTGGTGGCCATGTCTGTACCCTTAGTTGTGTTCAACACAAGGGCAATGAACTGGCTGATTTAAACCCACTCGTGTTTTGTTACTTGACTTCTGTGCCAACGCACTGTCCACAACAAACACCGTGTTCAAGCATATCAGATCATATCAGATCAGAGCTCTAGAAAGAGCTGGAGGTCATGGCTGGGGGGGAAGACATCTGAGCTACCTTGCTTGATGGACAGACGATAATGGATGGACGGACGAAGAGATGGATGGACCAGCTTTATGGATGGACAGATGGAAAAATGGAGGCATTGATGGATGGGTGGACGGACAGAGAATAATGGATGAACAGATGGATGGATGGGTGGATAGACGGAAAGATTGATCTTGGATAGATGGATGGATGAATAGATGGACGGAAGGACGGATGGACGGACAATAATGGATGGATGGGTGTATTGATGAATGGATGGATGGGTGTAGGATAAAAAGATAGATGAAAGGACAGATGGACAGACAATAATGGATGGATGGATGGATGGACGGACGATAGATGACAGATGGATGGATAAGTGAATGGACCAGCCTTTGGATGGATGGGTGGAGGGTAAAAAGACAGATGGAAGTATAGATGAATGGATGGATGAACGGATGGATGGACTAGCCTTTTAGATGGATGGATGGATGGATGGATGGGCTTCTAATGTGGTTGGGTATAGGTCACACGCTGCATTTTGTTTGCAGGATTATCTTCTGAAATGACTAATCTCAAGAATCTATAAGGACATTCTCTCAATGTCACACCCTAAAACAGGGCTGGGCTTTACTGTGTATAGACACACACACACACACACACACACACACACACACACACACACACACACACAGCAACGTGCAGATACCTCAGGGTTAGAGTGGCAGTTTCTGCAGCAGATCCACTGTCAGGGCGAGAGCTACTTCACCGCTGTGTTGACGGACAGATAAACAGAATAAACAGAGAGGAGGCTCTTGCTGATAACACTATGGATTTGTGTCAATAAGCAGATATGGTTACGTATCGGAATGTTACTGTCTTCACTATGAAATGAAGAGATATGCCACAGTAGCATCAGATATGTATCAGATTGTTGTATAAATTGAGAATTCCAATGCAGAACACACCCTGGGCTGTTCTTTGTCCTGTAGAAGCAGCAGTCAGCAGATCTCAGTTTGAACCGGCTCCCCACACTCCCCAAAACCTCATATACATTCATGAGGCTTTTGACATTTAGGTTCTGCCAATATCTGCAGAGTAAGTCGTTCAAACTCACTTTGCAGTTCTTTTTATCTGGAACTTTGTTCTGTCTCGTCTAAGTCTAACGCTGGTGTTGCTAGATTTAGGCTGAATTGGTATTGTTGGGATGTGGATATTCAGAAGATTAATTGCAGTGACTATTGCTTTGTGGGTTCGGCCTGAGTGGAGCGTTTCAGTACGGTGTTGATGGGCTCTGTTGTCCCATAATGCAACACTTCAACAGAGAGGTACATGAGCTACTCACAGCTGGAATAGTGGCCCAATACATTGTTTGTGATGAGAGGCCAACTAAGTGTTTTTTACTTAACAGAACTTGCACTGGCCACATGAGTAGGAATGTTGATAATTAACCGTTTAACCATGAAGCAATAATAAGATATTTTGACTGATTAATGCTATCAAGCAAAAACAATAATTTAAAAGCTGAAGGGAGAATAGCTGTTCCACCTTAAATTTCAGCCCACATTATATGCGCCTGAGCCGTTTGACTTGTTGCTAACTTCGGGGCTAACCTCCGGTTCTGCCGAGTGAAGCCAATGCGAAAGTGTCTTAAAACTTGCATTCTCTCTACTGACCAGCAGGGGGTGACTCCTCCGGTTGTATAGAAGTCTATGAGAAAATTACTCTACTTGATTGAGTTTATGGTCTCAATCTCTATTTTCAAGTCTTCTTCAATACAGCACGATGTTCATTTAGTAAATTATGGTCCATTTAGAGTCAAATAGACCATAAAGCAGGTTATGCTTTAGAGTGGGCTTACTGTGATTGACAGGTCGCTACCGCTATCAGAGACGTATTTGGCGTCACTACGTCACTCCTCCGCATTCCAAATATGATAACTTCTTTTCATTGATTGCGAAAAAAACAACATGGCGTCGACCGTAATTCAAGATGGCGACGGCGAAATTGCTGAACTCGAGGTTTCATATCACAAACCAACGGGTGACGTCACGACGACTACGTCCACTTCTTATATACAGTCTATGGCAGATACTGCATCTGGCGATAAATGATGGTTTGTACATCAGTTCTTGTTGGAGCTGAGCGGCTTTTTCCGGAGTTTCAACCACAGCACCGCACACGCAAGGCACTAATCTTGTCTGAAACGATCGGCTAACAACGGTCAGCTATCTGTCAGAAAAGAAAGAGTAAAACTAGCATCCCTACACGTGAGAAACCACACCACCTTCCTTTTCTGTCAGTACACAAGTATGTTTAATTATTCTTTATTTATTTTTATCCTTATCTTTTATCCTTTTTATCAAGTTTGACAATTGATAACTCCTCAAGGAGGTATTTTCATACCCCTTCGTACCATCTTCTAATTTCTCCTGCTCAAAGTTTAAATTTAAATTTGTTTTTACTAACTCTTTATATTCGTGTATATGTGCAATTAAATGAACAAACACTGAAAAAACTCATATTTTGACACTACAACAGACAGATAATCTGTGAAAAAAATCTGGTTCCTCCAGCTCCTTTTCCCCCTGACTCAATTTACACAAACTTTCTCACTTTACAGCTAAACATGAACTAAATTAGGTTTTTGAAAACATCAGAGAAGAGAAACCGGCAATGCAGTAACAGAGTCTCGGTTCATGTTTGATCTGCACGGCCCAGTTTGATCAGTGACTATATATATATATATTATATATACTGTATATATATATATATATATATATATATATTATATATAACTATATAGATATATAGACTATGAGGTTACTATATATATATTATATATATATTCTAATGCGAGAGAGACCAAAGCCGGGCCCATCTGCGCGCGTCATATCTCCCCAATCTGCTGCAGCGGGTCTGTTACTAGCAGTGTAACAATACACTCCGCTGCACTGCCTCCGATCTGACCTTGTAATTATACCGCTTATGGTAAATACCGCTTGTTCTGATCCCGAATCAGTGATTAAGAGTCAAAGAGCAACTTCTGCCTCCAGCCTCTGCTTGTCTGTCAAGGTCACTGTGTCGCTGTATGTGTGTGTGTGTGTGTGTGTGTGTGTGTGTGATATTATGCTCATGGGATAGTGGTAACCTGCTGAGGAAGCCGAACGGAGGAGTGGATAGGAAAAAAAGGAGAAGGAGAGAGAGACTACTGCAGTGCGTCTGAGCAGAGAGAGAGAGAGAGAGAGAGAGAGAGTAACATCGTGAATACTGAAACCTGACTTTTCCTCTGTCTCCACCTTTTTCTCTCTCTCTCTCTCTCTCTCTCTCTCTCAATCAGCTTCCTCATTGGCTGCTGCCCACATTATATTTGGAAAGGCGTGGAAAATGTCATCCTTTGAGCCTCCACCAAAAATACATTGTGCACCAAGGTACCAGAAATAGCGAGAGGTAGTAAAAGAAAGAAAGGAAACCGAGTTGAATAAGTCAAGGATTTCAAACAACAGCTGTGCGGTCTAATCATCTGCAGACAGATAGGAGAACGTATCACTTTTTACCCCAAAATAGATATAACTGTAAATAAAGACACATCTGCACTGCACTGTTACGTAAGCCTGTGTGTGTGTGTGTGTGTGTGTGTGTGTGTGTGTGTGGTTGTGTGTGTGTGTGCGTGTGTGTGTGTGTGTGTGTGCGCACGTGCTGGATAACAGAGGGAGTGGCGTTGCAGAGGGTACAGTAACACGCCATCACCTCATCCATCTGGCCTCCACTAATTAACATTGCTGCAGGAGACACACACACACATCTCTGACTCTGAGATCACGAGCAGGACCAGAAGCAGTGAGGAGGAAGAGAAAAGGACAAAAGATTTTCCTTTTTTAAAAGGAAGACACAGTTGGAAGATGCAACGCATGAGGGGAGAGGGAGGAAGGAGAGGAAGATGGTGAAGAAAGGAGGAGTGACGGGAAAGAAGAGATGTTTTATTTCTGTGTTGCATTAACTCAATCAATCAATTAATTATCTAAAAGAAATACAGGGAGCCTGGTGTGAGGTTATTTTACTCTGATAATGTGGTCGTTTTCGATCCCAACTCATCAAATACCGGCGCTTGGTCAGTGGCCACTCGGCATCTGATGCCAACTGACTGAGGCCTCTTAGCGTCTGTACAAGACGCTTTCAACTAACTCCAGTGTAAACCCATCCACCTCATCACTAGATGATCAGAGCAGTAGTATAACCAGCGAGAAAGTCCACGTAGGGCAGGTCAACGTTCACTTATTTTACCTTTGTTTTGTTGCATAACTTGTGTACTTGACCAATGCCAATTTGGTAACAAACATAATTTTAACTGTAGACTCTATATAAGGAGTGGACGTAGTCATCTTGGTGTCACCCATTGGTTTGTGGACTGCCGTTTTGAAGCCGTTTATACGGCTCTGGTAGCGACCTGTCAATCACCAGGTAGCCCCGCCCTAAAGCATACTCCCCTTCATGGTCTATTTGACTCTAAATGGCCCATCATTTACTAAATGAACATCATGCTGTATTGAAGAAGACTTGAAACTAGAGATTGAGACCATAAACTCATGTTTACAATGTTTACTGAGGGAATAAATCAAGAGAGAAGTAGAGTAATTTTTTCATAGACTTTTATACAATCTGACTTCTTTTTGCCACCAGAGGAGTCGCCCCCTGCTGGTCAGTAGAGAGAAAAAGATACTTGTGATTATTTACCTTAAACAACCCCACACTCAACTACCAAATGAACATCAACCCATCCTTATCTGCCACTGTGTAATAAAACTGTCGGGCTACCCTGCGCTTGACTCAAATGCGCAGCGTTCAGTTTTTCTGCCCCACATATCTGGAACAAAGTCCCTGAAAGCTGCAGGTCTGCTGAGACCCTCAGAGACCCTCAGCTCCTTTAAATCCAGATTGAAGACTCTTCTGTTTGCTGTTGCCTTTAATTGAACCAGATTCAAGGATCTTAATCAATTTCTGCATTTCACTACTGTATTTTAATTCTTAAACTGCACTGCAACTTTTATTCTATTTTTAGCTTTTTAATGTTTTACTGACTATTTTTAATATTTAAATGAATGTTCTTAATTGTTTTTAAATCTTCTTTTAATTTCTATTATGTTTTGATGCTTTTAATGGTTTTATGTGAAGCACTTTGAATTGCCTTGTTGTTGAAATATGCAATACAAATAAACTTGCCTTGCCTTGCCTTGCCTTTACTCAAAGTACTCATACATACAGTACACTGTGCAAAGTCAATGAGGCGGCGGTTGTGCAGTGCCACACTGAGCATGCTCCGTGTGTTAGAGGAGCAACACACTAAGTCATACTGTGTATGCTGGAGCGTACAACTAATATAACGGTTTGGCTGCGCTTTGGATCATTCGTAGTGATGAAAAGCCTTCCGCAGTTATGCATACAGTAAATCATGGCAATATGAGACGGTATAAATCGTACTTATTGGCCTTTTGATTCTCTGCGGGCTTAATGAACACTTGCAGTGCAGTGCGTTGGCCGTCTGTATGTCATGATAAAGGCTGCTGGGTTGTTGAGTGAGACAGCAGGAGGCAGAGAGGAGGAAGAGGAGTAGAATGGTTGGGGAAAGACAAAGACGAGGTGACCCCCCCACACCGAACACGGGGTCAGAGCCGCGTTTTATTTTTGGTCTGTGTGTGTATGTCGGAGTGGCTGCTGAAAATTGTGTCAAGGTGGCAAAAAAATGCGCTTGTGTGGGGGCCTCCATGTACATGTAAAAACAAAAGTGTGTGTGTGGCATTAGCTGCAGTGTGTTTGCAGCATTAATAAAGTGTGTGTGTGTGTGTGTGTGTGTGTGTGTGTGTGTGTGTGTGTGTGTGTGTGTGTGTGCGTGTGTGTGTGTGTGTGTGTGTGCAAAAAGGTGTCAAAACAAAGCTGTGCATAATTTCATTATATATGTGTGTGTGTGTGTGTGTGTGTGTGTGTGTGTGTGTTTTCTGCCAGCACACAGGGGCAGCAGGTACGGTTCTGTGAGGTGGTGCGAGATGAGTCTGCAGGATTCTCTACCGTTCTGCCTTTTTTTTTTATGAAATGGAGGAAGTGAGACGGGTCAATACACTGAGCCGCTTTTAATCCAAACTGCAGACTGGAGCAGAACAGAATTCTTAAATAGAGAGTTTGTACTGTGTCCTATTAAAACTGTGTGAATGTATACAGGTCACAAAGCGTCCACAACATCCACAATGTCTATACGTATCCTCTTAGCATTACAAACTTAATTTTATCTGCATTCAGCTTAAGTTTTAGTTGAGTGAGCTGATGCTGCAAAAATATTAAAAGGTAGACTGTAGTTTATGAAGGGCATCTGGGAGAGAAGTTGTATGGAAACAACATAAAAAATGACTTATTTGTATGGTTTTGCTTGCAGCCAATCGCCACAAGTGTTCTTCAATTGAATTCAACGTGTGATTGGCCCACTACTGCCGCAGCTACAACCCATACAGACGGTTTGCCAGGGCTCTCCACACGGAGCCGGCAGAGCTAGAAGCTAACGGTGCAAACAGCTTACAACAGTGCAAACAACAGCAACACTACTGACAAAGCGAACATTGTTAACTTGGGGGGGAACTGGAGGATGGGCGTTACGTTTATGAGACAATATAATGTCACACCAGTGTGGGCCCGAGGGACGACGTTATCAACAGTAACCGCCAGACGTGCGTGGTGCAGAGCATCGGCGATTAGCTAGCTAGTGGTTCACACACACATCTTCCTTTTACATCATGGGTTATCGAATGAAGCATGCAGAAAAAAAGGTATTAAAGAAGTACTCTATTTGTATTGGTATCACTTTAAGGGTACTGGTCTCGGCACTAGTATTTTTTAAATGTTATCCAGCCCTACCCACTGTTATACATATCATTGTTTCTCAACCATTTGGACTTTTTTTAGGGATGTTGAGCGGTTCATTTGATGCATACAATCCCATTTTAACTGTTGGGAATAAAAAGAAAAAACCTGAATTGTGAATTTCATTTATTTAACTGTTTCCTGTCAGTTGTCAACCGTCTGTATTTCTAGTGTCAAATTGAAAAGTTTGGCCCAATGGGGGTGGAGGTGAGGAAATGTCAGGGGGTCATTAACACATTTGGATTGATCCTATGGGGGCAATGAACACCAACATCTTCTCATTCCCAACAAGACCATCTTGGACTCACTCGTGGTTAGGCAACCAAACTACTTGGTGAGGTTTAGTAAAAAGATCATGGTTTGGGTAACGTTACATAACTCACTTAATTTAAAACAAGTCAACGTGGACTTTTCGGCGACTTTAAACAAACTTCCGGGTGAAAACGCAGAGGACCATGACAAAACGTCGGTATTTGACGCCCGTGATAATGAGACCAGGCAGTGAACACGCACAGCAAACGTTATGTCATTCAGACCAGTACATATTGTGTGTCCTTAGACGGACCAATCACTCTTAAATCCTGCAGCATCATCAGGCAAAAAAAAACCTCATCAGAATGCAACTATAAAAAGACACCGACCTGTGGGCAGTGTCCATGCTCGGCTCTCGTGTTGTCAATCCATGCCGCCTCCTGCACCATGAACACATCTCTTCATGCGACGTCTACCACTTCCTCCGCCATTCACACACCTGGCTCCCGAACACTATCCTCCTCCCACAGACCCTTTTGGGGTCAGCCTGATGGCAGCGAGCGTCCTCCCCGCTCAAGTGTCCTTGATCTAAATGTACTGAATCCCGCTCTCGGGGCTGACTGTGTCAGCTGACCTACCGAGGAAGTAAATCTTCCATCACCCACACCCCCGCTGAGCGATCCTCGCTCGACACCTCCGTGTAAACGCCACGCGTCTGGTACCCTCACCTTGACATGGCCGTCTGCGGAGTCATTAGCAGGAGAGGACGCTACGGTACAGTCTCAAAATAGTCATGAGGGCTGAGAGTTGAACTGTGATACAGTGAATGGTGCACAGTCACAGATTGGTAAATATCATGGTTCCTGCATGGTTCCACTCATTAAATTTATAGAGCAAGAGCAATATTACTTGATTTTAAAATGAATATGGTGCAAAGCTGCGTACATACAAGTACTGCCGCGGTCAAGACTTCATGGACCAGTGGCTCCACTGTTGCTATTAGTGGATTTTCTGACCTTGAATATTTTCTTCAAGTCCCTGATCAGCTCTGGGCTCCTGAATCCCCTAAAGTATTCAATGACTATCAGCAGCCATAATGAGCATTAATTGTGCGTACTCCCTGAGTAAGACCAACTCCAAAAGTACATTGGAGCTAAGCAGCAATCATCTGAAGCTAGAACAGGGTTCGATATGTGTCACCCAGGAAATTTTAATAGTCATCGGGAAATACGCATGACATCAGGGCGATAGCAAGGTACAGGACTCAAAGTCTCCACAGGCTGTGTAGTGAATGCAGCATGTCAGCAGAGCAGCCGCTTCAGTCGGCAGTATCACAAAGGATGCGTTCGGGCACAGTACAGCTGTTTAGGTCACATGCTCAGGGCCTAATACGCAATCACTGTGCTGTAGTTCCATGAGTGAAGAGGGAGGAAGAAAGACTTTAAGCTTAAAAATACTCTGCAGCCTGTGCAGACGGATTAAAATAGGATCAGATCCGTCAGACGCACGAGACAGACGACTGATAAACACAGCTGGAGGGCCTCCTCTGTAGACGGGATGAAAGGCCTGTACACATGATCAGTGGATGGGTGGTCTCGCTCTGGTGTGAGCAATTGTCTTCCGATGGAGAGGGGAGGCGTCAAAGCTTGTGGCGGCTCTACCTGGGCTGTTGCACACTGCCATTTTAAAGTTACTGTGACAGACTTTCAACTGGTTATGAACCAGTCTCAATTTAATTGATAGACAGGTTTGCTATGGGCATGGCAGCTGGTGTCTGCTGGTCTAAGGCATAGACTGTATATAAGAAGTGGGCGTAGTCATCGTGACGTCACCCATTGGTTTGTGAACTGCCATTATAAAGCCTCGTGTTCAGCGATTTGGCCGTTGCCATCTTGCCTTTTTGCAACCGATGAACGGACGTTGCCATATCTCTGGTTGCGGCAGCGACCTGTCAATCACAGTAAGCCCACCCTAAATCATACTCTGCTTTATGGTCTATTTGACTCTAAATGGACCATAATTTACTAAATGAACATCATGCCGTATTGAAGAAGACTTGAAACTAGAGATTGAGACCACAAACTCATGTTTACAATGTTTACTGAGAGAACAAATCAAGAGAGAAGTAGAGTTAATTTTCTCATAGACTTCTATATAATCTGACTTCTTTTTGCAACTGGAGGAGTCGCCCCCTGATGGCCAGTAGAGAGAATGCTAATTTATAACACTTCCACATTGGCTTCACTCTTTGGGACTGGAGGTTGCTGCCTGGTCTAAGGCAGCTCCAGACTCTTGGATTTAATGGATGCAGAAATTTAAAGAAGAGCTATATATGATGAACAATTATCCAAAGACAAGCTTCAAAACATTTCTTCAGGAACCACTTGGTGACATCCCAGTTTTTTACGCTGCCAGTAGTCGATTAAATAAAATAGTGTAAATGGCACGGATCAGCCACCCCCGTCATGGTCACTCTAACTGTTTAACATACAGCCTGCTGCTGATTATCCCTTATTGACAGCACTCTGCCACTCTTATGAGGTATACCTGCGTGTGTGGCAGTATCATTGTGGTGCGTTCCAGTGTGCAGCGGTGTGTAAACGGAGAGATAGTGGATACTGAAGGCTGTGGGTCACCTTAGGGTGCCATCCATCCACCCGGCCAAATGGATCAATCGATAGAGGAACATTAATCTGTAGAAGCGCTCGCCTATAGCCCCGACAGGACAGGTCTGATTAGAATAAGAAATATGGACCCACCCACCCCTGGCTAATGCTCGCACTCTGGCACAAGCTCACACACTCTCACACACACACACACACACACACACACACACACACACACACCTCCTCCTCCTCCCGTCTCCAGTCTAGGGTGTCACTGTGCTGACACAAACAGTCTTCACTGCGCATAGAGCAACAGAAGAACACTCTTGCTGTCTCTGTCTCAACTACAGGCATAAACAATTAGGATTGCCTGGGGCAAGTCAAATGCCACATCTGGCTAGTAAATCTAGCGACTCCCTTGCCTGATCGGGCAAGTGGTAACAGAGTATTAAATTCATCAGGTTTTTTTTCCTGGAGCTGATGATGGATGAAGTAGCTAACAAGAGGGCCAGCTCGCTTCCTTCTCGTCTCTGTTGACAGTTGCACATGCGCAGGACCAACTGGGCACCTCACGAGAGAGAATGGCGGCGGGTAAAGAAAAGTTTATCAGGTGAAGTGCAAACGAGCATTTCATTGTCCTGGAAGAGTTGTATTTGTATGGTTTCATTAGGTTTTGCTATAGCCTATAGGCTCACTATCTCTCTCAATCACCTGTCTGTTCTCACTCGCAGAAGTCAAATACCAACGATTGGGCAGTAGCCCATGGCATCTTCACACCGAATCCACAAGGGACCCTTTAGCGCCTGTACGAGGCACACCGGGCTTTAAACTAATTCTGCGGTAGACCAATCAACGTCATGACTAGACACTCAGAGCAACTGACGTAGTATAAAGAGCGTCAAAGTCTGCTAAGGCTCTGGAGGGACGAGGGGTTGTTGGGTCAAACCAATGCAGGACTTTTACTCAGCGGACCATCGTTCGTGTGAAACAAAAAGTTGAGTTAATTTAACTGACGATGTTATGTCTCGGGATGTAATGTCATGTGTAGCTTAAGTTACCTTACAAACGTACTTATTATAACCCAACCCATTTTCTCCAAACCTAACCGCGTAGTATTGTTGCCTAAACCCAACTGCGACAATGTTAACATACGTTAACCATCGTTTACCAACGTTAACCATGTCTTATAACGTCGCCAACGCACAAACTTTCTGTGTCAAGATACCAGGCAAGTTCGGGCCAAGTGGCAAAATAGGATGAGTAGGGATGCGATCATGTTGCTATACCCACCCACCGACTCACTCACTCACTGTTAACGGGTCCACCTCTGGAGAGGAGGGGGGGTTGTAATACCATTTGCGATATGCAAGATTGTTTGTTGCGTCGCATCTATGACACAACCTGCCCTTGTTCTGATTAATTTGCTGAAATAAAGATTGAATATGACGATTACTTTTAGTCTTAGTTTTTCTTTGATAACCACGAATAAACAAAATAATTTGTATCGGGGCAAGTAAAAATTTACTTTTGGGAAGTAGGTTTGTGAACGGGCAAGTGATAAAAACTGCACTATGAGCTACTGTCTACAACGAAGTATGAAGTTTAAACTCCCACTCACACAACTGATGCCTTTGATTTGATACTAAATGCAGTGTTCCATTAGATAAATTAATTCAACTGTGGATTCAACTAATGGATTCATTAGCGGAAGGCAATTAACACCACTTAAAACACCAAGGCCATCAAGACAAAACTTACCCTAACCAACATCACTAAAAGCACTGCCTCAGTGTTTTTGCAAACCTTTGCTTTAAGTAAAATTAATTAAATAAAGAATAAATAGGTTCTAACTTGTGTTGTCTTTGGTCTAAATAAGGATCCGAGTGCATCCTAACAGTGAAGCCAGCGAGTGGAGCGAGGACACGCTGTAGAAAAGCAGCAAATTAACAATCCAGACAAAAAGGAACACTACATGGTTGTGTAAAGGATAAAAGAAATATGGAAATGTCTTGCATTAAAAGGTTGTGAACACTGCTCTGCCCTGTAGAGTAGTTGCTTTTCCAGACTTTTTAATCATGCATGAACACACCTTACGCCACAGTGTAGACAAATGTTTTCAACCTTTGGGAATACTGTGGTGGTACGTGCCAGCTGTTGATGTTGCTGGGTCAGTAAACTGATTAGCAGTACGTAGATAGTGGAGCAGGTGGAGCAGGTGGAACACTGACTGTGTCTGAAGACATGAAACCAACAGTTAGCTCAACTCTGGATCTTTATGACTTAGCAAACAAAATCTGGGTGATACCCTGTGGTGACAGTAAATGCATTTAGGTTCAGTAGTTGTTGTTTTTTTAAATAAGTTAATTCCAGGTCCTGTGAAACTCTTTAAGGGATCGTTTTATTGACAATAATACTTTTTTGAGCTTTATTCATTCCAAGATTTTCAGTCAGAAGGGAGGCATGCTTCCATTCAAGAAGAATGGCACGCCTGGCTAACAGAGCAGTAAAAGGTGATGACATGCTGGGACCGAACAGAGCTGTTATGAGGGTTGGTGTCAATAGGTGTGTTGAGGGTATGGACAAGTTTTAAATATACTGGACCAAAAACCTGTCAGCCGAGGGCATTTCCAGAACATATGGAAATGGTCAGCAGGAGTTTGCTGATGTCTTTTACAGGCATTACTTGAATCAGAAAACATCCTTGCCAATTTAGCGTTGGTGAAATGGAAGCAGTATGTTACTCAACTGGTCATTTGAAAAGGCAACTACCAGCACATGCTCCCAGGAGCCTTCAAGGCTGTGGCTCTCAACCAGTTTTGTGTCAACGACCACTAAATTTATTCACTTTAGGTCACGGACCCCCATTTGATGAGATTTGGTATCAGGGACCTCAGCCTGAAAAGGTTTTGGTTGTTCGATCTGTCAACTACAGTTGAGGAGATAACTGTGGAGGAAGTCAAACCTATGATCAGAAGAGTCTCTCTTATGACTCTCTTATGACTCTTATTCCCATCTAGCTCACTTCTATATGGAAATAAATTATGAAAATAAACTATTCCCCATTTTTCTGTTTACCCACTGGAAACCCCTCAAGAACCCCTGATGGAGAACTCAATTATACTGCAGATTGTTGATTTGAACCGCTTTTGATCGAGGTTAAGGGGTAAGGAAGTAGTCAATTTTAGATTCGGGGTGGGCAGTTGGGGAAATGGGGTAATTGCTTTTTGTATAAAGAGCCTGATTTGAAAGAATCGAAGAGATGGCTATTAGGCAAATCATATTTAGCTGAAAGATATGAAAACGGGGGAAAAAACATCTTAGTATAAATCATTAAAAGTTGCAAAAGGCTGGGTCTTAACGGGATGGGGAGAATAAGGGATTGTTTAGGATTAGTGTGTGTTTCTAAACTGAGGCCAAATCTTGATAGTGTTAGTGACGACTGGGTTGTTAGAGATTTTGGAGGCCACTATAGGGGGCTAGGAGCAAATAATAAAGTGCAGAGGGCTCTGCGACGACGATACCTCAGTGTGAACCCAAGGTGATATTACAGATGCAGAAATAATGTCTACTGATGATGAATTTGGAAGAGCTAAACCGGTTTCAGACTAATCTTTTGAGACAAACAGGTTTATTGTTCCATAAGAATGCATTGAACTGCTGATCAAGACTGACAAAAACAGATTTATTGATACAGATAGGAGTGTGTTGAAAAAGATTTTCGGTTGACAGTGTAGCTTAGTTTTACCCCCAAATAAAAAAAAGTAAGAGCTGGGAAGCAGACAGGAGAATAATCACAATCCTACGCTGTCACTTAAAAATGTATTAATGTAAACCAGTTGGAGCGATAGCACAGATAGCTTGCAACCCTCGCTACAAAAATTAACAAAATACACAAAACATAAATTCATTTTCATCAAAGAAGTCTTGCTGTATTTGCTCAATGTGGCTGGTAAACGTCTTTCCCAAAAATCAAAACAGTTATAATCCAGAACCAAACTCATCATGCTCTTTACGAGTAGGAATCTGTAGTGGAGGAAGGTTGGGGGTTTGCATCTGTTGTCACAACAAGAACATAATGGAACGACCCTCCCTGAATAATTTTAGGAAGCTCCCTCTTTTGCAAGTTCTTTCTTTATTACAGCTATTACTGACAGCTAGCTCACCAGGCTAATGCAACACATTGGCTAAACTGTCTCTCTTGCCGCGTCCCAGGGGGGCGTCGTGTGTCTACTGTGCGTACAACACATAACACGCATCGACGCACACGATTGGCTAAGCCTCACCCCTCGAACGCAGACTGGCCAATCACAGCGTAGCATTGTCCAGCTCTGACCAGGGTTTGACAACTATCAGTTGACTTTATTTTCAGGTTGTTTTTGTGGATTTGGAGCTCATCGGTTAAACGGTGTGTAATAATGATACTCTTTAGCCGGAGAGGATGGACAGAGACATACGTTTCCACATAAAAACCCGTGGGGCTAACATTAGCAGAGTACGTTAGCACATCCTTAGCATAATCTCGCATTAGCCCTTCTATGCTTCACTAGCTACTGCAGGTATACTGAATGTCTACACGTGCTCTTCTCGTAGATCCGTTTGCCTGCTCTCTCTGAAATCACTTGAATTAGATAATGTTTCTTCAGGGAGTGCAGTTAGTGACAGTGTGGGCTCCATGGTCGCTCCGACAGTTTGGCAGAGAAGCAGCGGGGGCAGAGATTAGCAAAGGGTCAATTTCCTTATTAAATTACACTTCCCAAATCCCAATCCCAAAGCTTTACGCGAAAAAACCAGCCCAGGTTGGGAGTCGGACCCGTCTGGTTTCAGTTGAGGTTGCTGAAGTCTACCACATACACCATCATGCCACCAGAAACACTCACCAAATGTGGATTGAAAATAGTCCCCAACATATGCACCATTCCCTCCTGTTTGAGAAACGTATAATCCAAAAAAAACTGCAGTGTCCAGCTGTTTTGGGAAAGTACTGAGCCTTTTTTCAAAATGACATATGTATTTATGTGTTTGTAAATACTTTAATTCAGCAGTACTTATTTTAAGATCTGTAGTCTGTGGTTGGTAGTGCTTTTAAAGCATTTACAGGGTTCTGATGTTATTCATGGTGACTAGTGCATGTCATTCTCTCCATTTGCTGCATTTTCACTTTGCTTTGGGATTTCACTGTAGTTTGCGTTAAATCATGCCAAAATATGGATGTAATCAATCCCATTGTTGAAGTTCCCTGTCAAGGTGTTTAGATGAATTATATATTGTAATTAAGATGCAGGTGTACGCACTGCACACTTTGCCTTTGCTATCTGTATGTTGGCAGCGTTTACTGTCAGGTGACCTTGCCACACCTTAGCTTTAGCCGAATCGATGCCTCTGGAGCTGTGTTACAGTAACGACTACCAGATAAATAGTGCAGGATTGACGATGTGTTTCTCCAGCTGTGAGTGGACAGAGAGGCTGCCGTGGTATTTGATTGGTTTATCAGCGACAGATCCGCAGCTGCCTCTGCACTCCCCCGCCGACGCCCAGCACTGAATCTAATACCGCTCCAGTCCCGGGACAAATCCATCAATCTAACACACACACACACACATACACACACACAGACACACACACACCATGAGCTCCATCTGAGTAACATTTCAAGCAGCAGTGTCACTGCTAAATTACGTTAAAAAATCAAAGTCTCTCAATTTATCTTTGTCCGTTTGTCTATCCCTGATTCTCAAACACCCACCCACAGAATCCCCGTCAATATCAATAAAGTTAGGTCTTTAGTTTCTTGTCACCATGATAACACATTCACCCACACAGACTGCATATATTGTTACACACTGATTGTTAGACACTGATGCTGCTTATAGAGCATAAGCAACCTTGTTAAGAAGCATAGACACACACAGGCAAAATAAATATGCATTTTACAACCACACATGGTATTAGGCGGCATTCATTTCTAAACCCAAATGAGGAAATTCACCTGACACAAGCAAATTAAACTTTACTCAAAAACTCTCACATCTTGACATTTCTGCTGCACAGAGTAGTGGTGAGTAGACCTGACCAAATGTCCTTCTGCAAGGACACATTTTTCAATGTGTGCAAAGATGCAACCTAATTTAATTTTTAATTGGATTTATATTTAAGCAGGTAGTCTGATATTTCTTTAAATAAACCCAGAGTCGGTACAGAGTCATCCTCGGGTTGTGATGAGACTCACTAAGCACAAACAGAAATGTATCGAGACTATCAAGAGTCTGCAGCCATGTCGGCAGCTCGGTGAGGCTGTGCAGCAGCGCTTTGAGCTGTGTGCCGACAGCTAAATGCTATGCTATCTGCACGCAAACATGTTTATGATAACGAATGCATATGCTGATGTCCGCCATGTTAGTAACATGTTAGCATGCTCAAAACATAGAAATAGAATAAGCATAGAACGGACACGCCCATTCAAATAAACGTTGCAGGCTGGTCAGAGCGGCGGCCATTGTAGCAGGCTAACTTCTGTATAAACTAAGCAGACTTAGGGAGAGTTGCAGACTCAATGAGATGAGGTTTTGCAGTAACGACTAAAACTAGCAGTGGAGTGGTGATGTTACGAAGAGTAGAAAGCCAGAGTAGATGAATGAATATTTAACAACTGTATGCTTCATCCACACATTCTTGTCACAGGAAATCACAATGCTATCGCCAGATGGGTGACAACGTTTTTCGGCTCTGTAGCATTAAAGCACGGTGGAAGTAGCAAGCTAGCTAGATAACGCCACCCTGCTTTAATGCTACCCTGGTTGAAGAAAATTTGCCGAACAGCGGGTTGGTGGCCAGTGGCAGCGCTAGGTCTAACTGTTACTCCGCCTCACTCCCCTCCAGCACAGCAGAGGACAAGCTAGCTAGCTAGCTAACTAGCCACACTTTACGGCCCCACTGACGTGTGTTGTCAGCAAAACAACTAACAACAATCACTATTTTTTCTTTTGTACCAGTCTAATGACCACGGAAAACAGTTCAATGTCCGTTCTACTCCTATTCCTATATTCTATTTCTATGATGCTAACATTTGCTATTTAGCACGAAACACAAAGTACAGTTGAGGTCAATGGAAATTCCATTAATTTTGCAGGTATTTGGCCATAAACCAAAAGGTTGGATTTTGAACTGATGGTGGCGCTAGATGAAAAGTCAAAGTCATATAAGTCATGACAAATCATCCTCAGGGGAAGTTAAATGTTTGTGCCTAATCACATAGCAACTTACCCAGTAGTCATTGAGATATTTTTTTAACCAACAACCAGTGGGCACAGTGACTGTGTGTAGCCTATCATAGAAGTCTCCACAAGACCTCTTGGTTCCTAGCAACCAAGACCCACCACAGGACCTGAGTCAAGCCAGGTCCAAATTACTGTTAATTTGCAGCAGGTCTTGCTTCTATGAGTCAGCATGGTAATATATGATAATTTCATGATTAGCTTGCGAGCTAACAAGATACAGGGGATTTATAAAACGGGTTTGAATTTGGTAGAAGGTGGATTTTTTTATTTTGATGCAACTATGGAACTGCTAGGCAAGCAGTTTCTCCCGGTTTCCAATCTTTATGCTAAGTTAGGCTAAACACATCCAAGACGTCTCACTACTGGGTGCACATCGATGCAACCAGTTTTCTCATCTGACTAGGATGAAGGCAATTAAAACAATTTGTTTAGGGTTTAGGTGGGGTTATAGCTTTAAGTTTGCACACACATTTTAAAAGGATAGAACTTAGTATTCAATACAGCAGTCTCCATCAGCGCATGAAGAGACTGGACCTTTTGGCTGAACACAAGAAAACTCCAAATTGCAGTAGCCTCTATGAAGCAAGTATAAACCCTATACAGTCTCTCTCTCACCACACCACCACACTGTCACCATGTCAAACGCGGATAAATGCACAAACTTGTACTATGCATTGTAACTCAACCAATCCAATCGCAAACAGCTGAGCAAGGCAAACTTTGACAGTAATAAAAAACACACATGCAGCGAACTCTGAAGTGTATCCACAGTAGCCCGCTGGAACATCATGTAATCAAATAAGTGTGTGTGTGTGTGTGTGTGTGTGTGTGTGTGTGTGTGGGTCCCCAGCAGCACCCAGAGGCCCTGAGCCCTGCTGCAACCCTTGCTGCTGCTGCTGCTGCCTTGCTCCAGAGCACAGCAGCAAGGTGGTGGAAAAAGAGGAGGAGGATGAGGAGGAGGAAGTGGAGGAGGAGGTTGGACTCTACCTTGCCCTCGTTCCAGCAGAAACAGATGTTACTGGAGGTGCTCAGGATATCCGTAATGAAGGAGGACATGCCCAGACGCATGGTGATGGATGACAGCAACGCCGAAGCGATATACAGATAAAAAAAAAAGAAAAGAAGAGGGAGAGAGAAAGATGCAGGAGCTGTTGACAGAGCGGAGACCAAGCAAGACTGAGGAGGGAGAGAGAGAGAGAGAGAGAGAGAGAGAAAGAGAGAGAAGCTGGGAGGGAGGAGGACACAGAGGGGAGAGATGGAGGGAGAGAGGGAGGAGGATGGCTGCGCTGCTACTGCTGCTGCATGCAAGACTTCTGTGTGTGTGTGTGTGTGTGCGCGTGTGTGTGCATGTGTGTGTGTGTGTGTGTGTACCTGAGTGTGTGTACCTGAGTGTGTGTGTGCGCAAGTGTGTGTACCTGAGTGTGTGTGTGCGCAAGTGTGTGTGTGCATCTAATGTCCAGCTTTAGGATGACAAAGCAAACAGGTACACATTAAGATGAAAACCGGTCAGTGCTTTTATTCCGCTTTCCACACACAAAGGAAAGCGGACAGAATTGAGAGATTTCTCCGTTCTCAAGAAGAAAAGGGATGAACCAGGTGGAAACCTTCGGTTCTGACAAAAGTGAAGCCAATGCGGAAGTGCCTTAAAACTTGCATTCTCTCTACTGGCCATGAGGGGGCAACTCCTCTGATTGCAAAAGGAAGTCCGATTGTATGAAAGTCTATAAGAAAATGACCCTAATTATACCACTTTCGTTGCCAAAATGCGCACACACATTTTTGATGATGTCAACTGTAAAAGGGTCTATAATAACGTCGCCCGACTTCCCTCTTGTTCCCGTCATACAGTCTCGCCCCAGCGGAGTACCGCGGCCTCAGACTTGGAGGTGCTGACTCTGGTCTCTGCCACCTCACACTCGGCTGCAAACCGTCCCAGCGAGCATCGGAGGTCACAGTCCGAGGAGGCCACAGAACCACATCATCTGCAAAAAAAGCGGAGATGCAATCCCCAGGCCCAGGCCCAGCCCCCACACCCCACACCACCCTCAATACAGGACACTCTCCACATCTCAGCTGGGCTTATAGAGTCTGTCCATGAAAATCTCAAAGAATCTGTGACGGGGCATAACCCTGGCAGAGCGTAATGCCCACTGGGAGCGGGATTGACGTCCTTGCCAAGAATGCAGACACAGCTCCCCCCTTGGTTACACAAGGACAGAGTGGCTCATAGTCACCGACCTGGTAGCCCAATATCAATACAGGAGATTACAAATGGCCAGAAATAGGGGTTTGAAAAGTGAGGGGGACATGTGCCCACAATCCCCAGAGGAAAGTATGCCCTTGTACAAACACATTAATATGTGCATTTTCTATGCACACATGATTATAAATTCAGCAGTTTGAAACCATTCATTATTCAGACATTACCGCGCTGAATCAGTACTGTCGTGTGCCCAACACATTATGAAAGAAGTGAGACACACACACACACGCACGCACGCACGCACGCACGCACGCACGCACGCACACACACACACACACACACACACACACACACACACACACACACACCCTTAGGTCATTTTAAACATTTGAGCTGTGTTAAATACATTGAAGGAGTTACTTTGTGATGCGTTCGGGTTGTCATTGACATTTCCCACGGTGCCTTTCAGCAATCCCGTGACAAGGGCCGTGAATTTAGCTGGTTGAATGGGGCGGTGTTCATGGTGTCACAAAAAAACATGACAATAGCGACGACCATATTGTTTCTGCTGCCGGATGGATTGATGCAACCCCGAGGTCCATGTGGCTGCTGTAGTGTACAGTCAGCATGGGCCGATATGGAAATTTCGAAATAATTGAAGTTCACGCCATTAAATTCGATAATCAACAAAATACGCGTACAACTCTGAAAAAGGTACTAAAACATACTGGAATTCCTTTACCTTGCATTTGTATGAAACAAATAAACAATTACTGCCACACAGAAAGGACACACATCCTTTTTTTTGTGAAAAACATACCTGAAACATTATTTAAGATTTAAACAATCTTAAATAAGGTAATCATAAATTGTCTAGTTACGTATGATACCGTGCCTTCACTCTACCTGTAAAACTGAACCCGCTACAGCTGGTTTTATTTGTTAGTCTGCCTAGCTCCTCACCATTGCTACTTTCAGCTTCGAGCTGTCGTACCTGGCACAGAAATGTGCCCATTGCCTCTCTGCTCCTCCTCTTTTTTTTAATCTCCGTACCAAGGCTTTGCTATTTTTGAGCCCCTCCCTGGTTTTTGGTGAGGCATTTGGACTTAGCCAGCCAGGCTGCAGTTCGCGTTACACCTTTACATTCGCACCACATGTGTGTGTTCTGCACGTCTGACCATGTCAGTCAATATGAAAATGCTGCGGTCGAAAACTCGATTGGTCGTGGCATCAGATGACAAGTTGAAATAATAATAATAACCGTACTAATCTGGTAAATACATATAACTAGTACTGTCCGTGATATAAGTGAATAAATACATTTTCTAACTTGATCTCATTTAAGGTTCAACCATAGACCTTTGCATGGGGCCGGCCTTCATCCAACTGGAACAGGCACCGCAATTTTACCTTGGAATATATCCAGGGGTTTACACCGCTCGGGAGGTAGCAGGTGTCCTGCTCCACACCAGTTTGATCGAGTAACTCTAGACAACTGTGTGATATCCCAACGTTAAACAGGGAAGAATCTTGATGTTTGATTCAACACTTTCTGTTGATCGGATGAGCATTAAAGAAATACCAAAGATAGTCTTCTTCTTTCAGCTACACAACCGAGCTAAAACCAGGTCTTTTTTATATCCATGGCTGATGCAGAGCTCATAGTTTATTTCATCCAGACTGGATTATTGTAACGTTTTGTTGCCGCATGCTAGTACTAGAAGTCTTCAAATTGTTCAGAGCGCTGCAGCTAGAATCAGAACTAAAACTAAACCATACAACACCAGTTTAAGCCTCCCTTCATTGGCAACCTATCCATGTCAGATCGTCAGATCAGACTTTAAGGTGCCTCTGATGACTTACAACATTGTAAGTGGGCACAACCCTTCATACCAGTCTGATGATCCTTATACCGTATACCTCCAATCAGGACTCTCTACTCTCAGAATACAGGGCTCCGGTCTTTCCCCAGAGTTAAAATGACATCAGTAGGCTGCAGGGCCTTTTTCCTATTGTGCCCCCTTCCTCTGGGACAAACCTCCCAATGGACATCAGACCATCAGGCCAGTCAACTTAGAGGCCTTGAAATCCAATCTCCAAACTCATCTTTTTGCCCTAACTTTAAATTAATTGCATCATTACCTGAATGTTCTCAGTCTCAATAGCCGTGTTTCCATTCACATATTCGTTGTGCATTTTGAAGTAGCATTAGAAAAGCTGTATGGAAAACGACTTGATGCACTAAATGGAATATGGAAACGCCTCTGCCGACTAAATTCTGACGTGGCGAACATTCCACTCACATGACAGATCAGCTGTTTCTGCCGTTACCGTCTTCCTGGATATTCCCATAACACGAAATGCTTCTCTTTGCCTACAGACAGCCTGAAACATGGCGGATCACTAGCTGTCATGAAAGATCAATTAAAACTTGAAACAAATGCCTGAAGACCTCTCTCCATTTTTCTCTCGTACATGGGGTTAGATGGTCAAGGCGACTTGTTTCGTTTCCTCCACTTCTTCTACTCTGTTTACTGGCCAACTTCTGGTGAAACTACGCAGCCTTGTTTATTCGCTCCCAACCAGGTGATTGAAATGCCCCTAATTCCCGAAAGAATTTGCTTAAAATTTGCTTGGCAATTGAATGGAAACACGGCTGTTGTATTGTGAGATGAGATTTATTTTTGTGAAGATCTATTTTGCAGATTGCCTTGCTAGAGTTGGTGTGTGACGGAGAATGGAACCGTTAATGTCCAGGACTCGGAGAGCAGGTGTTAGGGACATTTGGCCCCCGGCCACACTGTGTGTGGTCCCTGGGTGGCAGGCTGGAGCAACGTGGATGGAGCTCGGATGATCCGGGACAAGTGCAGGCATCCCGTCTGTCACGCAGCTCTCTTTCATGCCTTGAAGGTCTGTAGCTATGACGAGCTGAGCGTCGGCCACAGAAAGAGTCTCTCTAGTTGTTTCTGACATATAGGAATAGTCATGGTTGCAGCGTCGCCTCCTGTCAGGAGGAGTAGGGCTTCACTGATGATGAAAATATCCTGCGAGCATGATGGGCAGTCTCTATCTGTAGTGCAAACTGAAGAGCCAAAATCCAGTGTTTTCACACCTTGTTCATCCAAAGATATGGCCCAATTCCAGCAAAGAGGCGGCCTAATTTCCTCCATCTTGTCCATATGTAGGAAAAGGTTCCCTCCACCGGTCTGCAAACGTCAGCAGCAAACACAGGGAGGCGAGTTTGTGCGTAGACGTATCTTCCAGTTTGTTTTTAACTGCAGTAGAGTAAGGTTTTGTTGCATTTCCCTTTACAGTATCAATCTATCCTAGGGGTCATTTTTACCCACCTTGCGTTTTCAAATGTATGTAACTATGTTAAAATAAAACCTTTATATCTCTTAGTTCACAATTTTTTTCTAAAACAGGGTCATTAATCCTCTAGTAAATTATGGAAGTCACGGGAGGCGATTTTGCGCACGTGTGACTGCTAGCATTCACTTCCATTCTATGTGAGCGCAGGGGCAGAAAAAAACATTCCATCCGCATCCCACATCCCATCTTCTTACCTGGACAAACATACAGGCGAACGCCAGATTGTTTCAGTTTTTAATGACCCAATGACCCAATGTCCCGATCCGCTATGTGCATTGGCGAAAAAAAAAAAGTTTACCCTGGCTCTATTTTTTGGGAATGTTTCTATTGATCAAAATTGACGCTGGCAGTAACTAAATCAGGAGTGAAATTGCTCAGAGTGTCGCCCTCCATTCGCCGGCGTTCGCTCGCTGTATGTTAGCTGAGAGGTGTTAGCGGGGAGTGCAACTTTGGTGAACTTTCAGGTGAGTATCACCTCACCTGCATTTGCGCACGTGTGACCGGAGGTTATGGGCTATATATATATACAGTATATATGTTAAAAGATAGCAAAAACGAGGAGTGGACCGTAACAAAAGAAACATAAATGCCCAAGAGGCACGGCAATGCTTCAGCACATTAGCGAGGGAGAATCTGATGACGGGGAGGGATACGGGGAAGGATATTTTCACAGTAAGGTTGGGCGTCTGGCCAGGCGCATCTGGCCGGGGTCCAGACATTTAATCTACTTCGGACATGTTATGAAAGAGAAAATAGGAGATGCGGTCAGGCTGGTCTCATCCAGCGTTCGTAGCTAAACCTACGAAAAATAATGTCGACGTTGATGTATTTGTCATGGAACTTGTGTCCTTCAGTAACGGCTCTTCCGAAGTTCATTTAACTCAATCCACAATCTTTTCCTAAACCTAACCAAGTCGTTTTGTTGCGTAAACCTAACTCAGTAATTCACAATATTTTCCTTAAACCCAACCAAATGATTTACTGTGAGGACGGAGGTTTGTTTTGGAAAGATTGGATGCATGTAACGAGTGGAAACTTACACGTGTTGCCGGCTTTCGTAGGAGTATCTTTCGGTAAGATATCCTACCAACCGTTGTATGAGGATACGTTGACGAGGTAGAGGTGAAGAACTCGACTGAGTCAGTTTTAAATCAGAGCAATTTGGAGTAGTTTATATATGACTCTTATCAGAGACAACGGGGGATCCTGAGATGTGTCTTGTCAGTTTAAATCATGTGGCAGGATTGGTGGGTTCGACAGCTAACCTTGGACTCAACCATGCAGTCAAACTGAGCACACTACACAACAGACACGCGAGGAGCAGCTTTTGTTCAGGATTATAAATTGAAACGTATAAAAAGCAATGTCACTCTTTCTACGGGATCCAAACAAGGACAAAATACTGCATTTACCTTAAAGTGACAAGAACTAGAGAGAAGGAAGTGCTTATTTTACGAACCAATATAGTGACTTTCTTTCCATGATAATTCATGATATATTCATAGGTCAGAAATATATAGAAGCAGATATTTGAAACGAAATGTTAAGTCAATAGTCCTTAGCTATGTACCTGCAAGACTTGTGGGCAACAGGGCCCCAGACCCCCAGACCTTCAGGGACCCAGAGAGCCCCAGATTAATAGTACCAGTCGGTTTGTAGTAATTTGATTAACCGCAAATTTGTAGCACAAAAGCGCAGTGTAAAGTGACTTTGGAAGGGTCTACAGGAAGGTCCTGCGATTACTCTTATATATGGTGCATGCAGTGTTTTTAACTTGTTTCAATGTTAATTGTTTATAAGTTATCAGCAATAAATCTGTGACGGTAATTAATCAAATCATCGCATATTGTGGGGTTCTTTTCTGACTCTGACTTTAGATAAGACTCCCCCCCATAATATTATAGAAACAAACGGTGAGAGTTCTCCTCATTAAAGCATTAAAAGGACACAGTTGTGCAGCTCTGGAAGCGATGTGGACATGCAATGGGGCTTGCGTAGGCAAAAAACATGTAAGTGGTTGAACGGTCGGAATGGCCCGTTAAACATTCATGTTTGTGCTCTTGATTCGGAGGCCTGCGGGGAGCTAAGGCATCATTAACATAAATAGATTCTCTTTGATTTCACATGGACTTTGCTTGACCACCCCGGCTCTGGCCTATTTCCCCATTGCACAAACACACACACACACACACACACACACACACACACACACACACACACACCGAATGGAGACTCACAATCCACAACAACAACTCACCGTGCGGGTTTCCAGAGTTTGCGTGGCGACGGGATCAGCTCTCTCTTGTTGAGGGGGGCCACACCAAGGGCCACCTGCAGGATGGTCATGAACTTCTTGTACTTCATGGTGCCACTCATCTGTGCTCCAGGGGTTTCGCGAACACGGCAAATCGGTCAATCGGTTGCCATGGAGACACCTGCCTCCGGTTGGATGGTCCACCCTTCTCCCCTGTCAGGAGGTGTTTGTGGGCTGCAGGCGCTGAGGAGTGGAGTGCGTCGTCTGAAAGCTGAGCGATGCTCGGACCAGACAGAGCAGCGGTGGTGGTGGTGGGGGGTAGAGGGGGGGTAGAGGGGGGGTAGAGGGGGGGTGGAGGATGGGGGGGGGGGTAAGCCAAAAGACAAAACAGCCGTGTACTGATTTGTGTTGAAGCATTACTGTTACATAATTCACATAGAAAATCCCACCACAGGAGGATAATAGTGGCACTAAGCCTCTGGGTGCTTAGAGGGGTAATCCGCCACATCCATCCTCATTTCATTTTCTTCTTTCTTTTTTCTTTTTTTTGAGTGTGGTGAAAACTTTCAGTCAGTGTCATGTAACATTACGTATAATACATTTAAAAAATAAATAAATAAATAAATTTCTCCTCGACCAAGACATCTGAACAACAGCTGGCCAGACTGACATTGAGTCCCTCAATCTAAATCTTCTACCCGTCGCCTGGATGTGCCTCCTTGGTGTCTAGAGGGGACGAAGATCCAACTTTATTAAATAAACACAAAAATATAATTGCTTTCTCAACACTTTTGGCACGAAGGAGAACCGTAATGGATTGGAAGTCACCTCATCCCCTAAATTCTTCTCTGTGGTTGAGGGATCCGGTGTTCTTTTTAAAATTGGAAAAAAATTAAGTTCTCGCTGCGGGGACATCCGGAGAAATTAAAATCCACTTGGAGTCTGATCATACAATACTTTGATAAATTGAAGACTCTATCTTTAGAATCTTAACACTTTTTTTCTTTTAATTTTTTATATTTAAAACTCATTACTTGTTTATCTGTTTTTCTTTAATACCCTCCTGTATTTTATTTATTTCTTTTGTGTATACTTCTTGAGTTATTAATACTGTAATGGGGTTTCTGACAATTGAGGCAGTGTGATTTGTTCTGTGTTGGGGGAATTTGGAGGAAGGAACATTTTAAAATGGAAAATGACATGTACCGTGTATGATTGTGTTCTCTGTGCTTTTGAGAATAAACATAACATACAACAACAAAAACACTGAATACGTTTACATGCACACTCGTGTCCCAATATTATTCCAAATATGACAATATTCCCAATTTGACATGGTTCACGTAAAAATCCAAATGAACATCATTCTGTATTGAAGAAGACTTGAAACTAGAGATTGAGACCATAAACTCATGTTTACAATGTTTACTGAGGGAATAAATCAAGAGAGAAGTAGAGTCATTTTCTATAGACTTCTATACAATCAGACTTCTTTTTGCAACCGGAGGAGTCGCCCCCTGCTGATCAGTAGAGAGAATGCAAGGTGGCCACCTGGTTGAACACAAACCAACTAACCAACAGTTTGCAAAGCTGGAGTAGAGAGGCATGTCCAAAGGAAAAGCCCACATTTCTGGTCAGAAGGAGGAACACACCTACTTTTAAACATTATGAAGGACTTGGATATCAACAGGTTTTTGGATACACGCAAATATAACAAGGTCGACCTTCTCAGGAAGGCTGCTGAAGAGGGAGGCTGAGTTCACAGGTTCCAACAAGTCGAACCAGCCACCAGTAGAAAACGTTGAAAATAAACCACCGTAATTTGACACAAAATATCACAAGCTGCTCCTGCCGTTCCACGTTCTCATATTTTGACCTTATAAACGACATGTTAGGGCATCGAGCCGTCAAACACAGGAGAGAGTGGTGTTGACGTGGGATTCACTGGTGATGAAGATGTGTCACAGGGTCGTTTTACGTTGATCGGAATATGCACTGCTTTACTTTAAAAATAACCATTCAGAGTAACACTGCATTGTAACACTGATTCGAAGGCACTACAAATAAATATTATGTTTTACAACTACGTTAATTATAATATATTATGATCCTTGCAAAGAAAATGTCAGAGAGTCACCAGCTAGTATGACCTTTACGTGACCTTAGAAGTCATTACAAAATGCTTTACAATGAATGTTATAGATCACTATGAATGTTTGTGAGTGCTTCTAACGATAACTATCCAGTGGTATGAGCAGATTATAACGTATTATGAGTTCATAATGCATCATCGACATTAAAGATGTCACAAAGTGTTATCCAAAGGTGCAGCTGGATGTTAACAGTGGAGAGCTTGCCTGAGGCAGGAGGCCATTTACAGAAGGAGCTGGAGCTCCTGCTGGTCTGAGATCAGTCTAAGCTGTCTCTCACACACACACACACACACACACACACACACACACACGCACACACGCACACACAGTTTGTGCAACAATGTATTAGTCAAATTTGTGTAAATAGAGCAAAGGCTTTGTGTTTTGACAGACTGCCATGAATGAATGAGCAATCTTCTGGGAATATTCATTGTTGTAATTTAAAAAAATCGACTTATGTTTGAGCCAGCCAACAGCATCTCACCGTGGGTTGTAATAATTATCGGAGGCTGTAAGTCTCGCAGGGATTTGGGCTGTGTTGTTGCCGTGGATAATCCACAGACCTCACTACAACTTTCAGGTCTGTGGATAATTTGTTAATTTATTTTCCTCCCATTTTAGGTTCCTTGTTATTGCATAATCCGCTCAGGGATGGTTTCAATGGCATGAAATGAAAAATGAATATAATGAAAATAAATCCTCCGTTCACTCATTTACTCGTGCAGGTTTGAGAGAACGGATTACACTTGTGTGTTTTCCTACTCGTGGTTTCAGTGGAAGACGCTGGTTGGATCAAACCCGGTGGGAGGATGAAACGCCAGATTCCCCGGATGAGAAAAAAGGTCCTTTTGGTCAATAACTTTGTTCCATTATTTCTGCCAGATTAATGAAAACAGGGATATCACTGTCATAAATGGATGCATATTATCACTGTCATAAATGGATGCGTAGCAACACACACACACAAACATCATGAGTGAGGCATGCTATCTGTGGCGGGATCCTAATCATGAACTCTGCAGCAAGGACGAGGCGGTGTGGGATTGTGTCATGGTTGCATCATAAGCTCCTTTGACCCGATCATCTGTCGCCGTGACATCACCGTGGTCAGAATCCCTGGGAGTACACGGCGCCACGTCGGAGGATTAACAAGGAAAAAGGAAAAAGTCAACTGTAAATCAGATTAGTTAATGTTAGTCTGGGAAACAATCCCACTGGTATTGTGTTTACATATGCATAATGCCTTCCCTCTACTGGTTGAAACACGCTATTGCACTTGAATGTTGCTATTGGATGATCTAGAGTCATGTGACGCATGTATTACCGTTTTTTAATTGCCGTTTATGATGGCCAAATCCCTTTCAATAAGCTTACGCTTATCGCTAATGCTAATCACTTATGCTAACTGATAGCACACACATAGCTAGCGCTGATGCACATCGCTAGAATATCCCAGCCTTGCACGTCAACTCAATTTCACAAATGTTTGTTCAGACTTTAGATTGTATTTTCACCTAACAGACCCTCTCACCCAAGCATCATTTTAAATTAGCATTAGCAATTAGCATGAGATTATTGAAAATGATAAGGGCTACATTGAACGCTCATTTAAGAAACAGTAAAGTCCGGCTAAATCTTTAAGTAATGCAGACCAAGACCAGCAGTTCACGTGATGTTCTTTATGTTCTGTAACTGTAGCATGAAATCATGGTGGAATCAGCGAGCTAACTAGCTAGCCACCCAGCCGCTAAACTAGTAGGTATTTAACACTCAAAGCACATTGCCATCATCACCAACACTGATTCACCAGATTTTGGCTTTAGTTCTAGTCCACAGAAAAGAGCAATAAAAAAAAAATATATATATATTGTGCTGTGATCGTAATGCTACACTGGTTTGACGCGACTGGGCGTGTCTTAGCATGCATCTTGCAATAAAGTGGAATATCATTACATGCTTAATGTTAGCGGTGTTCAAAGATGACATGTCCATGTTTGTTGAAAGACAGAAAAGCTCTTCCCACATGGAGCTTAAAGTCGCATTATTGGGATATTTATACGTCAGAGAATGGGCCACATTTACAAATGTTCCGTTATTCTTTCTTCTAAATTTGTACAGAGGAAGAGGACATTTTAAAAAGTCAGATTCAAGAAATATGCCCCAGACCACTGACATGTTCTTACCCACAAATATGAATCAATCTGAATTGTTCTTAAAATGGATGTATGTTCCAGCCAATCATTGAGGAAATAAGTACACAAGTAGTATTGTATTGTAAAAAAAAACATTGTTTATTGTAAACATTTTACTAGTTTCTTTGTTTATCCGTCTTTGCCTCCGCATTACGTCACATACCCTACGGGTGCCCATGAGGGTCGATGCACTTTGTTAAACTTTGGAACCGTAAACGTTGGGCTTTATAACTCATCACTCCTTTTCCGACATCTTACCAATACTAACACGGTTGTTGTCGTGGATACAATTACAAACACTTGGTTAAGGTGAGGGAGAGACCACGGTCGTGTTTTTCGGTGACCCCGTCCCGCCACCCTGCGTGGTCGCTCTCTATTATAACATCACATGTCTTCTTCCTTTGCTCCCGTCATAATTACAATGGCCACTAGAGGGCTCTGTCTCTTGAAAGAGACATGAACCAGTCTTTTGTGGAATCTTCTCCTATTGACACTTTTGTTGGGCAATGGGGCTAAAAAGAAAACCTCTGGAGCCTTTAATGTGAAAGAGCCAAACAGGAAGCATGTTGCCAGGCTTTGAGCACCGACAAAACAATGCAGACTTGAGTGGTCTTTAGCACAGACATGCAGCACCAGCAAGAAGTTAAGTGTGGCCCACGTTATAAAATATTAAAAACATGAAGAGCACAGTCCCACATGAGTCCTGTTTGTGGAGCTGATATGGAATATTAAATCATTCATAAAGGAAAGTTACGCTTTCACTGAAGCTCTCCTGACACTTCATGTGTTTATGCAATTAGATAGTGTGGTTCAGGAGTTAAAGCGATTTTAATTGATGATTAAATTGAGATCAGTTTTTTTCTTTAATTTAACCCAAAAAAAAATAATAAAAAAGAGAAACAACATGAGGCTAACTTACACATACACACAAGGGGCAGAAGTAAACAATGAACTTTATACTAAAATAAACCTTTGTACAATCAAAACATTTGAATAAAGAAAGTATTTCCAAAGTAATCTAACTAAAAGCAACTTAAAGGGGACGTGTCATGCTCATTTTCAGGTTCGACCTGGTATTTGGGGTTTTCTACTACAACATGTCTACATGCTTTAATGTTTGCAAAAACTATTTCTCCTCAAACTGTCTGAATAGACCTGTATTGTCTGAAACACTCCGTTTCAGCGCCTGTCTCTTTAAGAACGTGGTCCATTAAAAAAGGTACGACAGAAATTAATTAAAGCAAATATAACTAGTCTGAATATTGTGAGACTAACGACTGCAATGCTAAGGAACACAAGGCAGGTTGGCAAGAAAATAAATCATTTTGTTTTTAATAAACTCAACATGAAATACATATGTACATTTTATTATAGAACATGTACATAACACGCATAGATCACTTATTAAAATACAACTGCTGTGGATTTGTCGTACATTATATACATATATATTTTTATGTATATGAACTCTGTGTCTTTGGCTATAACGTAGTTGCTCCGTGAGTCCCTGTAGCTGGACTGTGTGAGGTGGTGGGACCGGTGTGGGACCTCAGGATTAAGGCAGGCCAGAGAGGTCCATGTTTGAGTTGAAGATGACGGAGAACTCTTTGGAGAGCAGCTGGTGGAGGCTCACGCCGTCGTGAGCGTACACCCAGCGCTCCCCCGTCCAGTCGTAGCGCTTCGGTCCGCTGCAACGAGAGACGCCAGGGAATTAGTTGAGATGTCTTTTTTTCTTCTTTTTTTTTTTTTTAAGAAAAAGAAAGTGAAACCTCTGAAATGACCTACATTTATTTATTAATTTATCATTGTGTCAGTGTGACGTAGTACAAACAGGTGACAAATTAGACGGACGGCGGTGTAATGAAACATTAACACGAGAAGTATGGTGGTCATGGTCGCCATGATCCGAATGTACGTGTGAAAGCGTGTTGTGTACGAGTGTCACATATTCAAATATGAATAACTGTGACCAGAGGGTGTCTGAGGAGGAGGAGAGAGAAATAAATATCTAAATGAACAAATAAATGGTAATAAATAAAGTCGGGTCTCGCAGCTCCGGCCGATCTCGGCCCGCGGTGCCGACCTCAGCGTGCGTGCTGCGTGCGTGCTGCGAGCGAGCGTGCGTGCGTGCGTGCGTGCGTGCGTGCGTCTCACCTGGTGGGAGAAGAGAGCCAGATCTGTCTGTTGGGCGTCTGTTTGTTGATGACGTAGGTGCCGTGGTCTCGGCCCACCTTCACCGTCAGCACTCCACTCTGTACGTGAACCAAAAGGCGGAGCAGACATGAATCACATGAACAACAGACCACAAACCCCAATATTATTACATTTCAGAGGCCTTTCATTTGGAATTTCCACATTAGAATGTGCTGATTTTGTCTGAGGGACTGGTCTTTGGAAATGTATTCTTTATTACTAATTGACTAATCACTCACACAATTGAAATTACCTTTTTCTCTGGAATACAGTTGGCAGGGATAGTTTAAAAAATAAAATAATTTATTTGATTTAATATCGATTCATTTTGGCAGCAATACTGGGGCTGCAGCTACGGATCTTTTAAAAAAAACATGTTATTGATTCATCTAAAGTTTCTTTTTTTGATAACAGAAATACATCGACGTGCGTAGGGCCGTCGTAAGAATGGCTGCAGCCGGCCAAAGCTTGAATTCCCCCGGAGAATAAGCTGCAGTTCAAATGTGGACGTATTACATTTCTGTCGACAGTGCAGCGCTAGAAACCGGACTGAGTTAACCTAGCTTAGCACAAATACTGGAAATGGGGGGAAACAGTTAGGCCAATTTTTTATCTGTACCAGGTAGCAACTTCCAGGTCTGAAAAGTGAAGCTGATGCTGAAGTGTCTTAAAACTTGCATTCTCTCTCCTGACCACCAGGGGGCGACTCCTCTGGTTGTACAGAAGTCTACGAGAAAATGACTCTACTTCTCTCTTGATTTATTCCCTCAGTAAACATTGTAAACATGAGTTTATGGTCTCAATCTCTAGTTCCAAGTCTTCTTCAATACAGCATGATGTTCATTTAGTAAATTATGATCCATTTAGAGTCAAACAGACCATAAAGCAGGGGATGCGGTCACTTCCGTTCACTGGCTGCAAAAAAACAAGATGGCGACGGATAAAATGCCGAACTCGAGGTTTCAACAACGTAGTCCACAAACCAATATAGTCCATGATCTGTTTGTGTTTTTAGGGGGAGGTCTTTAAAGCCCCTCTAACAGGCCTGTACTCTGAAAGATGGAGGACTGCACTTAAAGGTTCGAAACCAAAAAGGCACGAGGAAGTGAAGAGTTGACCCTCTGCAATGCCCCCAGCTCTTATTTACCCAGCAAAGTTACAGCTCTCTTGATTCTGCTGTGTGTGTGTGTGTGTGTGTGTGTGTGTGTGTGTGGTTTATGGCCCCACGTGTCACTGCAGCTAGTTGAAAAAGGGGGTCAGCTGCCAAGATTGGAACACTGGCCAATCAGTCAGAGCCAGTAGACAGCCGCTGTCCAACCAAAACGATTATATATACACACACACACACACACACACACACACACACACACACACACACACACACACACACACACACACACACACACACACACACACACACACACTTTATTAATCAACCTCTCATGGACCACTGACAGGGTGGAAGATCTTACAAGAAAGAAGCGGTGGAGATGGATGGAAAAAATAAAAAGAGACACGTGGATCCGTGAAGTGGACGTCCCAGAGCAGATCTTAAGAGTGACAGGACTCACCAGACAGACAGGAGGACAGACAGGAGGACAGAGAGGAGGACAGAGAGGAGGACAGAGAGGAGGACAGTGCATGGCGACGGTAACAGGGGAAACAGGAAATGCACCCTTCCCTCCTCGCACGCACTCTGCCTACAAACACATCAAAGACAACACATCTTTCTCCGACAGCGAGACGGCCTCCACATCAACAGCAGCTGTTATCAGGCCTGATCATGAAGGCCGGCTGACCATCGTTGAAGGCAGGCTGACACACATGGGACCCATCGCTGTTCACCCCCATCTATTTCATGTTGCTGTGAAAACATCTGTATTCATTCAAGCTTTTTGCCAAAAACTACATTTTAAAAGATTACATTTGAACCCGTCACAATGTCATAATTTGGCTTCGCCTCGTAAACTCATCTTCAGAGCTTCAATGCATCATAAGTCAATGCAACCTCCGTTAGCATTAGCTGTTAGCTCGGTCGCGGCTGATCAGCTGAAAACCTGTTTCGATTTAGCTGCCGATCGAAATGGTGCATCTCTATTAGTTTAGCATGTTAGCAAACTAACATTTGCTAACTAGCACTTAACACAAAGCACAGCTGTAGAAAATGTCATGGCACTTCATCCAATACAAATATAAACCTCATGGCGAGGACAAGTCAAAGCATTGCCTAAGTCAGTGTAGACTACAGAGCAACACCTCTTTAGAGTGGCCATGAGGTGGCAGCGATGCTAAGCTAGTGTTCAGCTGCTGCTTAACATAAATCTAACTTTACCCTAACCTTAACCTAAACTGTACCCAAAACCCAACTTACCCTAACCTTGAACCTAAACCCAACTTACCCTAACCTTAACCTAAACCTAAACCTAAACCCAACTTACCCTAACCTCAAACCTAAACTTAGAGATGGGCAAACGATACCAGAGCTCCGAAGCCTGTGTCAGTCTACTGAACCGCCGTGTGTCGACTCTAAGTGTCGGAGCTTGTATCTAATGACAACTGTCACGTGACTGATGACGTCCGAAGATTCGAACGTCACTGGTGCTTCAGAATTCTTTCAAAGGCCGGGGAAGGAGCCGCCTGATGCCCAGCACCGTGGAGAAAAAAATATTTCTAGATACAAATTCGTGAACAATACAATACAATACTACTTTCACCATGCCCATGTTCATAAGCACTTTCCACTGCCACTTCTATGAAATCTTGCCTCACTAATATAAGCTATAAAAGGACAAATACTATATATACACCTGTTGACATAAAACTTTAGAGCTATAATCATATACAATATACAAAATGTACTGTATTGTAAATGTTTGTGTATAGCCTAGTGGGTAACACACACGTTACACTTTTCCGTTCTGTGTGGAGAGGATCGAATCCTATCATGAACACGTCGTTTCAGATTATTGACCAGCATTTAGTTTTATTGCAATGTAAAAAAACGACAGAAGCAACATCGTTAACGGTTGTATATAACATCACATCCGTGAATGAACACGCAGCTTTAATTGACTTTTACTGCAGAAATTTGAGATTGAAACATTGAGGTGTTGTGCTCGTGCTTCGGTCACACTATTAAACGGCTGCTTTAATTGCAGTCTGCCACCAGATGTCACTGTTCTTCTTCAAAGTGAAACCCCGAAGCTTCGAATCCTTTTCGGTACAAATAGAAAGAAAGCCTCAATGCTTCATCCACCCATCCCTACCTAAACCCAACTTAACCTAAACCTTAACCCAACCTAAACCCAACTTAACCTAAACCTTAACCCAACCTAAACCCAACCTAAACCTTACCCTATCTGAAGTTGGTGAGAAGAAGTTTATCAAAATTGATAGAAATAAAAAAATTAAAAAAAAAACAGATAAAATGAACCCCCATACTGGATAGAAAGTGAAAGCTGCTTCTCAGTGTCCTACAGCTCCCTGTCCTGAAAATGTGTCCTCCTCTCTGATGGGTCGGGGCAGCTCTCTTGCCGGTTTTGTGAATCTCTGGGATTTACAGTTTTCAAGCCTCCAGCCAGAAACTCCAGCCGTCTGGCAACAGGAACGTCGGGCTCCAAGTGTATCGATTCTACCGGGCAAGAAATCAATGAGGCAACAGAGCCCGGCGGCCAAACAACAGGCCGCGTCTGAAAGAGCTTTATGGAGCACAGAGGGGTGGAGGGGGGGGTAACGGGCCCACAGCTGCAGCCCCTCCACCAACACTCCGACGTCTCAATCCCCTCTGGAAGTTTGAGAGCCTGCTGGATTTTTAAAATCGACACCGTAGCAACTTTTTCTTTCTCTTTTTAACCGAATCCGCTCTTTTGATTGACAGAATATGATTTTACAGGGCAAAACATTTCCAGAAGCATTAGATGTTCAGATGAAAGCTGCAAAATGTGTAATAAAACAATTATGTAACTATAGCAAGTCGTTAGATGCCTATAGTAATAATAATAGTCCAAAAAGATTTAAAATGGCATAGTTTCAAGTCAAATCTTACATTTTTATTAATGGGACCTCCATGTGTTTGTTTGTTTGTTCACGATGTATTTAGGCTACCAGGTAGAGCGCACAGTGCACTGTGGCCACTGAACTCATCTAGAGTAATGAGCAGAACTATTTGTGCAAAGAATTAGTAATGGAGTCACTCCAGTTCCCTGAGGAACCGTTTCAGCCCGAGTACAGGTGGATTCACAGTAACCGGGATGCCACGGGTCACGTGAACAAGTTCTCTCTGGTTTCTCTGAGCGCATGTCGGAGCACCGGAGCGAACCAAAAAACATTTTACTGTACAGCCACCATCGAACTCTACAGGAGGTTAACGGGGACCTCTAGCGATGCTCAGAGGTGTTTGTCAGCTTAACAGCGAGGCCAATTCATGCGGTGTCAAACGCCAGTCAGTCAGGAAGCGCCCTGTCTTAAGGCTGCTGCGTGAACCCCTTACTGTTGTGGATCACAGCGCACGTGTAACGCACTGCAGCGGGATTTTGGGACTTTTTTTTTGTACCGTTTGTGTGGTGAGGTGGCTCACACAGACATTGGTGTTGAAAAGATGCAGCTTTCTATACGATAAACATAGAAAACATAGAAACATAGAGAGCGTCGAGAATCACTGTGCTTTTGAACCGTTAGACAGGCAGCGAATTGTAATTGAATCGTGAGCCCAGCCTCCGGCAACCGGTCAAGTTGCAGTTCCCATCCATGTCTGTCCAAAATGTCATCATTTTTTTTTTATCCTTTTAGACATTTGTATGAAATTGTCACGATTAGCTTATTAGAATTCTTGAGTTACGGCCACAGACTGTACATAAGAAGTGGACGTAGTCATCGTGACGTCACCCGTTGGTTTGGGGAGCGCCGTTATGAAGCATCGAGTTGGCTTTTTTGCATCCGAATAAACAGAAGTGACCATATGAGGAGGAGTGACGTAGAGACGCCTTATATGTCTCTGGTAGCAACCTGTCAATCACCTTGTAGCCCCACCCTAAAGCATCCTGTGGAAGGAAAATATTTTATGTGTATGCTTAATAAATCTTACGCTTAGGAAAGCTATGATGCCGCATTAACACATATATCCAGGTTATTAAGAGCACAATATTCATAGTTATATGTATCTATTAATCACTGACATAATATTGTAAGTTACATTAATGTATATCTGTAAGCAGGCCCATAGAAATTGGTGGGGGCGGGGGGTAGACAGACTCAGGAGATAAGGTACAGAGAAGAGAGCCCAGTGAAGGCAGAAGACGGCGAGGTCACGATGAGCTGACGCCTTATGCTCAGCTGTTGTGGATATTATGGCTAGTAGCCGGGGAATATTGTGGCGTGGGTAAGTAAACATGAGGCAGACAGTGAAATAATCAGTTTCTGTATTGAGACGGCGTCAACTGGGTAAAATGGCGTGCGTGAGGTATGAGGTCACCTGATACGAGGTCAAAATGGCCGCAGGGGGCGGGGTTAAGGGGTGGGACCGGGGGCTGCACCTGAATCAGAATGTTGCATTGTAAGTACTATGTCAATCTGAATGTTCGTGGGTTGTACTTCCGGACAGCAACTCGAGTTATTTGTAATCTGTGCATTGCAAATAAATCTACGTGAATTGAACTTTGATCCAATCTCTCTGGTATTCTGTGGGTGGTCAATTACTGAGGTCCCGTAAGTGAGTTCTCGTGGCGCCGCACTAGCAGTCAGATAGGAAATAGCTATTAAGTTTATACAGAATTAGGTTTTAAGGAAGTTAGCCATCATTGAGCAGAATACGCAATAAACGGAAGAAATTCAGCCACAACACTCCTCTGCGTTATGGTCCATTTGACTCTAAATGGACCATAATTTTCTAAATGAACATCATGCTGTATTGAAGAAGACTTGAAACTAGAGATTGAGACTATAAACTCATGTTTACAATGTTTACTGAGGGAATAAAATCGAGAGAAGTAGAGTCATTTTCTAAAAAGAATTTACCTTTGACCACCAAATTCTAATCAGTTAATCATTGAGACCAAGCGGACGTTTGTGTTGTATTTGTCAAATTCCCTCCAGGCGTTCCCAACAAGGGGTTGGAAAATGTGTGTGGTGGTGGATTCTGAAATCTTCCAGCCACTCGACAGACAGACAGACAGACAGACAGACAGACAGACAGACAGGCGGATGAGCAAACAACCAGACATCGTAATGCCTCTGGCCACCAACCTGCTAACAGTGGGTAAAGACACAAAGCACTGCAGTCAGACGATCCAACGCAAACAGGAAATAGACGGACTTACGGAGTACACAACGTCGTAGTCTGCTCCGGTGAAAGCTTCGTCCATCAGGTCCTCAAAGTAATCGGTCAGGGCGTCCAGTGTCTCATCTGCCAGTTTGTCATACGCGCCTTCAGACAGCTCACTTGTAAGGTGGGGGGTTGGGGGGGGGGTGGCGACACACACAAAGCCACGCATCAGTTTAAAAACATTTAACTCCGGACTGGCGATGCCGAGACGATGAAAGCGTGGGTCACCTTATCTGCACAGGGGTGGGGTTCTCCAGCCGCAGTGGCGTCAGGTGGATGTTCTTCCTCCACCTTACACCATCCACTCTGCTCTCCAACCTCTGACGGAGGATAAACCGAGGTCAGACAGGAAACAACAAGGACTCATTAGTTACCATCAGAAGTGGATGTTGTTGTTTTTTATTTCTCTGCTGCGTGTGCAACATGTAGATTTTTTTTTTACCGTCGACTTTGATACAACTTTATAATTTATTCTCATGGCATTTCATCTAAAAAAAATAAAATAGATGACGCAAATTCAGGGACACGGTGTGAGTTCCGTTTGACCTTATGGACACGGTTTTGTTGTGAACTCTTCACGTGGCGGGATTTATAAGAGAAGACAGCATGGAGCGCGTGAAAGGAGTCTGGTCTGGGAGCAGGAAACTCACTTTGTTCGGAGGTTGACAGACGGGACGCAGCGCGTGCGTGGTAAGCGGACGAAACCCCGTCAGGTGGGACAGGCTCCTGAGCTGGAATATTAAATACCGTTATATGCGGGTCAAAATGCGCGCGCGCGCACACAGACACACACACACACACACACACACACACACACACACACACACACACACACACACACACTGCTCGTGAGCTGTGACATATGACGCAACCACTAACGTTAGCTCACTGGCTACATAAACAATTAACCTTTTACCTGGTGAAACAGGGTCCTGGTGGTCTGCGGCGTCTGCATGCTAAGCTGCGTGTTCGCGAGGTGATATGTCACGTGCGAATAAATACAATATGTTTTAGTGAAGGAAAACATATTAGTAGTACACTAAAGATGCTCTCTGTGCGCAGAGCTCACGCCGCTGTCCTGTGTCTTGTTTCGCTTTCTTATTCCTGTGTATTGGTAAACTGCAACCTAACGGTCAATGTCCACACTGCCGTCTAGTGGATGGGAGTGTAAAGCTCTTCTTCTTCTTCTTCTTCTTCTTCTTCTTCTTCTTCTTCTTCTTCTTCTTCTTCTTCTTCTTCTTCTTCTTCTTCTTCTTCTTCTTCTTCTTCTTCTTCTTCTTGCTCTCCTTCAGTTCTTCTTCTTTCATTTTTATTTATTTCATTCGTTGCAGGCTTAGAAAAAAAAGAAAAACAATATGCATACATATACATACAAAATTACACAGGGTAAAAATGGGTTAATCACTTTATTTGTAAATTCTGTCATTGAAAAATAACAAGACAACAGCTTGTACACTGTTTATGTATGTATGTATATATGAAAATATATATATATATATATATATATATATATATATATATACATATATACACACATATATACATTATATATATATACATATATATACACACATATACATTATATATATACATTATATATATATATATATATATTATATATATATATATATATATATATATGTATATATATATATATATATATATATATATATATATATATATATATATGTATATATATATATATATATATATATATATATGTATATATGTATATATATATATATATATATATATATATATATATATATATATATATATATGTATATATATATATATATATATATATATATGTATATATATATATATATATATATATATATTATATATATATATATATATATATATATATATATATATATATATATATATATATATATATATATATATATATATATATATATATATATATGTGTGTGTGTGTGTGTGTGTGTAGTAAAATGCACTCATATAGTGGGTAGGGAAGGACACTTCTGACTGCCTTTTACATACATGGATGAATGAGCCTACAGGCCCAAGGGCCCGAAGTGTCAGGTGGCCCTCCTGGCTTTCCCTTGCAAAACGTCACTCGACGAGACACAAATAAACCACAGAGAGACACACAATTCAGCAAAGGGACACAAAAAGATCACAAAGAGACACACAATTCAGCAAAGGGACACAAAAAGACCACAAAGAGACACAAAATTACAATAAGGGACAACAAATTTAACAAATGACCAAAACGGACACAAAGTGATTGCAAAGAGATACAAAACGACCAAAAGATACACACAGTAACTACAAAGAGAGGCGAAAGCATCACAAAGTCTGCGTGTCTTGTTTTCACGTCAGTCTCAGTCTCATGTCCACCTGGAACTACACCTATTCACGCTTCGTCACAATGTACCTGCCGCGTCATGGAGGAGACCAGAGCTCGTGTCTGTTCACCAACACCTGCTCTATCCTCTCACAACCAGACCGCATACCAAACTCCACACCCGGCTTTATTCATGACTCTGCAGCCGTCCCACCGGCGGACAGCCAATCAGTGCACTCCCTGCTGGTGAGATGTGTCGGGCCCTCATCCGATTGGCCCGCAGCTTCTCTGGTGAGGGCCGAGCACCGGGAGATCAGTGGAGGATCTCTGACCCAGACCTCTGCTGAGAGGATGCATTGGACAGGATGTGAGAGGGGAGTTAAAGCTGTGCAAGCTCATTAGAAGTGAAACTTTAACTAACTAACTAACTGTCATTCACAGATTAGATTGGACCTGTGGAGGACTCAAACACAATATCTCATGCTTGCTGCAATTGATTCGAAAGACTGTTGTAATCCTTTTAATGTTAATCGTCACATGTCATGTTGCATTTCTGCTCACTTCCACTTTCAACTTGTAGCAAATGAGTTAAGTGCTTATTTAAATAATACAAAATATTATTATATTGATTTAAAAGGGAAACAAGATGGATGGACCAGAGGATGAATTGCTTAGCAGTTATTTAGGGATGCATTTATTTATTTATTTGGAATAAATGTGATGATGCAAACATTTGTCGTAATGCACCACGTTCATTGTAAACTGCAACAATAAATAATGAATGCATTATTAATACACATTGCATCCCCAAAAAATACAAAGTAAGTATAATTTCAGTTAATAATGAACGTGGTACATTACCAAACGTTGCATAATCAAATATATTATATATTTATTGTGTTATTTATTACAAAAGTATCCCTGAACAAGAAAAGTAGTTGCATTTTTATTTATTTATTATTTTAATGCATCAATGTGTATTAACACATGACCCAATACATAGGGCATCAAGATGAATAAATACCACTTCATGTGGCACCTGTTGCAGATCAGTGGCTTGCTTTTCCCCGGGGGACACGTTTCTGTTTATGAACGTGATCAGTGGTAATCAATAATCTCCACACAATCAGACACAAACACCGAGGAGAGAGACGGTTCGACCGCCGACGTGACCCCCTTCACTCTTCAGTGTCGAGGCCGGCGTGTGGTGCATTCGCTGTCACGTTCATCGTAGACCCCGTGTATTCCAGTCCACGTGCAATTCGTGACAAAGACGTGAATAAAAAAAAAAAAACAGCACAGCGTGTCGTTGCAAAGTCTGTTTGTGTTTATTACAAAATATATCCAAAATATTTGCCATCATCCGCTGGTACAAAAGCAAGACTCACCATCACTGACTTCACTTCACCACATTGCATTCTGAAGCATCGACGGTGCGCGCCAACTCCTCGTTTCCAGTTTGCCTTTGTGTCAGTCCTCCACACGGTATTTGTATGGAGGACGCCCCCTAGTGTCCAAAGCAAGAATATGCATCTCTTCACGGAGGAACGATGTGTTAGCTGCTAACATTAGCTTGTCTGAGTAGACGCTTTTTTTCTCTTCTTTTTAGCCCAAGGAATGTGAGACACGCAAATGATATCAGTTTTTGCCCTTTTTTTCTTTTTAAAGATGTATGGACCTCTGTGCGTGCAATGCTCTATATATGTTACACAGCTAGCATGCTAGCGAAGTTCGCTATATGTGCCGTCGACCGTTCACCGAGCTGTTAATAATGAGCTAATTCCACAGGAAGATAGATAGGTTAACATTTCATGACAGCATTTCATGCTAAGAGGAAGATAGCATTTCATGCTAACTTCCTGTGTGGCCCCACGTGTGCATACGGTTTACGCCGATCCCGACGCTAAAGTTTGAGGAAAAGAAACCCGAAGGTTTCCCATTCCTGTTGGGATGACCAGCTGACTCACTCACGTACACACAGCCACGTGGGAACGAGGCATGATTCACTTTTAAACACAGACTGTTTGCATCACCACACAGCCACGACATAACTTGATTAAAAGCAGACTGTGATGGATTGCAGTACATGCATGCACGCAAGCACGCACACAAGTGTATCTTTAACACTGTTTTTCAAAGTCATTTTCTTTTGGTTCTGGAAATGTAGTTAAGCCACTGGTTTTGTTCCTTTATGATGGTAATGCAGTATAATCCCAACATGAACAGGCTAAAGATTTTGTCGCATGGTCCCCTTAGCAGTACAGGCACATGAAGCATTATTTATTCATCCCCCCCTACTTGTTTTTGAAGGACACACAACCCCTGATTTTGCCCTCCCTTTGCGGGAGGTGAACTCAGCACTTTTGGGTGAGGGTTGCAGTCTCGGTTTTAAAGTGCCTCTTGGATTCAGACAGATCAATCATTCATATCTTCATTCAGTCAACTCAGTCGTGGTAAATCTGTCTGTCTCGCTGTGGCTGAACATCGGACTCACGACTGGGACCCCACGCGCCCTCGTTAGCGTCGCAAACACACCCCGATGAAGACATGAAAGGATGAAGAGTCCGTGGCGGGCAGCATTCCATTGCGTCTGTGTTGGCAATGCTGTGTTTGGCAACAGGACAGCAGAAATATTTCATTTAAACCCAAAGTGTCTGTTTCCCCCCCAATAAACCTGACAGCATTCTTACATGTGGAATTAAAAGAAGACAGTAGTAATTAACTGCTCTGCTCGGAGCCCCATGAAACAGAAAATTAATATACTCTTTTCATATCCGGCATAGAGATTGGTCAGAAAGACACTCCAGTGTCTCTCTGAAAGCACTTGGAAGACGCCTGAGGTCTGCTGTCTTGATGAATGATTAGTCCCTTTCACATTGTCCATATTCCCCCGGGTGTACTGCTCCGTCAGGTAACCTGGGCTCACGGAAGGAGGCCAGGCTCCCCTCGGGCCCTCAGGAGGCCGGGCTCCCCTCGGGCCCTCAGGAGGCCTTCTTGGTGCACGTTCCTGGAGTCTCCTGGAGGTTCACCTTGGATCTGCAGACGGAACAGTTAGATCAGTTCCCATCGCTGCACATCAAACACACACTGGTTATACATTCTTTATCTTATTAAAGAGTATCTATACGCTGTAGCTCCCAGGAATTTTGGAACCCGCACTAACAGACAAAGTGGTGGAGGCGATGTTGGGATTTGTTGACAATTGCTAGTGTTCTCCTTCAAGACCTCATATTTTTGGACTTCATGTCAAGACAGATTAAAGCAATCTAATCTAAAAACAATCTAATCCTTTAAAGAAGTAATTTACAACAGGTTGTAGTACTGACAGCACTCATTATACGCAGTGTATATGGCAAAAACATGTTTAGCTATTGGCATATCTTTTATATGTTGATGTTTGTGTAAATAAAGAATCTATGAATGGAGGTTCCTTTGCTCCTACCTGTTGTGTATCATGTGACTCTTGACCAGGTGGCCGGCAGCCAGAGCAGACATCAGGGAGAGCTCTCCAGCCAGCACGGTGGCACACACAACCCTGGCCAGCTGCCGGGCGTTGTCTCCGGGACACTCCAGACTAGCTCCCTGCACGCCCAGCATCTGCACAGACACACACACACACACACACACACACACACGCATTAATGACTTCAGAGTTAGCTAAATATATTGTAATACACGAGCCATGAGCATTCATTCAGCGTTCATTCTAACAGGAATTATGTGTTGTTGTGTTTATTATAGTGTGTGTGTGTGTGTGTGCGTGCGTGCGTGCGTGCGTGTGTGTGTACCTGGAGGCAGGCTTGCTGGGGGGCCAGGCTGGTGCCCCCTCCTACGGTGCCCAGCTCTATGGAGGGCATGGTGCAGGTGATGTACAGGTCCTCCCCCGTTGGCCCCGACGCCTCCATCAGGGTGATGCAGTTACTGCTGCCCACTGACTGGGCCGGATCCTGGAGGACACACACACACACATTAATACAGGAAACACAAGAATACATCGAAAACAAAATCGACGTGCGATAGAACCACCGTACCTGTCCGCAGGCGATGTAGATGGCCGCCACCAGGTTGGCTGCGTGTGCGTTGAATCCGCCGATGCTGCCCGCCATGGCCGAGCCCACCAGGTTCTTACTGATGTTCACCTCCACCAGAGCTGCTGTCGACGTTTTCAAAACCTGCAGCGCAGCGACAAGCGGGTCACGATATGGAACCTAGATCTTACAGATTATGTCCTTCCGTGTGCCGCACACACTGTCTTCACTGTGGAGACGCGCATGCTTTTATCGGGAAGTAGATCCAGTAGATCCAGCTGGACCGGATGCCAGGGAAGTCTCGTGCGTCATGCCAGAGATAAGAGACACCGGTTAACTCTGAGAGCTCTCTCTCTCTCTCTCTCTCTCTCTCTCTCTCTCCTCTCTCTCTCTCTCTCCCTCTCTCTCTCTCTCTCTCTCTCTCTCTCTCTCTCTCTCTCTCTCTCTCTCCTCTCTCTCTCTCTCTCTCTCTCTCTCTCTCTCTCTCTCTCTCTCTCTCTCTCTCTCTCTCCCTCTCTCCTCTCCTCCCCCCCCCCCCCTCTCTCTCTCTCTCTCTCTCTCTCTCTCTCTCTCTCTCTCTCTCTCTCTCTCTCCCTCTCTCTCTCTCCCTCTCTCTCTCTCCCTCTCTCTCCTAAAGGAGCTGCACTACTCTGAGAACATTATTGCTGGCCTGCCAGAACTTCCTGGAATTGACCAGGCGATCAAATGTAAATAACGGGCAAAAGCGGATTCAATGCAGACATCGAGCTCTTGCTGTTGCTCTGCTGCTGAAAGAGGAGGAGGGGGCAATGATATAGTTCATCGTAGTGAAGTATCGCTAATATCAATGTCCGTTCCAACCTCATCTACAGGCATAATAACAGGAAGTCAGTGGTAAAGTAGTAGAGCCCGCCTCCTGCTTGATTTGATTAGCTGCCTCAGTCAATCGTGACATTGATGAGTGGTGCGACTCGGCGCCCGGCGCTGAAAAGTATTTGAACTTTTATGTGCGTCTAAAAACCTCATCCAACCAGGGAGGTTTGTGTGTGACTTGAGGACCAATCATAGTGAACCAAAGCTATTTGGAGGCAGCTCTTTTCAGTCAGCAAAGCCACACAACAAAAGGACTCAAATGTTCTACCGAGGAAACGCTTCATGGGAACAAAGAGTGAATGGCTCTATTAAAGTTCCGTTACATCATATTTTATTTCTAAAACATAATTTGGGGCATGCGCACATTCACACAGAGCCCACATGTGGGACTGACTGGCTACAGACTTGGGCGGAGTTGGTTATGTCCTTTTTATTTTACATTCGAAGCTTTGATTGAGGTTTTCGAATGAAACTCACAAAAAAAACTTCTTGACTTCTTTGATGTCATCACTCTAAAATAATAGGATTTGGTGCAGTTGCGGTTATATAAATGTATTTTGTGGTGCTGTGAGAGCAAACCACAGCAACATTTTTTTTTGAAAGGCTAAACGCCAACGATTATAGATTAAAGCAGAATGTTTTGTCGGATAAAAACATGTTGTGAATTCTGGAAACGGTTTAAATTGGTTAATGCCAGTAACGACCTCACACAGTTTGCACACTAACAGCAGTACGCTCCCGGCTCCGCCTACCTCTCTGACCACTTTAGCGGGGATGGTGGCCTCACAGACGGCAGACTTGCCCCTGCCTTCGATCCAGTTGATGGCGGCCGGTTTCTTGTCGGTGCAGAAGTTCCCACTGACCGCCACCACCTGCAGCTCTGGGAAGTGCTGCTGCAGTCTGCTCAGAGCCTGCTCTGTACCCTGCAGGCAGACCAAGTGATCCTTTAAACAAGGCCGTTGAGGACGCTAGGACTCGCTAACACAGTACACATAGCCAGTCTTAAACAGTTACCTTAGAGATCATATTCATCCCCATGGCATCGCCAGTCTTGGAATGGAAGCGGATGTAGAGGTTTCTCCCAGCCAGACCGACCAGCAGCTTCTGGAGACGCGCAAACCTGCCAACAGCAACCACAGGCTCTTTTCACACTAGAACAACGTGTAGACGCACAGCGTACACTGAGTCCATACTCTGAATCCCGGTTCTGTCCATGTCAGGTTTCATGGTTTACCTGCTGGTGTTGTCAAAAGCCTCTTTGACGGCCTGAAAACCGTCTGTGCTCTCCAGCCAGGCCTTGACCTCCGCAGCCTGGCAAGCAGAGGGCAGTCTCACTACGGGTCCTCGAGTCATGCTGTCGGCCAGGATGCGACAGTTGGCTCCGCCTCCCAGCTGCCCACAAGTCAGATACAGTACACATTAGTACATAATCACAATAATTAATTCTGGATTAATAGATATAGAAAACTTTCTTTTGTGAAACACGTTTTTTTTAGGTTTAATGCATCTGATAACAGCTGATCAAACACAAAAGTATGATGTTCATTTAGTAAATGATGGTCCATTAAGAGTCAAATAGACCATAAAGCAGGGTGTGCTTTAGGGCGGGGCTAACTTGTGATTGACAGGTCGCTACCACTGTGTTTTCTGGTCTGGGAGTTGTCCGTGTTTTCGTCTTTAAACTTCAACCCTTTCACAGTGTTTTTTCCGTTCATGAAAGTTAATTGTAACATTTTGTCAACAGTTGTGTAATGTGTCAAAGTTATTGCATTGAATATTTCAAGAAATCTGCACTGCTGCTACTGTCGAAAGTCAAATGTGAATAAAAGGGGCCTCATCTCTCCTCGTTGTTTCCATTATTTTGTCCACCCTGGTACTATCCGGGTCTTCAGAAAACAATATATCGGACACTCACAGCGATTGCTCGACATCCGCGGTTGGTGCTGGCAACCAAGCAGCCCTCCGTGGTTGCCATGGGAACCTGGAACTGCTTCCCATCTAGATGCAGCGGCCCAGCCACGCCTACTGGTACGGGAATGTAGCCAATCACATTCTCACAACAGGTGCCAATGACCTGGAAAAACATAGACGTTGTCAAAACAGGAAGCAGAGGGCTGCACAGAGCACTGAAGGTGGTCCTGTGTGTGTGTGTGTGTGTGTGTGTGTGTGTGTGTGTGTGTGTGTGTGTGTGTGTGTGTGTGTGTGTGTGTGTGTGTGTGTGTGTGTGTGCACGTCTTCACCTTGGAGTAGTCGTAGTCGGTGTACGGCAGGGTGGACAGCGCAGAAGGGGAGGGAAGTTTCGCAGATATCATCTGTCTCCGTATGGCCACTCCTCTCTCTGGTTTCTCCATCATGGCCTCCAGTTTGTAGGCGGGGATGTGTTTGGCGTTGACCAGCTGCATCACCTCAACGTCGCTCAGGAAACGAGCCCCCAGCTGCAGGGGACAAGTCATACAGTGACTTACTGTGACTTACAGTGGCCAGTGGTTCTACTTTCACACCCCATGTCAAAAAGTTATTTTTTTCATGTTTTTATATCATTCTTTTTTTATATGTGGTTATTTACAATATAAACATTATTGATTATCACAAACTCTCACGGTAATGTTAACAGGTATTTGCTGTGGGAGCCCATGATGGTTGTTGCTATGGATATAAGGCTGACCAGAATGCTTCGAAGCACTGATCGCTGCCATGGTAATCAACATTTAAATCAGAATTCTATTGGATTTGTTTTTATTTTTCTATATTTTTTACCCCAGAAATCCCAAACAGCTCATGAAATAAGGAATAGTAATCTCACATTATTCATTATGCATAAACATGAACTATTATGAGTTATTCTCAGACGGATAGCTTGTTGTGTGTGCATGTGTGTGTGAGAGTGTGTGTGTGTGTGAGTGAGTGAGTGAGTGAGTGAGTGAGTGAGTGAGTGAGTGAGTGAGTGAGTGAGTGAGTGAGTGAGTGAGTGTATATGTGTCATGGCAGAGCTGTCCTGGGTGCTGAAACGCAGTGGAGGAGATCGATAGACAGAAAAACTCGACAAAGCCAGTTCTTCTATTCTGTATCTTGGCTCAAGCTACAGTGTTATTTGTTCATCTATAGGCCTGCGTATGAGCAAATTTATTTTTCATGAGCCATCGCTCTAATTCATTTGAGGGGATTTCAGCACATTTTGCAGCAGTGGGTCAATACGTCTTGTATGCGAGGCCCCAGGGAGCCGGCGGAATCAGAGCAAGAGTCTTTTCTCCTGGCGTCACGCTCTAATTGGTTCAGCCCTAAGAGAGAGTGCAGCGACTAAGCTCATTATAACGAAGGTAAATCATACAGCCGCCTGGAAACCTGCAGCCTTATTGGCGGGACGCGTCTCAACGACCGGAACGAGACACCTCAGGGAGCTTGGGAGGTGGGCCGGGGGTGACGTAACCGTTCAGGTTAGCCGGGTGATCGCCCATGCGGTGATCGGCCATGCGGTGTCTCACCTCGGGGTCGTTGAGGATGGACACACACTCGACCAGGTCTCTGGGCTTGGTGGGGAGGCTCGGCTGATCCGTCTCAGACCTGAGCCCCTCCTCGTCATCCCTCGCCACGAAGAAGCTCTTTGGATGGGAATCAGCGGCCGGGGCGGACAAGGGCCGGATGACCTCGTCTGTGGAAACAAGGCAGAGTTGGAGACCACAGCGCTACACAAGTATCCATCTGCTGCAGCGTCACCACCATCATCAGACGCACCTCTCTCGGCCTTGTTGGAAGGCGCCGGGGAAGCCACGGTCTGGGCGGGGGTGAGGGGTCGGGGAGGGCACGGCTCCTTCCGGCAGCAGGTCTCGGTGGGCCGCCGGGGGGTCAGGGCCGGGGCGGACATGGTGATGGGGTTCTTCAGGGACAGCGTGGACTCCATCTCGGCCTGCTCGAAGAAGATGTACTTGATAGCCAGCAGCAGGGCCAACGCCAGACAGATCACCTGCTCTATGTCCATGGTTATCATCCTGCAGGGGGGGGTGGGGGGGGGGGGCACAATAATAATGTCGTTTTAGAAGTGATTTCAGAAGCCAACGCTGGCCTGATGATGAGGAACTGTATCGATAAAGGTTTCATTCTAACATCATCAAAACTATTGTCTTTTGTGAACACGACCTAAATGTCTCTTTATACGAGCACCGTGTGCCACTTCACCACATCGTGGTGTCCGTGTCAGAATGAAAAGTCAGTCAGTGACCAGTTTCCTATCTGGAAATAGTTCGGATGATTAAATGGCATCAAAAGATCAGAAAATAGAAGCGGTAGCCAAATCGCTATAATTGTTATGTTGATTACGTTTATACTTTATAAGTGTCGCTGGCGTTTCGACCTCCTCTTACTTCCCATCCTCATATACAGTCTCCTCTGCTCATGAGCTTAATTGCGTCTTGTGGATGCATGACATAGACTGTATATAAGCAGCCGTAGTCACAGTGACGTCACCAGTGGGTTCATGGACGACACATTTGAAGCCCTGAGTTCGGCATTTTAGCCGTCGCCATCTGTTATTTCTTTGGAACTAGAATTGACACGAGAGCATGAACATCATGCTGTATTGGAGAAGACTTGAAACTAGAGATTGAGACCATAAACTCATGTTTACAATGTTTACTGAGGGAATAAATCAAGAGAGAAGTAGAGTCATTTTCTCATAGACTTCTATATAACCAGACTTCAATCAGAGAGAATGCAGGTTTAAGGAACTTCCGCATTAGCTTCACGTTTCAGTTCACCTTTGATGCATAGCATTAGTTTCTGAGGACACGCATGACAAGGCCCTGCAGGAACGTCGGGGTAGCGTATCGCTAGCCTCACCTGGTGAGGTAGAAGTGCCACAGAAGTTTCTCCGGCTCGATCCTCCTGGGCGAGAGCTGGTCGAGCTCCATGCCGACCTGTGGGACGCCCACTGAGCTGTTGATGGAGAAAGGCTCGGCGATCCAGCGGCTGTGGGCGTGAACCATCACCAGGCCCAGAGACTGCACGCAGAGCAGAGATTTAAAAAAAAAAAAAAAAAAAAACAAATCACGGACATGTTGAAATGAAAATAGAGAAATAAATAAAAAGGAAGAGATGCGTTACCATGATCATCTTGACTCTCTGGCTCACGGGGTTGGGTTTGTTGTCCTCCTCCTCCTCCATGACTCTGGAGAAGTGGCTCAGCTGCCAGATGGGATGGCCCTCCTGACTATCGCGGGACAACTGCACGGGCAAACGCAGCATAGTCAAAAAAAACAATGACACACACACACACACACACACACACACACACACACACACACACACACACACACACACACACACACACACACACACACACACACACACACACACACACACACACACACACACACACACACACACACACACAGAACTGGACCCTTACCTCCAGCACCAGTGAGACACACGCTGGGAAGAAGGTCATGAACGAAAAGTAGTTGGCCAAGACAGACATGCAGCCGAAGCAGCACATGATTTCCAACTGCCGCACACCTGAAAAGACACAAGACAGATACTCGCATGAGAGCTGGCCACCATTTCACCAGAATGACCAAGTCACGAAGCTGCTGCTCAGTAACTGACAGACAATTCCGGTGTTGTAACTCGCGTGTTAAAGACACCTCAACCCTCCGCCCAAAAAAGCGTGTTATATGTTGTTGTTTTTTAAATGCTGAAATTACGCCACTTATTATAGACTTAAACAGACATTATCATCGGAATTTCAATTTTCCAACGGTCATTGAGCACATAATGTGCGACTAACGCTTGTCAGGAAACGGAACCGAATCGAAACTTATAATAGTGACAATTCATCTAAATCACTGCATTGAGAAGCTCCTGTATAAAAAAATGTAATTAAAATAAAACATTAAATTCTGCGCTCCTCAGCGCAAATAGGAAGCCATGAATGACTCGGCTGAGACCCACAGTCACGTGTCTAAGTATAGCATGTGGAGTCCAGATAAACATTTTAAAAAAAGGTATCTAAAAATGATATTGTTTTTTTAAATTAATTATCGCAAATAAATATTTTTCGCAAAAATAATGCCATTAAAAACTCTTACATTGCACGGCAGCTGAGTTCTCGCGATGTCACGAGATTAGGCGAGAATACATATGACACAAAAATCGGTTTTGTCAGGCTTCAAGTGAAGTAAAGTAGGTGCTGCGTCGGTTACATCAAAGATACGCCTCTACCTGTAGCCACGATTGTGCTGTTTCCACAGAGGTGAAGGCCTTATGTATTGCAGTGGTAAAACAAAGTCACGGTGGGTAAAACGTGACAGGAGCAGAAAAACACGCCCTGAAACTGCTCGGGGCTCAGAGCATGTAGGAGTAACTGTCATTGTTCTGTCTGGTTGACACACCCAGCAGCGACTTCACGGTGTAATGGTGCAAGGAAAACTCCCCGATGGCAGCAAGTACCTGACATGGTTCCCACTCCGATCACTAAGCACTCCACAAGGGCGTCCAGAGTGAAGGTAGGTCCCAGGACCGCCATGCCACGAGCGATGTTTTCCCTCACTTCATCCTGGAAACGTTACAGCACAAGAACTCAGTCAGGGCTACTGCTGGATGTCATGCCAAAAGTATGCAATATTTTTCTTCTTCATACCTGAGAATTGGAGCTCAAGGCGAACTTGGCAAGGGCGCACGCCTTGGAGAGGTCGATGAGAAGCAGGAAGAAGGGCAAAGCCTCGCTGGAGGACAGGACAGAGCAGAGCAATGAGCGGGAGTTGTTTCTCAACAGAGATGCTGGTGAGAAACAGACAGTGCATGCAGAAGTGCGCCCTTACTTGAGGCCCGTGAGCTCTTTATCAAGGAAGTGAATGACCACTGTGCTGAATACGAAGCTGGCGAATATGGTGAAAAGGCCAGCGATGCCTGCAAGAGAGGAAGTCAGGTGTATTTTAGATACATCGAGCTGGCTGGTTAGAAACCTCGCTGCAGCCAGAAGATCCACAGCATCTTATAAACATCGTCAATATCATCAATATTTTACCTAAAATATATTTGGACCCCAGCTGTCTCAAGTTCTGGAACTGGAAGTAAATGTAGACAATGGCGATGCAGCGTGTGATGGTCAGGATGATGATGTCACTGCTCAGAATTTGCTGTAAAAAGAGGGGAAAATCCGATCAGGGGCAAAGGTCACAGATATTTAGTAGAAATGTCCGGTGAGTGGATAGTGACCAGTGGAAGACTAGTCGGACTAGTTGCCAGCAAACCAATGAAGATGGCACTAAGTGATAAGGTGCCGGATGAGAGAAGTCAGGGGAATACTCTAAAACAACACGGATAAATCCTTGAATGTCTGCACCGAGTTTCGTGTTGATCCATCCCGTAGTTGTGGAGTCTGACTTTCATCCCTTGAGTTATGGCTCTACCGTTGCTAAATCTGCATTATGTTTCTCAGGATTTATAGCTGTCGGTCATGACAATGCATATTCATTTCTAATAGAGATAAGGGTACGATATCGGAGCTGTGAGGTTAGTAGAAGTACTTATGTTTTCTTAATTATTTTATATTGTTTTCTTTTTCTTCCTCATACGTTGCTTTTCTGCTCAATGTTGTATCACTTTTTAACTATTTTAAATTATTTGTGATCATTGTTTTACCTTGCAAAGGACTTGGTAACCTTTGCATTGGAAAGGGTTGTATAAATAAAGTTTATTATTATTATTATTATTATTATTATTACTACTATTCTATACGGTCACTACTAAAGTGTGACATATGATCTGCCCTGAGGCTTGTTTACATCGCGTGGCGGATGCACCACCACAGACTACAGACGATGATGTCGCCCACTCACCTCCTCCGTCTTGGGGCAGTCGAAGTTCCAGCCGCAGATCTGGTCGTTGCCGGTGAACATGTTCATGGACATCATGCAGATGGTGAGGGTGACCGTGCCAACGATCACCTCCCAGGGGTGGGAGGCCACCAGGAGGCCGTGCATGCGGAACAGACGGGTCAGCATGGTGCAACAGGGGGGGGCTACATAAATAACACAAGGAGAGCGATGTTAGCCGGACACCTTTACACGACAACGGGTCGGTGATCATAGATAAACCCAACCACGATGAAAAAGGGCATTCAATTATTTACAGGAGTGTTTCCATTTGAATGCGACTTTACACGCCTTGACGTTCTTTTTCATTTCTTCCATACGGAGGATGTCGGAGAGTTGTTTTAACGTTTGTGATTTGCCAGGAACTGAATGACACAGCAGATCCCCATTCTTCCGATACCGTTCTGTGTACAGACTATTTCACAGACACAAGCCGGGATGAATATGCCGCACAGCACAAAAACAGACTAGTCGGGCATCTATCTGAAAGTAGGAAAATGATTTCCAGCAGGAGTTTGATTGGAGAAAACGGCCAAGCAAGGAGCAAAAAAAATCTAAACAATTTGAAAAATGAAAATTGTTTTAACTATTTAGAAAAATCTCATTTTCAAATCGTGGATTTACTCAGAGGACTGGAATAAATCCTAGTTGGTAGCCTGCATTTCATGAATGTTAAAAGGGGAATAAAGCTCATTTGGGTATTTAAAAAAAAAGAAGAAGAGAAAAGCAGCTTTATATTTGAGACGTATACTTCTCAGGTTTCACTGAGAGAGAGAGTAGCTCATGTTCACAGGATATTGATTGAACTTCCCTCTGCCACGGAAATAACATTGGAATTATTAATTTAGGAGGTGTTCCCCTTTAACTTTATCGCCTGTAGTTGAGTTTTTTTGTTTTGTTACTTTAAAACCTACATCATTTAAAACTGCGTCAATTACGTAGCCTATATTGTCCCCCCGAGCACTGAAAAAAAGTAGTCCGGCGAGTCACTCCCTAAAAATAAACACCATAATATTAACTAGGTTTAATATGCATTGCCCAAAACCGCGTCTATACTCCACACTTAATAGCCCGCCGTTGCTTTTAATTACGATAAGACCTATTTCTAGAGTAACATCAATAAATTCTGCAATTCGTTCACACCGGCGGTTAAAACCACATATTTGAGTGTATCTCCTGTAAACCAGCGGGTCTGAGCCCTTCTGTCTGCGTTGGCGGAGCGACTTTGCTGCGGCTACACGGTCCCGTTTTTAACGTATAGTTTACCGGCTCGGCTGGACTAAGTCTCAACAGACATATTGATATATATAAAAAAACATAATGTTAAAATGAAGAGTAAAGCTTAAATTTACCTTGAGCGGGTAAGAGAGAGTGGTGAGTGAGAGAGAGAGGAGCGGCGGTGAGCAGGTTGCTGCCTCCCGGTTTGAAGCACAGACAGCGGGGACTCGCCGACGCGCGGAGTGACTCTCCTCCGCAGCTCACCGGGGCCGATGGAACGATGGCACGCTCCGACATCATCCGACACTTCAGCCAATCACGTCGGTCACCTGCTCCGCGAGCGCACTAGCCCACGCCCCGTTTCCTAGGCGACAGCAGCAATGGGGGCGTGGCCAGAGCGAGGACGCCTAATCTCGCCACCACATACACACTCTGAAGGTTGCGCGGGGAGCCTATAGCGTTTGAGGGAGTGGGCTGCTTCCTATAATATATTGCTGCCTTATTGATTAGTAAGTTTAACATTAATTTACAATAGCTCGAACTTTTTTATTTATTTATTTGTTTTATTCGTTCTGTTGCACTTTTGTCACTTAAAGTCGCAGCTGTTTTAATTCGGCTTTTACACACTTTTTTTCAGCCTCCATCAAACTTTACAATATTGTGTATAGGTTAACACATTTTGAATAAAAATCGAGGAATAGCATGGATATGGAATAGAGGTATGGATGATAAAGGAACACGATGTGTGTGGGTGTTCAATACATTCGCCTTGTGAATGCAAAGCTGTTTTCTGAGATGGAAATCATATTCAATAAAGGAACTCGCTGGTGTTTTACTGGGGTCCTATTTGACATTTTAAAGTTGCTCCATTTCATGTTGCATGGGGATCATTTTACAGCTGTATTTGTCAGATTGGACTCCTTATTTTTGGTTGGAGCCAGTACATGATACATTTTCATACATTGTTCACTCTATAAAGCTCGAAAGAAATGGACTTTAAAAAGTACACATCGACATTTAAATGGGATTCTCCCCCCAATAAACAAATAGACAGCCTATTGCTCAATTTTGGCTTAAGTTAACCCTATAGTGAGGTTCCTGCTGTTTGACTACAAATGGAAGTTATGATATATTCTATTTATTTGCTTGTTGCACTGCCAGCAGTATAACATGTATTCCAATCAACACTTGAAATGATGAAGGCACTTGCAAATGACAAGGTAGTACAACATGTAAACCATACTTTGGTGTTTCATTTTTACCTCTTTACTTAAGATTTCATGAAACATTTTTTTTCTTTTTACAAAATGTACCAAAGCACTGGTGACTAGGAATGAGATGACAAGAATAAATATGAAAGAAATGTAAATCATACCATCTAAAGTAAAAAAGCAATCTGGTTTGAATTGACATCAAACACTATTACTAAGCTTGTTTACAAGATATTTAGCCACTGCTGGTCTATAGAGGGAACCATAAAGTGCATCTTGGATGGATGGGAAAAACAACACTGAATGGACTCTTTCAGCAGTCTGTCTGTCTGTCAGTGTGTCTGTCTGCCTGTTTGTTTATCTGTCTGTCTCTCTGTCTGTCTGTCCATCATTATGGTCCACTCCACAGTACACCATCTTAACCACTTTTAGAGTGACACGATTAATGGGATGAGGATTAGTTTTGCTGTGGATACTGACGTTTCCGGGAGATTCCCTGTGATAAGCAGTTTGGTCCTAAACAGCTTGAGAGTATCAGCAATAGTGTCAATTCAT